>CM037935.1:19315583-19468083 GCA_021346845.1 Apeltes quadracus
ACACACACTCACATGCACACACACACACACTCACACGCACACGCACACACACACACACACACACTCACATGCACACACACACACTCACATGCACACAAACACACACACACACTCACATGCACACGCACACACACACACACACACACACACACAGAATCACATGCACACACACACACACACTCACACGCACACACACACACACTCACATGCACACACACACACACACACTCACATGCACGCACACAAACACACACACACACTCACATGCACACACACAACTTACGAGGCGAGCCCATCATCTGTGAAGACAACACGCCGCCATGTTGTTTACACCAGTGACATCATCATTAGTGTCCATCAGAGATCTGTTTTCACTCAATGAGACGGATTAACAAGCCCTTGTGGTTGTGAGGTCATCACAGAGAGCCAAGGGCATGATGTCACTTCCTGTCCAGCCTCTTCTCTCTACCAGCTCCTGGTGATATTTACCTTGTTGGTTGGGATCTTGGGGCCGAAAGGACTGAAGAGCTCGTCTCCGTCCACGCTGGACGTGCTCAGGCTCTTCATCCTCTCCGCCGCCTCCATCCTCCTCCTCTCCATGTCCTCCTTCATGCGCCTCCTTTCCTCCTGGGAGTCACGGACAGTGGTCAGCGCCAATTTAATATTTCATATTGATAATATTAATATTGATAATTGATAATATATATATATATATATATATATACATACATATATATATAGCTATATATAATATTGATAAAAAAGCCATTTGGCCACTAGAGGGCAGAAAACTCTACATGAGCTAAAAGAAACAGTTCAGTAACTAGGAAACAGCAATGATGTCATTGGCCGTCACAAGTTGTTCTCATTGGCTGAGAGCTGACGTGCCGCACGGAGCGACGTTGGGTGGTACGATAATGAGTTTAAAGGTGGATGAGAGACTTTCACCAGGTGACGTTACCTGTTTTTATTAATCAAGTTAGCGTTAGCTAGCTACGTCGTTGGATTACATTGTTGCTTTACAGTGTTACGTTGCTACATTGTTACTTTCATACGTTGTTATGCTTTTTGCATTGTAACGTTTTAAACTTATCAGCGCAGGTTTTGTGTGAAGCTTCATAAAGATGTTTTCGGTCTCAAACATCGGAGAAACAGCTGCTACAAAATAAGAGTTTGTCCCCCATTAGCTGATCAGCCATTAAGATTTACTTTAAATAGCCATGAGTTATGGCTCCAGCCTACCTCCTCCCTGGCCAGCCGCTGCCTCTCCTCCTCCTCCCTCCGGCGCTGCTCCTCGGCCCGGGCCTTCTGCCTCTCCTGCTGCCTCCTCCTCAGCTGCTGCAGCTCCTGCTCGGCCTCGGCCTGTCGGTGCCTCAGCTGCTCCAGCTCCTGGTTGCCCTTCTGCTGGAGGCCCTGCCGGATCTTCTCCAGCCGGCGCTCCGTCTCCAGGATGGTCTGCGCCTCCTCTGACTCCACGGCTCTGCCGCCAGGGTTCACAGGTGTTAAGATCTGCTGTTATGGACAGCTGAGCGGAGGAGCTGCCCTTTGAACCCGGTGTAGACTACACGAGGAAACCACGCGGCCGGCCCCGATGGTCCATAACCGATCATCTATGGATGCTACACTACACACCTGGAGGACCTTTGTGTCTTGATGTTCGATGTCACTTCCTCCTTTGTGGCGTCTCCGTTGGCGGGTTTTGGCTCATGGTGAAGAACAACCTTGGATGTGTAAGAGATCTGAACCTCTTTTCTTCTCTCCACCTGAAGAGTTGACATTCTGCTCAAGACGACGCCACAGAGAAGAAACACCTGGATGGGGACTTGACTTGTTCTTGCCTACAATAACATATAAATGTGAGTAATCCTATTTGAAACCTGCCCCCTTGAGGCTTGACTTGGACTTGTCTCACATCGCATAGATTAGTTATAACTTTGAGAAGGTATATTTCTTAACTTACTTCAGTCTAACCTTCTTTAAACATTACTGACTTTGCTTAAATGGTTTCAAATGTGATGCTTGAGTGACATCAGAGTTTAACTGTCTCAAATGTTCTTGGATGAAAGATCTTCTAATAACTTCTGACTCTGATCGACCTTCATGGGGTCGGACTCCACTGGAGACTTTTTGTGAATAATTAAACAATGATCTAGTCTTAAGCGAAAATCTCTTGACACTTTGTCATGTTGAGTTCACGTTTATAAAATTAAAGCTAATCTTCCTTTGAATGATGTTCAAAATCAACTAAAGCTTCAGTTACTCGTGGTGGGTCTTACCTCTGTGTTCGGCCTTTGAATCTCCTCCTCTCTCTTCCTCCTGTCCTCCTCTTCCTCCCTCCTCACCCTCTCAGCTCGGATGGGTTTCTCCTCCTGCTCCTTCCTCCTCTCCAGCTCCCCCACAGGCCCGTCTGCTGTCCGGCTCTCCTGCCTCCGCAGTGGGCCAGAGGCCTGGACGGCGTTCACCGGAACGGCTCCGTTTATGGCGTCCTCCTCTTCGTCCTCGTCCTCCTCGCCTCCCTGGCTGAGCTCCTGCAGACGCTGCTGCCTCCGTCTCTCTCGCCGCTGCGTCCAGTCGCTGAAGCCTTCGTCCTCGTCCAGAGCCAGAGAGCGGCTGGGCTTCGGGTCGGCGTGGTACCTGAGGAGCGAGGAGCAGGTGGTCAAGAATTCAACCTGAGAACCAACCGGCTGATCTTAACGAGGAACCAGGAGGCAACATCCGGTTCTTCAGAGCTTCATGTGTAAAAGCTCATTTAAGAGCAGCACGAAGTGAGGTAATGTTGTTGTGTTAACAGCACGCACAAACATTAATGCATCAATAACACCATCCTGTGTAGTGACCAGCAGGGGGCGACTCCTCTGCTCCCATAGACGTCTATGAGGAAATGACTCTACTTCTCTGTAGTGACCAGCAGGGGGCGACTCCTCTGCTCCCATAGACGTCTATGAGGAAATGACTCTACTTCTCTGTAGTGACCAGCAGGGGGCGACTCCTCTGCTCCCATAGACGTCTATGAGGAAATGACTCTACTTCTCTGTAGTGACCAGCAGGGGGCGACTCCTCTGCTCCCATAGACGTCTATGAGGAAATGACTCTACTTCTCTGTAGTGACCAGCAGGGGGCGACTCCTCTGCTCCCACGGAGGCCGCCTGCCTCGTCTGTACGTACATGCCGTCCTCTGCGGGCGTCCTGTCCTCCGGGGACAACTCTCCGGGCCGGGACGTCTCCCGAGCTCTGCGGCGCTGCTCCCGCTCCACCTCCTCAGCGTCCTCGACGCTCCTCTGAGCCGTCAGCCTGCAGACGCGACACCGTGCTGTTAGAAATCAGTCCCGCTCAAACGATGTCATCTGGTCTGAACGTAACGGTTTCCTGTGAAGAAAGAAGCTTATTTCGAAAATATTCAGTTTACGTTTGATTACAAAGCAGTGATCACGTTTAGAAAGTGGAAATAATGTTGTTTGTTGAAGCTTAATAAGTGATTTATTACTAAATGCAATTTGTCAGAAAACAAACAAATAATTTGTCTCTCAGCTCAATGACACAATCGCCTCCAAATCCCCCAGAATGCCCCAGATTGACTTTACTTACTTTCTGACATTTACTGCCAAGGCTTGAAATGGGAAAAATGTATCGACAGAAAGATCCGACAGGAATGAACTCTTTATTAAGTGTCACTGAAGAGGATGACAGATTCTCTTCCTCTTTGATCCCAGTCTTTCTCACTTTAAAACATTGTAGAGTCTTTTTTTACCCTGGAGTGTTTTCCAGATACAGAAACTAGATCTCACAGTAGAATTACAAGTAAAGACATTCAACTAAACTTACTTCAGTTTATGGATGTGATGAAGAATATTCACATAAAGAAAGAGAACTGAAAGGGTCTTTAAGATCTAACGGACATCCTGCGAATTAATTATTTTATTTTTAGCTCCGTACGTGAGGACAGACCTTTCAAAATAAATCGTCCTGTCCCGCCTCAGTGGAGACGCCTTCAGGACTATCGGCTCAACGGGATCCATCTGGAGCCTCGGGGTCCGGTTACTGGACTCACATTCAGACCCCAACGGCTCCATCTGCTCCTCCACTTTCTCTAAGGGGGGGGCACTGTGACCTCTGACCCGCTCACCGCCGTTCTCATCTCCAGGTTCATAAGCGATAAAACTCATCATCTCCTGAGCCTCCTCGCTGTTATTTTTCATTTCAAAGTAAAAGTTCTAAAGTAAACAAGTTGCAGGTTGGAGACTAATGAGCCATGAGGCCAATGTTCAACCATCACTTCCTGCGTCCTTCCTGAGGACGGACGGAGGGACGAGCAGCGAGGAACCAGGGGTGACGGAGGTGGAGAGGCCACAGCCTCTCGGGTGGAGGAGGATGGGAGCAGCGGGGTGGGTCGCCACCTCGGACGGCTGGGCAGTTACAGCTGACGGCTGATTTTCAAAATAAGAGCTTGCTTTAAGCTACGCCTCCTTCCCGTCTCATCCACAGCTAATCATCGGACAGGAAGTGATAAACGAGGTGCACACAGAAAACCTTCCCCCCAGGAAGTGGAGCCGGGTGAACGGACACCAGAGGCCCAACCCAACACGTCCTCCTCGAGCCCGGCAGGTCACAGCGAGTGACACCGAGGTTCTGAACTCGTTTGTTTGGATCTGTAGAAAGAGATCACGTTTCTATTGGCACATATGAAGTATCGCATTAAAAAAACGTCTTAAACGGTGCAACAAAACGTTTTTTGCTAGAGGTGGATGAAGAGTTGATACTGAAAAAACAACATATGAAAGATAAAGAAAAAGAAAAGAAATCAGGAAGAATAAAGTAAAACATTTTTTAAAGCAAATACATTAATAAGAAAATAACTAAAAAAATAAAATAAGAGAAAGATGAGTTTATGGGTAAAACATCACCTTCATCATGAAGTTATGTTGCCTTCAATTCAGCCTCGTCATCATCAATTGGTTCAATCACTTCTAATTTACACCCCCAGTGGTTATGCTAAGCTAAGCTAAGCTAGCACTTTCCAGCAGCTTCTCCAGTGTCACAGAGTCTTTAGATGATTCAGCGACGTGAGACACAACGGCCAGGAAGCCGACACGCCAGCTGCACCGTCAGCGGAGGGGATGACACCATAATAACAGGGCGGGCTTTTCACCTGGGGGGGGGGGGGACTATTGCCAGATGAAGTCACCTTCATGTTGGGACAAGTCGAGGCAGCGAGTCGATGTCACGCAACGGACGACCAGAAAATCTGAAAACAGGTGAGCAGATGTGTGCAGACGGAACCCCCCTCCCGCGCTATGGCCGCCTGTCTGGGTATCTGCCCCCCCCCACGGCCCCCGAGGGGGGCAGGTCTGTTTGACTTTAACTTTGAAGGACACAAAGAGACGTGCAGTTATTTTCCAACATGTCAGAATGACAAACACGAATGACCTCATCCCGAAAAGGAAGGCAAACACATCTGTGCTTCAACTCGACATCTCAACCTCCCCCCCTTCTCCCCACCCGCCCCCCCTTTGTCTGTCCAAAAGAAAACAGATTTATTTTCCTTTCGATGGCGTCAAAAGAAGAGAAGCAGGACGAGCAACGAAACGTGTTAAATAAACACTGTGAAGTAAATCTGTGATAAATTGTATTGGTCTCTGAAATGTGCTAACGCTAATTAACCGCTAGTTAACCGCTTGCTAACGTTCGCTACACTGGTTTTTAGGTGGAAGCGTAACGTCTCTTTTGAACCTCTGCGGCTAACGAGTAGAATTAGTGACCAGAACCAGAACCAGTTGATCCGACTCAGACTGTTTGCTTTCCCTCCCTGGGGGGTTCAGCCACCACATCACTCATCAACTAACTACACCCAACCCCCCCGAAACATTCCTCGGGCCCTTATCTCCCCGCGTGGTAAACACAGAGGCCATGTGTGTGGGGGAGTCGGGGTCAGAGGTCGTGGTATGCCTCTTGGATGACATCACCCGCAGAGAGCTGATAACACGTTCCTGATGCTCCTCTACTGGCACCACAGTGAAGAGGAGTTAAACATATCAACATATTCACACGCAACATGAACAGAAGGAGAAAATGTGTAAGAACTCAAGCACCAGGACCTTTTGGTACGATTCAACCACGACAGCAACAACGCAACGGCTGTTTCCATGTGACTTCAGCCCCGAAGGAGCAACGAGCGCTGAACATCGGAACAATTCATTTAGCAAACAGTGTGTCATTAAGACAGGAACAAACTCTACAGCGCAGGATGAACCACACGCGTCACCTTCGCAGTGACGCCATCGACGACTCACGCCTTCGGCTGTGACTCAGAGACTCTTTGGAGTTTTAGACGAGAAGATGAATCAACAGCAGATCGGATGTTCGGAGGAGGATCGTTTTCACTCATCAGCAGAGAGGAAACTTTCTGAGAAGCTTGATTAAAAGGTTATTAACATCATTATAAATAGTCAAATGATTACACTTGTGTGTCCAGTCACATTCAGTGACGAAAGATGCTCATGTGACCCCAAACTAACGAGAAAAGACACAATCATTATACGAGGCTGCATTCATATTTACTCCTACCACAACATAAGCAACACAAAGAAGTTTGTTATTCTCGTCCTCAGGAGAGAGTGGAGGTCAATAGCTGAAACTAATCTCAACCCAACCAGCTTTATTTTGAAAGGACTGCATTGCCGTTTGCTGCTGTCATCCTGATCTCATCTCAAACCGCTGGAGCCCGATAACAGCATGGACAAAAAGAGCGGACAAAGGGACCGGCTGCGGTGACCTCTGACCTCTGACCCGGGACACCGACACCACTTTTTAAAATATGAACCGGTAGGACATTAAGACAACATTTAACAATGGATTATATTTCTTTTGTTGCGGTTGCGTCATGTGAGCGGAGGTAAGTCGATTCAACACCCCCCAACCCCAAAACCCTGCGTGACCCAAAACCCTCCCAGTAATCCCACGGTTCCCATTGAGGGCAGCCGCTCACACACACGATAGCACTCGTCTCCGTCCTGCTGAGGACGTCTCAGGAGAAGATCCTTCATCTTCTCTCACAGAAACCTCATGAAGCGAAAGGCTTCGAGGTGAGGATGAAATGTTAACTTTCCTCTTTGTGTGGATCGATCATCTACCTCATCAGAGTCTGGAGACCCTGTTTGTTGGAGTTCCTCCTCAGCAGAGCGCGGGACATCTTCCTCCTTCTTTGTCTTCGTCTTCTTCTACTTCTTCTTCCAAGTCGACCCTGAATGCAGCTTTCTGTCCTCAGCCGCACCGAAGCTCAACCTGAGGAGAGGGAGAGTGTGTGTTTCCCTGTTAAAGACTGCTGTGCTGGATTAACACACACCCACACATGCACGCACATGCACGCACATGCACGCAACACACACAACACACACACAGTACCCTGCGATGCTGGTTGGGAATGTCAGAGACTCCCTCCTCTTTTGGAGGCTGGGTTTTTAGTCATTACACCCCCTCGGCACCCCTCCCCCTCGCACACAGACACACACACACACACACAAACCCCCTCCCCACCCCCCCCGTATCTGTCCTACATGTGGTTTTCATTGAGGGGCTCAGGGCCCCGACATCTCTCTCTGCCTCTCTCTGTTCTGCCGGGTCATGTGGTCTTTTTCCCTGAGGGGAAGTGAAATACGACCCCCCCCCCGTCTTTTTAACCGTCTCCTGTAAAAATAGTCACATTTTATTCACTTTTTGTCGTCACGTGATTCCTTTGAATCTAACAAGCAGAAAAAGAGGAGCCACGTTAAACGTTTACAGAACTTCATTTTCATTTTTTTATTGAAACCATCAAACACGGCGTTATTCTTCCTTATTTTGCATTAGAATGTTTTGATTATTTTTTCCCGTTAAACAAACGCTGTCACCACGGCAACCCACTCATCGCGATTCCCCCCTGAAGTGTCGGTGGGTCTCGCTCGGCGGCATTCTGGGAAAGGGATTCACGGCTCAGACCCCCGCCACCCCCCTCGCCTCTTCTGCCTCGTGTTCATATAGAAAGAGCTGCTTTTCCCTGCTAACAGCGGCTGACCTGAACACAACGCTCAAACAAACAACAAAACAACAACAAAAACGATTCAATTGATTTTATTTTGTACAGCCCACAATCGGAAATTACAAATTAGCGTCATAGGGCTTTACGGTCTGAACACATGCAACATCCTCCGTCCCAAAACCCTCACAGGAAACACTTAGAAACCCTTGAGAGATGAGAGACCCCTCCATGAGGAAAAAGGGAGGGAACCTCAGTGAGAACTTTAGAGGAGGATCCGTCTACCAGTATGGACAGACTGATGGACGTCATGTGTAAGAATGAACAACGTGAAGGATCTACAAGACATTTAGTTCATTTAACAGAGATGATTCAAATATTAGTAGTAGTAGTAAGGCAGGTGTACGGCAGAACCACCACCAGATAGAACCACCACCAGATAGAACCAGCATCAGATAGAACCACCACCAGGCAGAACCACCATCAGACAGAACCACCACCAGATAGAACCAGCATCAGATAGATCCACCATCAGATAGATCCACCATCAGATAGAACCACCATCAGATAGAACCACCACTAGACAGAATCTCCACCGGATAAAACCAGCATCAGATAGAACCAGCATCAGATAGAACCACCACCAGACAGAACCACCACCAGACAGAACCACCATCAGATAGAACCACCACCAGACAGAACCACCACCATCAGACAGAACCAGCATCAGATAGAACCAGCATCAGATAGATCCACCATCAGATAGATCCACCATCAAATAGAACCACCATCAGATAGATCCACCATCAGATAGAACCAGCATCAGATAGAACCACCACCAGACAGAACCAGCATCAGATAGATCCACCATCAGATAGAACCAGCATCACCCATAGACAGAACCAGCATCAGATAGATCCACCATCAGATAGAACCAGCATCAGATAGAACCACCATCAGATAGATCCACCATCAGATAGAACCAGCATCAGATAGAACCACCACCAGACAGAATCTCCACCAGATAAAACCAGCATCAGATAGAACCAGCATCAGATAGAACCACCATCAGACAGAACCACTACCAGAGAGAAACACCATCAGATAGAACCAGCATCAGACAGAACCAGCATCAGATAGATCCACCATCAGATAGAACCACCATCAGACAGAACCACCACCAGACAGAACCACCATCAGACAGAATCTCCACCAGATAAAACCAGCATCAGCTAGAACCAGCATCAGATAGAACCACCACCAGACAGAACCACCATCCGATAGAACCACCACCAGACAGAACCACCATCAGACAGAATCTCCACCAGATAAAACCAGCATCAGATAGAACCACCAACAGACAGAACCACCATCAGATAGAACCACCCTCCACAGAAGACTGTAGGGGGGAAGCACTTTCGTAAAGGCTCATGTTGGTTCATGATGGCATATTAAATAAATATTCCGCACCTGGATTTTACGACTTTGAGGGCTTTTTGTTTGGCAAAAGAGGATTAAACGCTGCAGGTCATCTGGAACAAAAGAGCAGCTTATTGCTGCAGATCTCCTCCTCCTCCTCTTCATCCTTGCTGGGAGAGTTTGACCTGTAACCCAGAAAGTGTTTGATGGAGTAAGAATACAAAGTCACAAACTCGCAAAGTTGAATAATCCAATCAGAAGTCTTCTAATCCGTGTTGGGTTCTGTAGAGCCTCATCATGCTTCTGGTTCTGGTCTGGACTCTTGACGATGAGCTCAGTGGTCTCAGATGTGAACCGTTGAGTCATCAGACGAGCACACACCTGAGACATGACTCATCAGTTTCATAACCTGCTTTCTTTCTGTAGATTGTTCACCTTAAAACAAGGAGGCTGGTTCAGGACTCTTAATCAGGGAACTGTCTTGTGTCTCCAGCTCTCGGTCCCCTTAACGTTTCGTGTCTCCAGTTCTCGGTCCTCTTGACGTCTCATGTCTCAGCTCTCGGTCCTCTTGACGGCTCGTGTCTCCAGCTCTCGGTCCTCTTGACGTCTCGTGTCTCAGCTCTCGGTCCTCTTGACGGCTCGTGTCTCCAGCTCTCGGTCCTCTTGACGTCTCTTGTCTGCAGCTCTCGGTCCTCTTGACGTCTCATGTCCCCAGCTCTCGGTCCTCTTGACGTCTCGTGTCTCCAGCTCTCGGTCCCCTTAACGTCTTGTGTCTCCAGCTCTCGGTCCTCTTGACGTCTCATGTCTCAGCTCTCGGTCCTCTTGACGGCTTGTGTCTCCAGCTCTCAGTCCTCTTGACGTCTCGTGTCTCAGCTCTCGGTCCTCTTGACCGCTCGTGTCTCCAGCTCTCGGTCCTTTTGACGTCTCGCATCTCCAGCTCTCGGTCCTCTTGACGTCTCGTGTCTCCAGCTCTCGGCCCTCTTGACGTCTCATGTCTCAGCTCTCGGTCCTCTTGACGGCTTGTGTCTCCAGCTCTCGGTCCTCTTGACGTCTCGTGTCTCAGCTCTCGGTCCTCTTGACATCTCGTGTCTCCAGCTCTCGGTCCTTTTGACGTCTCGCATCTACAGCTCTCGGTCCTCTTGACGTCTCTTGTCTCCAGCTCTCGGCCCTCTTGACCTTTCGTGTCTCCAGCTCTCGGCCCTCTTGACCTTTCGTGTCTCCAGCTCTCTAAATGTGACGGACCCCGTTGGACCTTAACGGTACATAATGATGATGATGATGATGAGGAGGGCTCACAAGGTTCGCTGTGACATCTTTCAATGGCCACCAACACATGTCCATTTTCTTCCCTTTTAAAGCGACGTAACCGCGGCAACCCACACTTCCACTACATCCCAAAGGACTGAACTACGGCACAATATGGCACGACTTCAATCTAGCATTGGATCCTCTGAGAGAACAAACACGCCCCCTAATGGCGTCAGAATGGGACACCGCTGACCTTTGACCCCAGGAGCCCTCCTGACTGAGCCATGTGAGCTCCACATGTACAAGCAGCATTGTGCTCTTCTGTGAGTAGTGAGAGTACACACAATAACACACACTCACACACACTCACACACTCCTTGTACGGTGCTCTGAGCTCTGTCTTCGGAGGCTCTAGGGTTTCCTCAGGTTGTACCCCTGGGGGGTTGGAGGGGGGCATTGGGGATGATGGGAGGGGGCGGGGAAGGGGAAGGGGCGGGGGGGGCCAGAGACGCCTTAGAGTTAAATTTGGACTACGTGACTTCACCCTGAAGCTGGTGTTTAAGTTTAGAATGAAACGTCAGCTGGACGCCTCATGACACCAATGAATATATATAACAAAATATATTACAACCACATTAACAGATGGAGGAAAAGGTTCTGTCTCTAAAACACTCCATGGCTTGATGAATAAGATCATGATTAACTCATGTTTTTTTGTTTCATTATTGTAAGAAAGGTTTTTACAAAACTGGACTTTTACTGTTTACACTGACATACAAGTTTCATCTTCTGAGCAGGAATATATAGAAGCAGAAATAATGATTATCGGAATAATAATGGATATATATATAGGAGTATTTTATTGTTATATGCATAACATAATTTCATCAGAGTTAAGTTTTACCTCATCAGATTCAATGTTGTTATTTCATCATCATTCATTAGGAATAAAAGATTTATTCAGTGCTTGTTTTCATTCTGAGATTAATAGGAACTATTTTATGTCAGCTTTATGTCATGTTTTTATATTTATTACAGTAGGAAGTTAAATGAATACTGCGGACTCTTAAAACGCGGTTTATTTTTCACAAATACACCATTAAATGATACAGTTATCAGTGTTCAATTAATGAATTATTATAACCCTAAAGTGAAAAATAGACAAACCACGTTGATTTAATGACGACAATCAATAGACACATTTAATAAATACAGTAAATAATGTTAAGAAAACTCATCTTTTCTCAAAATAAACAACAGCGACGCGTCTCTCCTTCAACATGTGACTTTATTGATTCTTCGACACGCTTCATGCATGTGAATGTTTCCCTGAACGTGTGGCTGAGACTCCGGCTGCTGCTGCTGCTGCTGCTGCTGCTGTTGTTGTTGTTGTTGTTGTTGTTGTTGTTGTTGTTGTGTGACCCCCCCCCCCCCTCCAGACAAACAAAGAGTGAAACAAACTGGAGTCCTCTAAGGCAGAGCGACTCCTACGTAAACGTAAACAGGAAGTAGGCGGTTCTTAGGAGGTCTCGAACATCTTCTTCCTGTCGGCCTTGTCCTCGATGTTCTTCCTCCAGTCGCCGGCGGCTTCTGTCGGCTGGAAGAAAACGAATGTTTCAAAGTATCGTCCCCCATGAAGATGTTGAGAATACCATGAATACGAGACGCGTTCATACGGAGAGGACTCACCTCCTCCTTGACCTCCTTCTTGACCTGCTTCAGGTTGGCCCTCAGGTCCATGTTGACTGTGTGCTTGGAGCCCAGAAGGGCCTTCAGCATGGTGTCAGCTGACATGCGCACCTTCTTCAGGGCCGGCTTCTTCACCCCCCTCAGGTCCACCACCTTGATGTTCAGGTCCTCGATCTGAGAGAAGAACAGACCAGCTGTTAGCAGAAGGACCTCCTGAGGAGATATGTGACCACATCTGGGGGAAGGCTTGAAGGTCGAAACAGGGGCTCCAGGAGGAGGACGATGGGCCATCGGAGATCTGGAGGGGGTTCTGGGTAAACGTAGGAGCAGGGGGTTCTGGGTAAACGTAGGAGCAGGGGGTTCTGGGTAAACGTAGGAGCAGGGGGTTCTGGGTAAACGTAGGAGCAGGGAATTGAGAAGAAGAACCAATTCCTCCTTGGGAATCACCACATAAAATCTTCTACTGATCAACAACCTCTGCTAATGTAAATAAATATCAAAATATAAATGTATATGTTGTAATCCCATTACATGTTTACGTGTGTGTGTGTGTGTGTGTGTGTGTGTGCACGTTACCTCTTTGTCTGCTTTCTGCACTTTGGCCGCGATGTCGTACCGCTCCTCGTCGATCTTATCGATGAGGGCGTTAAGCTTCTTGCAGTATTCCTGAAACAACACTTCTCCTGTTACACACACTCACACACTCTCACACACACTCACACACGCCTTCTCTCTCTCACCATCAGGGCGTTCAGGTCTCCACTCATCGTGGGAGGGGGGCATTTTTCGGCCATGTAGGCCACTTTGGCCGCCTCGTCTTCGGCCTTCTCCTGATCCAGCCACTTCTGTGCGATCTGCAGGATCAGACTCTGCAGGACAAAGACGTTATTTACAGACTTTCATATAGATATATCTATAGAAATGTCTGGATATGTACTTATTTATATGTATAAATATTCCTGCTGGGGTCATACATATATATATATATATATATATATATATATATATATATATATATATATATATATATATATATATATATATATATATTATATGTGTTAATACACATATAATATTCCTGTATTTGCAGCAATTGACGAGTATTGTATATATATATATATACAATACTCGTCAATTGCTGCAAATACAGGAATATTATATGTGTATTAACGGCCATCTGGATGACAACGATAATGACCAGTTATACCGTGTCATAGAACGCAAAAAAAACATTTTTGTAATTTGTCAAATTAGAGTATTGTTAAGCACTTTGAACAATGATTTCTTATTATAAAATAACGTTGGTGTTTAACTAAAAACAATAAAAGCTCTAATGAAATTATTCTTCCATCAAATTCACCTTCAGGTGATGCCTGCGGCTGGAATTCATCTTCTTCCTGTTTAGGAGGAAGTCAGATAGTCATCATCACCATCGTTCCCATCATCCTCATCATCATCACCATCAACACCGTCATCATCATCATCATCATCATCATCATCAACATCACTATCATCCCCATCATCCTCATCTACATCATCATCCCCATCATCATCATCATCATCATCATCATCATCATTCGTTCGTTCTCCCCGTGGAGGCGCTTCACGTTTCGGGACGGAGGACGTCACATGACTGTAAAGCCCTCTGAGCCAAATTTGTAATTTGTGATTTTGGGCTCATCATCCTCACCATAGCAGATTTCACCAGTTCATCACCACATTACCAGGAGCGAGTTAAGGTTCATTATGCAAATGAGGCATGAGGTAATTGGGTAATTTGGTGAATTTAGAAGAAATCTCCAAACATGAACAAACAAAGTAGTAAAAAAAAAGTAGTCTGGAGTTTGAGGGAAGATTATTTATGGAGCATAAACAGAACAAAATATCAATATTCTTGTCAAAACTTTCCCCTTATAAATGTTTTATAAATAAACATGAACCTTCTAACAAGGTCTTTTATTTCTTATTGACAGAAAAGAAACATCAGCCTCCAGTAGAGGACTTACTCAGACATCTTTGCGTTTCCTCTGGTTCACGACCTGCAGGAGAGAGCACAGTGAGTGGAGGAAACATCTGGACCCTTTTGCCCCCCCCCCACTCAGCCCCCCCTGCCCCTCCGCCCCCCTCCCTCCAGATCACGATATCCAGTGCGCGCTTTCCCCGACATCAGCACTTCCCGCCTTCGACAGGATATTTGCGCCGCAACGTGATCCGCAGCCACAGCTGAGGAGCGGCGAGTCGGGCCACGCGGACCCGGGGGGTCGGGTCCGGTGTCTCGGGGGGGCTCCCTGGTAGAGCTCCTCATAACGAGTCTTTAAGTGCCGTCCGCAGATCAGAGGGAATGAAGCTTTGGGATTTTCTTCACTTCTCAGAACTTTTGCCACATTGATAGAACAAAACAAACGATGAACAAATAAAATAAATACCCTCCAATAAATGAGTGAGTAACTGTAATTAATAAGCAATGAACTGAAAATGAACAAGTATTCTTGTCATCAGATAAAACCAACAAGCTTTCAACCAACAAGCTCACATCCCAAATGGGAAAGATTCCTTCAATTCAGAGGAGTCAACGTGGTATTTGGACCATAAAACACGACAAACGGCGCCATGAGTTCAGCTCTGTCAGGTACCGGTTGAACGCGTAGAAAGCGAGTTCAGGGCATCGGGAAGGGATCAAAAGGTGGAGAAAAGGAACATCCCCAACCTGTCCAACGAGGGGCTTCTTAAGGAACGAGAGGCTCCGGTCAAAGAAACAGAAAGATGCTGCTCTCAGAGAAGCTCCAAGAAACACACAACAAGCATCTCACCTATCGAGAGGAGGAGGAGGAAGAAGAAGACTTGCGAGGGAAAGGGAGACGCTGTCAAAGCCACTCCGGGAAAAAGGAAATAGGGTTTATAAGGCGGGTTGCGATGCCTCAGCAGAACGCCGGGATCCTCTTTAAGGAGATGGATTCCGGGGGGGACCAATAGGCCGGCGAGCTCCTGAAATACACCAGAGCCAAACCCCCCTCCCTCTGTGAGAGTCCCCTTCAGGCCTCAAGATGCAGATTCACACAAGGGAGTGAAGAGGGGGGGGGGGGGGGGGGGGTGTCTGGGAACTACAAGCAGACAAACATCTTTCTGAATTCAACCTGGAAATACCCCTTAAAGGGCCAGCGTGCAGCAGTCAAGAAGATCTACTGAAGGAACACAATAGAATAATAGACCATGTGATACAAACGAGGAAGAAGACGCCGCCGTGTTAATTAAATTACATTACAAATAATAAGGGGAGAAGTTTCTGAACATACTAAAAAAAAACAATTTATTTATACAAACCATAAGCAAGGTGTTAGTTTGAAGCTTTCTCACTGCTTCCAGTCTTCATGCTAAACTAAGCTCTGCTAATCTAATCTAAGCACGTGTGGAATCTGAAATGCATCCTCTCGGGGAAAAAAAAGCAAACAAATGTGATTCCCAAACCATTTCTTTGAAGAGAAATAAATATTGAACAATTCTCCTGCATTAGGTCAAGAAGACTGAAGCTAAGCGTCAAAGTATCTCAACGATATCACACGCTACAATAAACGTGGTACGGGTAACAAACGTAATACACATTTACGTAATAAACGTAACACACGTAATAAATATAACACGTAATAAATGTAACACACGTAATAAACGTGACACATGTAATAAACGTAACACATGTAATAAATATAACACGTAATAAATGTAACACACGTAATAAACGTGACACATGTAATAAACGTAACACATGTAATAAACGTAACACATGTAATAAACGTAACACATATAATCAACGTAACGCACGTAATAAACGTAACACATATAATAAACGTAACACATGTAATATATGTAACACACGTAATAAACGTAACACATATAATCAACGTAACGCACGTAATAAATGTAACACACGTAATAAACGTGACACATGTAATAAACGTAACACATGTAATAAACGTAACACATATAATCAACGTAACGCACGTAATAAATGTAACACACGTAATAAACGTAACACATGTAATAAACGTAACACATATAATAAACGTAACACACGTAATAAACGTAATGCATATAACAAACCTAACACATGTAATAAATGTAATACACGTAATAAACGTGACGCACGCAATAAACGAAACACACGTAATAACCGGAATACACGTAATAAACCTAATACACAGATGTTTTCATTTCCAAACTTTTATTTCTAATTAAACTGCACATTCTGAAATGATGCTTTTAAATTGTCTCAGCTCAGACTCTCAGTATCACAGAAACTCTAAAAACAACAACGACAAAGCGTCATAGCTGTCGTCCCCGTGCTGGAGCAGATAGACAGTTCAGTCGGGGGGGGCCGTTCTTAGGACGTCTCGAACATCTTCTTCCTGTCGGCCTTGTCCTCAATGTTCTTCCTCCAGTCGCCGGCCTCCGTCGACTGAGGGAATGAACAAACAAGAACAATGTTATCAGGACACTGCTCTGTGTTTCTAACTCTTCACTTGTATTTACTTTAAACCTGACCTTTTGCAATTTAATGTTCTATTACTTTTATCCAATAGATGGACTTTGATAGATCTTCTACTCAGAAATCTACATTTGAGTAAAAATGTATTTTACTCTGTATTTAGACTCATAGGCAAACAGTATTCTTTGCAAAGGAAAGTCTGATATTTAACTAAAAAGCAACAGATGAGTGTATCATACGTTTCTTCTTCTATCCAATTGAATGAAATTAATTAGTTTGGAAAACCATCAAGTACAATAAACAGCATTTTTGTGGTTCCTCACCTCCTCCTTGACCTCCTTCTTGACCTGCTTCAGGTTGGACCTCAGGTCCATGGTCACCTTGTGCTTCCCCCCGAGCAGGGCCTGCAGCATGGCGTCAGCCGACATGCGGACTTTCTTCAGGGCCGGCTTCTTCATCCCAGCCAGCTCCACCACCTTCATCTTCAAGTCGTTGATCTGGAGGCAGAAGGAAGGAGGCGTGATGCACTCTATGGGTGAAAGCTGACTTCTGAAAGCTAAATGTACAACGTGGGCAGAAGATGGAAGATGGAAGAGTAGCTATTTGTGTTGAGTGAAGACCAAACGAGATGTTCTCATGGAGTTCAAAGATGAGAATTTATTCTTTGGACCAAACAAAGATATGCAACGACGGTCAAAAACCAAAACCCACCAACAGAGAGCAGCAATGCACATCGTTGACTATCGCTCTCGTTTATGATTATTTCCTGCTGTATATTTGGATTTTAAGTATTTATTTTTTGCAACCGGTGCTCACAACAAACTAGTCAAACACCGACTGCTTAAGTGCAGCTCAGAACCAGATCCTATTGGCACTTTCATTTTGTTGGTTTTCAATCATTGCAGTAAATTTTAAAAAGCAATCGAACTCCTGCGGCTCCTTTTCTCACCTCGGAGTCGCTCTTGCGGACCTTGGACTCGGCGTCGTACCTCGCCTCGTCGATCTTGTCGATGGCCTGGTGGATCTTCTTGCAAAGTTCCTGTTGGTACACAAAACATTTTTCTGATTGTTTTAAGTGAAGGTTTGGACGGGAAAAGGTTATCTTGAAATACGATTAACTTCAGCAAACAAGCTAAACACTTTTGCCATTGTTTGTGCAATTTAATCTAAAATTATACAGCTACACAAGTCTCTCAGTTTGAAGAATATTAATCAGATCCTAGAAAAAGAAGGAATATGCTTTTACAGTAACAGAATCCTTGCAGTGTGGTATTACTACCCTCACAGTACCAAAGTAATGTATACTTTGACTCCTTACTGTAGTATACCTGCAGAATAGTATTAGTACTATTAGTAGAGTGAGTATCACCATGAGGGCGGCCGTGTCTCCACTCATGTCAGGGGCGGGGCATGTCTCAGACATGTACGCCTCCTTCGCCGCCACCATGTCCTTCTTCTCCTGCTCAATCCAGGTGGCGGCGATCTGAAGCATCAAACTCTGAGGGAAGCGAGGAGAAGGAGGCGCACGTTAGACGTTCAGACCGAAGCTTCCACAAGACGAGGAGGCGGACCTGAGTGGACTCGTCCTCACCTTCAGCTGGTGCCGGCGGCTCGACGTCATTTTCTTCACGCTGAGACACGAAAGACAAAAAACGTTAGTCAGTCGGTCCCAAAGACAGCTTGACAAAGACAGACAGCCGCTAGTTAGCGTTAGCTTAGCATGAAACGGCTCTGTGCCAAGTTGCGGCCGGGACCCTTAGATTTAATTTGATATAATCAGTGTTGGCCATCTTTCTTAAAAAAGTAATTAGTTACAATTACAAATTACTTCTCCCGAAAAGTAATTGAGTTAGTAACTCAGTTACTACATTGTAAAAGTAATTAGTTACTCAGCAAAGTAATTGACATTTATTTTGTTTATGTTCTTAACGCTATTACGTTCTATAACATTTAACATCAAAGATGTTTATATTAACTGATTGAAGAATAAAACACTATATACAGTATTGTAGAACAGGGGTTTTCAAATGGGGTGAATGTGAGCCTCCCCTTAGAGTAGGTAAGGATAGCTGAGCCCCCCCTTCCCCAAAACCCTGTCCGCCTGCCCTAACCCACTCCTGCCTCTGCAGTAAATTCTATAAGTTCAATAACAAATGATCAAATGTAAATCTTTCTTTAATATTGTATTTGAAGACATTTTATTTGTACAACTTTTTTTAAAGTGCATTCATAAACAATTCTTTGCAACAGCAAATAATTTCCAACTTCATGGAAGCCTGATTGAGGCTACTTTTAAAATCACTGAACATCAGTAGGCCTCTCCACAAGTCAACAAAACATGCATAACGTGTCATCGGTTAATTAATGACACGTTCATTAAGATTAATTAATTACACGAAAAATGTATGCTATGCAACAAGGAACCCGCACATCACCGCAGCACATCGAGCCTCAAGTATCCACCCACACTCTACCAGATGACTGGTTTAAGGACCAGGGGAACCACGTCCACGTCTGAAAACCTGGACCTGGTTGAACCCTTTTGCAAGGCTCTGTATCTGTGTCATTGAGCGCATGTAACGTAAACATTCTTGCCTTTTACTTCAATGAGGCAGAAGTAGTGCCGGTACTTCCAGTTTGAAAACTTTCTCAATACTCAAGACGGCAAGAACAGACTTGCGTTCCCGCGAGAATAGACTCGGGAGACGGACTCGGGAGTCTAAACTCGCGGGTACGGGAGAACGGAGAACGGCTATTTCCGCAATTAGAACAGCAGCTGACTCGTCTTCCATCGTAGCCTGCTGAGGTGAAATGCATTCTGGGATATTTTGCTCTCACAAGAACAGACAAGCCTGCTCCGATGCATGCCCGGTAAAATGGGCGGGGCGAGCCACATGGTATTATGGGTATTATGGGTATTCTGGCCGTCCTCGCCCAGATGCGGACTTTAGTATTGGAACAGTACTCGGGCTGCGACTGATGACGTTTCACGAGTCCACACAAGAACGCATATTGAGAAAGGGCGCGGGTGTGTGCAGCGAGACAACGTGAGCAAGGCCCCGCCCACCCAGCCAATCATCATCGCATTTGCACGGCGTCATCATCCCCACGCAGCGCTCTCCAGGCAGCTGTTGTGTAGCTAAAGACACCTCGCGCTTCATTCAACCAAATAGTAACGATAACGGCGTTGTAACGATGACAACAGTTAATTAGATTAATTAGATTACTCCGTTACTGAAAAAGTAACGGCGTTAGAAACGCCGTTATACTTAAACGCCGTTACTCCCAATATAACATATAATATATTTAAAAAAAAACAATAATAAATCATTAAATATCCGAATTACGTCTTTGTTAATCGTATCCCTAGTTCCCTTTTGGGCCACACGAGTGAGCTAGAGTTCACACATTGTCCTGATGATTTTATTTTGAGCTTTAAATCAACAAAAGAATAAAATAGCAGCTTGACTACCTGAATTCATTTATAGTATTAAACGTGTATGTTCCAACAAAATGAAGAACCGAACTGAAAGAACCATCCGAAAGGTCGAAACCTGCTTTTAAAATGTATTTATAAATGTTCTTCCAGAATTCAGCTGCTGTCATCTGAAGCCGGCTGAAACATTCTTAAAGCCGCTCTGCAGGAATGTGGCCCATGTGTTTATGGCCGTTTATGAAGCCGTCAATACATTCATAATAATACATCTTATTTATAGTGAGCCTCATTAAACACACATATTTAGTCTCATAGAGCCTTGTTGTATATGATGATATGAGCATTCATTGAAATAACTATTGGTACTAATATGTGGGCCACATACGGGACAAATGTTATTTCAGAAAAATGATGAATTTACATTTACTTTCTTGAGAAAAGCTTCTAAGAAAATGAGATGATGAATATGAAATGACTTTGTCTCTGTATATATACATATATTTACACACAGTATACATTATGAATTCACAGTCGCAGAGTGAAAGGAGTGTTTGTGAAGTTATGAAACTTTATCAGCTGCTTCATCACCAACCAGGAGATTAGCAGGAAGTTACAGAACCGTAAACAACAAATAAATGAACCAAACAAAATAGAAAGAGATTTAGTCAAATAGATATTTCTATT
Source organism: Apeltes quadracus (assembly GCA_021346845.1). Classification (NCBI taxonomy): domain Eukaryota; kingdom Metazoa; phylum Chordata; class Actinopteri; order Perciformes; family Gasterosteidae; genus Apeltes; species Apeltes quadracus. The sequence continues at coordinate 19,336,548 of CM037935.1, forward strand.
AAATCTCACCAAGAAGCTAACGAGACCAAAGTAGGAGCACGAGGAGGAGGAGAGAGGAGAGCGGAGAAGGGAAGAAAAAGACAAAGGACGAGATGAAGAGAACAAAAGGAAGAGGAGGAGCAGGAGGAGGAGAAGAAGGAGGTCCAGAAAAAGGAGAAAACGGGAGGACGAGAAGAGGAGGAGAAGGAGGATGAGCAGAAGGGAGTAGAGAGGAGGAGGGAAGAAAGAGAAGAAGGGAGGAGAGAGGATGAGGAGGTGTACTCACTCAGACATGCTGCTGGTGCTCCTCGGCCTGTTCACAGAGGAGTAAAAGATGAGCGAACATGTGACACCAAGTCGAACACGTTATTGATCAGCGACCTCTTTGACCTCCGGCAGGGCTCCGCCCCTCCATTCAGGCCCTGAGAGGTCGCAGCCCTGCAGAACATTTCTGCCTGGAATCTAACTTCAAAATGCCATAGAGAGCAGAGGAACCCAAGAAGGAACCCAAAAAGGAACCCAAGAAGGAACCCAATGAGGTGGTGAGCTGTTAACATCGGTTTTGCGAATTCCAACATCCAGCCGGGAGAAGTGGGAGGAGCCAGGAGGAGTCGAATAAAGATTCATTCAAATCACAATTTATAACAAACATAACACCTACCAGATATCAATAATTCATATGGTATTTAAACATATATATATATACACACATATATATATATATATATACACAGTATTTCAGTTTAAATAATGAAACAAGGAATAGCTACGTAATTTGAAATGAAGCTGATCATTTCCGTTCGTAGGGGACATGAACATCGTATCATCATTGAATATTATTCCTCACCAGTTCAAAAAGAAGCAAAACGTTTCACTTTCACAACAAACTTTCCCTGGACGGCCCAAGGTCGCTGTGCCGCCGAGGTCAGAGGTCACGCCTCCCTGGCAGCCAGTTAAAGCAGTGAGTCCGTTAGCAGCGATCTTCTCACCTGGCAGGACGCAGTGGAAGAAGGAGAAGAATAGGGGGAGACGCTGACAGGTCCGGGACCCCCACATCAAAGGGGTATATACGCCGGGAGGCGCTGACTCGGCACAACGCCGCCCTCTTTATGGTAGCACGGTCCTCAGAACCAATGGGCCAGCAGGCTCCAGAAATACCTCCAGGAACCTCGTAAAGTTCTCCCTCTCTCGGGTTTCCTCCCACACGGGGAGGTGGGGGGGACAAGAGGAAGCATTGTTAAGAGACCCACTCTGAGCTGATCGACAATGAGCACGAATGCGAGCACAGCTACATGAACCCACACGATGGAAATGTGAAGATGAATTCTTATTGCATGTTGTTGGCATCTTGGAGTCAAAGGTTTTCACTCCAGGAATGTCAGATATGTCTTTGTATAACTCCATGAATCAGAAATAAACAAATAACCTTAGAATGATCAACAAAACCCTTCTGCAGAACCTCCAGAATGTAGGGAAGACCCTCCAGAATCCAGACAAGAACCTCCAGATTCTAGAGAGGAACATCCAGAACCCAGAGAGGAACCTCCAGATTCTAGAGAGGAACATCCAGAACCCAGAGAGGAACCTCCAGATTCGAGAGAGGAACATCGAGAATCCAGAGAGGAACTTCCAGATTCTAGAGAGGAACATCCAGAACCCAGAGAGGGACCTCCAGATTCTAGAGACGAAAACATCCAGAACCCAGAGAGGAACCTCCAGATTCTAGAGAGGAACATCCAGAACCCAGAGAGGGACCTCCAGATTCGAGAGAGGAACATCGAGAATCCAGAGAGGAACTTCCAGATTCTAGAGAGGAACATCCAGAACCCAGAGAGGGACCTCCAGATTCGAGAGAGGAACATCGAGAATCCAGAGAGGAACTTCCAGATTCTAGAGAGGAACATCCAGAACCCAGAGAGGGACCTCCAGATTCTAGAGACGAAAACATCCAGAACCCAGAGAGGAACCTCCAGATTCTAGAGAGGAACTTCCAGAACCCAGAAAGGATCCTCTTGACAGGAGAGGAACCTCACAACCTAGAGAGGACCCACCAGAATCCAGACAGGAACCTCCAGAACCTAGAGAGGACCCTCCAGAATCCAGAGAGGAACTTGCAGATTCTAAAGAGGAACATCCAGAACCTAGAGGACCCTCAGGAATCTGGATGAATGAAGCTGTAGTTTGGTGATGTAAGAGCTCCTGAACTAGATTTCTGGATCAGAGTGAGCACAAATGAATGGTAAAGACTTGTTGAAGGCATGTTTAAATATTGTGGTTAAACATATACATATGTAATGTAGCTTTTGGCGATTTTAGGAGGAATCGACAAGTGTAAATTAACAAAGTAATAAAATAAACCTTTTATTTCCTGTATTCTGAAAGAAGATTACTTCTAGAAGTGAAGAGGCCTCATTCAGACGATGCATATGAGTTTGTGTCTAAACTAAAAGAAGCAGGAGATGAATATGAGGATGAGGAGGTGAAGTGGAAGGAGAAGCCTACTCACCAGTGGAAGAGTTCCGTGCCACTTCACTGTCGTTTAGTCGCAGAGGAGAAAAGAAGGATTCACTCTGAAAATATTTTTTGAGCCGTTCTTTCAGGAGAGAAGAAGTCTCTGCTGACCCCTGGTGGTTCCTCCCCAACACGACACGCATTGAGCAGATGAAATGAACAGGTCCAAACACTGCTTCTGTGCAACGCTTTAATCATCAGCTTCGCCCTCAGCCTGAAGTAAGAAGCACCCTCTGTGCTGTTAAAGGAATTACATTTATTACATTACATTTATTAGCTTGTCGAGGACCTGGTGCTTGGCGGTCACAATCTCCCCGGCCTCCTGCTCCAGCCAGGAAGCAGCGATCTGCAGGATCAAACTCTGTGGGACCAGAAGAGTGAGATGTGTCTGTCTTTGTGGGAGGAGTCACATGCCTTAGTGGGGAGGAGTCTTGTGTATTTATGGGAGTGGTTTGTGTATTTGTGGGAGGGCTCTTGTGTCTTTGTGGGAGGGGTCCTGTTTACATATTACAGTATATACGAGACTAGTTATAGTTGGTATTGTTATTACGGTAAAGCATGAATACTTCCTCACACGTCGGCCTATGAGCTATTAGCATGTGACGAACATTAAAGCTGATAAAAGAAGTTGAATCCAACCTTGAGATGATGCCTGCGGCTTGACGACATTTTCTTTCTCCTTTAAACAAAGAAGTGAGAGTATGAATAACAGGGATTCAATAGAATATAGAACATTACTAAAGGCTTTAGATTGAGAATAAACAATAAACTTGTACTCACTCAGACATCTTTTTAGTGTCAGACTCTGATAATAATCAGGAAAACAAAGTGAAAGAAATAAAATAAAATAATTAGTTATGTTCTGAGGAATGAACTTTTTAATATAAAACAATATTAGTATTTAATACAATTTAGCAATGTTAAATAAAACTTGCATATAAAGTAAATTAATATAATCTAACACGTATTCTCATTTAAAATGTTAATCTGTCCTACAAACAAAATAATACTCAGTCTTGAAATGTATTATTTAAAAATTGCTTTACACACAAGTTTTTCTTGAAATTGAAAAAATCATTGAATCTAAAATCTTCTTTTTTAAAGATTTACTACGACTTTCTACTAAGACTTTGAGATCTGGGTGCCGCCCTGTCTGAATATGAACAGATTACAGAGGTTTTATTTGTTTTCTACAGTTTCTCAAATTAGCGATAATGTCAGTAAACCGACTATTCATCCATCCATTATCCAAATACTTCTTCACCAAGCATCTCCGAGTGGAGAAGAGTTTCTCACCTTCTCAGCAACGATGACGAGGAGACCTGGCACCAACTGGGCAAACCGAGAGGAAGAGGATCCGGCTGAAAGGTGAAATCTGCAAGGAGTATTTATGCTCTTGGACTTCTCTTTTAAGACCATGAGGAACTGGGTCCAGAAATACCTTTATCCCCTGATGCCTCGTAAATTCACCGGGAGAAGAGACCCCTTCAAACCTGGACCCTTTAAACCTGGACCCTCTAAACCTGGACCCTTTAAACCTGGACCCTCTAAACCTGGACCCTTTGAGCCTGGACCCTTTAAACCTGGACCCTTTAAACCTGGACCCTTTAAACCTGGACCCTCTAAACCTGGACCCTCTAAACCTGGACCCTTTAAACCTGGACCCTCTAAACCTGGACCCTTTGAGCCTGGACCCTTTAAACCTGGACCCTTTAAACCTGGACCCTCTAAACCTGGACCCTTTAAACCTGGACCCTCTAAACCTGGACCCTTTAAACCTGGACCCTCTAAACCTGGACCCTTTAAACCTGGACCCTTTAAACCTGGACCCTCTAAACCTGGACCCTTTAAACCTTTAAACCTTTAAACCTTTTAAACCTAGACCCAGTAAACCAGATTACCTTATAAATATGGGTTTTTTTTGTTACAACACATCATACACAAGTGAAGTAAATGATCAGGACCATAAAAGGTCTCCTGGTTGAAAGTTTGTTTGATCAAGTAAAAAGTGAATGAAATGGAAACGTTACACCACTTGGGAATTTTAAGAAGTAGTTTAGATGTGACAAAGTTTAACATAATACATTTAAGATTATATTCAACCACAGTAGCAGAAAGGGATTTCTCGGCATAACAGATAAAACGTTAAAGGGTCACCTTCTATGCTGCTGCTGATTCTCAGATCCAGACTCTGAAAACACAAAGAGACAAATAACACTAAACAGCAGTTAATACAAAGATCAATAATTGTACTTTCAAACCGTATATCACAACATTTACTGGAGAAATATGTTAAAAGGAGACTAAGATCACACAAAGACATAAAATGAGACTTCACCCACCTTCTGTTGGTTGGTTGTCCGTCTTTGTCCATTAGCAAATGGTGTAACAATGATAGTAGAGTCATTTTAAAGACCTCCAGTAACACAAAATGTTATGTGATGTTTTGTTCAATGTAAATTTGTAATTTAAAGAACGAAAAGTCTTGTTCCTTCCTGAGGGAGACAAAACACTAAAAAAGAAAAGGTGTGAGACAGAATGTCCTCTACTGGCACCTGGTGGTCAAAGGACACTTTAAAACAATACGATATGAAATGTTTCCATACGCGACATTATACTGCTGACAAATACATAAAACAGTAATTACTTACATTATCATGTTTGTATAGTGCTTATTAATGCAAACAAAAGTGATTGCAGAATATTTTATTGTCAGTGTATTAAAGTCAGGAAAAGTATTATAAAGTTTAATAATAAATTAACTTTTGTAATTGACAAAGTTATATTACATAACATGTTTATATATTTATATTTATAGTTAAATACTAAATTAAAATCTTAATAAAAAAAATGTTTAAAAAAAATACTAAATTGAAGGAAATACATTGTAAAATAAAGGTACTTTAACTCAGAATATCATTTTTTGGCATTTTCTAAACTAAAAGTTGATCCGCTGCTGTAAGCAGTTTTGATCACATGAAACATTGAAGTGATAATAAAAGCTCTGCAAAGGATTGTAAGTGAATATTTAGTTCAGAACAATCTGTTCCTTATATAAAATGGGAAATCGAATACGTTTGAAATCTGCTGAAAATAAAGAAAGAGTGAAAATAATTTGTAATCTTAAAGTTGAGTCAACTTTCACTTTTCACATCTTCGTGAACATTCGGATGAAGATGTAAATATTGAATATCGTGTCTATTATTTAAAATAAATTGAGTCACATTTTAAACCTAACCCTTTTAGAATAAAGAGGGAATTTGAGAATACAGATGATATGAACTCACTGTAATTTAACAAAAAGGATTATCTCTGTTTAAGTGTCGCAATCAGGAAAGTTTTGGTTTGATCGGATGAAGGTGCGTTTGAATTCTTCACCACGACGAGCAGACGTTGAGAGGAAAATAAACAGATTTATTAGCAAAGACAATATCATGCAGGTTGCAAGTTGTCAAAAGTGAACCTCGGCAGCAAAGGAGAAAACAGGAAGTCTCATTTCAGAATAAAAGTCCAAATAAGAGAAGCAAAAGGGACCGTTTCTCGCTTTAAAAATGTACAAAAACAAGCAGAGTTGAGACTCATAGTTTTGAAGAAAAAAAAGAGAAGCTTCTTTCAATTCAATTATAAATTCCATAAAAAGTGCTAACTTTTAGGAAGTCTCAAACATCTTCTTCCTGTCGGCTTTGTCCTCGATGTTCTTACGCCAGTCCCCGGCCTCCACGGACTACGAGACACAAACAGCCCAAAGTCAAGGATGGACACTGAGTAGTTTGATTTAGCTTTAAAGGATTAACTAAAGGATCAAAATAATCTCAGATTTTTTACAAAAGAATTTCAAATGTTGTATTTTGATAGTAGTCATTCATAGTGTTTGTATAAAAACACACAGTTCAAATGAATAGGAAATATTATTGTATTTCATTTAATTATTTGCCTTATTTTTTTTAGGGCTGCACCCTTAAAATACAAATTAAGATGTTTGGAGATAAAGATGTTAGCAGATTCTTTTCATTTCTGAGTCATATTGTGTTTTTTCCCCATAAAAACAAAATAAAAAAATATAAGTTGGTTTTTTGTATTAAAATCAATCTAGTTCTTCTAATTGTTAATACTTTACAGTAATAGTGCTTATAGCTCGTACTAGAAAGCTAAACAAAATGTATCTCAAATATAAATGTTGTATTCACGTGAAAACATCATGTTGTATTCACGTTCGACACATCACAATAATGTGTATATAATAAATAAGTGACCCAACTCTTTGGAGCTGGAAGGCACCATAATGTCTGGTGCAGGACTGTGGTCCTGCTAACGCACAGCTAACGTTAACTAGCTGCAATAGCTCCGGTTAACTAGCGTCTCTCCCCTGTGGAGACTCACCTCCTCCTTGACCTCCTTCTTGACCTGCTTCAGGTTGGCCCTCAGGTCCATGTTGACCGTGTGCTTGGAGCCCAGCAGGGCCTTCAGCATGGCGTCGGCAGACATGCGCACTCTTTTCAGGGCAGGTTTCTTCACTCCGCCCAAGTCGACCACTTTGATCTTCAGGTCTTCGATCTTAGAGAGCAACCAAGGACCAGACCGATGAGAGGAAATAGATTCACGGCACAGACCGTACGTGAGAGGTGGACATAATCATCATGGCAAGCTGCTAGCTTGTTTTTTGAAACCACTGAACAGGGAGGACTGAGGAGGACGTAGCGACGCTGTTAATGTCTCTGGTCGAGACCTGTCAATCAGCGTGTAGCCCCGCCCTAAAGCGTCACCTGCTTTATGGTCTGTTTCAATTCAATTCAATTCATTTTATTTTGTATAGCCCAAAATCGCAAATTCCAAATTTGCCTCGGAGGGCTTTACAGTCTGTACACATGCAACATCCTCCGTCCCAAGACCCTCACATCATGTTTGACTCCACATGGACCTTAATTCACTAAATGAGCATCATGCTGATTGAAGAAGACTTGAAACTAGAGACTGAGACCATAAACTCATGTTTACAATGTTTACTGAGGGAATCAATCAAGAGAGAAGTAGAGTAATTTCCTCATAGACGTCTATGGGAGCAGAGGAGTCGCCCCCTGCTGGTCACTACAGAGAAGTAGAGTCATTTCCTCATAGACGTCTATGGGAGCAGAGGAGTCGCCCCCTGCTGGTCACTACAGAGAAGTAGAGTCATTTCCTCATAGACGTCTATGGGAGCAGGGGAGTCGCCCCCTGCTGGTCACTACAGAGAAGTAGAGTCATTTCCTCATAGACGTCTATGGGAGCAGAGGAGTCGCCCCCTGCTGGTCACTACAGAGAAGTAGAGTCATTTCCTCATAGACGTCTATGGGAGCAGAGGAGTCGCCCCCTGCTGGTCAATAGTAAGAATACAGCTCAAAATGAATAAAGCCTGAGGGCTGCACGGCAGCAGGAACTGTACCTCTTTATCAGCTTTTCCCACTTTGGCATGCAGGTCATAACGTTCTTCGTCCACTTTGTCGACGAGAGCGGCCAATTTTCTGCAGGTTTCCTGAAGACACAAACAAGCTTCAATGTGTTGGAATCAGCTTGAGCTGACTGATGGTAGACGCAAGACAAAGTTTCACCTATATAAATTAGGGCTGTCAAAAACAGCGAGTCCGATAATGGAATCATCCTTTTTCTCCGCCTCTTCTATCCCTGGCACTTCTGCCTGCACTCACTGGGGAATTCTGGGGAATAATCCACTGAAAATTCTGACTAATTTGATAAAAAAATGTAATCATTTGACAGCCCTAATATATATATATATATATATATATATATATATATATATATATATATATATGAATATCTCCACAGTGGAGACCTCGCACTATTAGGATTTGCTTGGGCTCCGGCAGGACGGAGCTCAATGGCTCGGCGGTGAAGCGTCTGTGACCTGAAGCGAGTCTCACCATGAGGGCGGCCTGGTCGCCGCTCTTATTGGGCGCAGGACAAGACTCAGCCATGTAGGCCTTCTTGGCAGCTTCGTTCTCTTTCTTCTCCTCCTGAATCCATTTCGCCGCGATCTGAAGCATCAAACTCTGCAAGACACGATCAAGCAAAGGTCAACGGAAAGTCAGTGGAAGGTCAAGGGAAGGTAAGTGGAAGGTAGGTGGGAGGTATGAACCAGTAGATGGTAAAATACCTTATTATAAACAATTAATACAAAGTATTCCATCGGCAGGCGGCACGTTGTCCTGTAAATCCTATTTAAGGCTTCCAGTTAAACGTAGACGAGGCTTTAACTTTTAAACCAACTACAATAACTTATATTCCATCATAAAGCTAAGAGGCAAACATTTACCACTGAGATACTAACACACATCCAACTATGTCATGTTAATGTAGTCATTTGTATGTATTCTACGATCGGCTGATGGGTGGAGCTGGTGGAGCTGGTGGAGCTGGTGGACAGAAAGTGAGCGTCACCTTCAGGTGATGCCTGCGGCTGGAAGTCATCTTCTTGCTGTGAGGATCAAACAGAAATAGCTTTCATCTCCATAAATCCAACTATATTGAGGACACATAATAGAGGCTCAGGAAAGCCTCTTGTGGCAGAAATCAGTATTACAATAGATCCTTTCATTTAATACTTTACCGGTGACCTTTATAAAAAGTTGAATGGTTTGCTTGTTATTTCACTTTCCTAATCCCTTCTTTCCAGCCTTCTCTCATTTCTTTCCTCTCTTCGTCCTCTCGTTAAGTTTATTAATATCTTCTAGCGTCTAGCGTAATCTGAACACATTCTAAACTCCTTCCCTCCTTCTTTGGGTCCGACTCTCTTTTTACATCCTTTATTTGTCTCATTTCCTTTCCTCCCCATCTTTCCCTTTCTGCCTCGTTACTTTCCTTCTCCCTTGATTCCTCAGTTCTACCTTCCTTCCTCCTGCTCTTCTTCCTTTATTCTCTTAGCTACCGCTTCTAAACTTGAATAAACATTTCCATGAAATATGATCACGTCTCAATGATGGATAACCGGAGGGACACTTACTCAGACATGACGGCGGGTTTTGTCTTCGCGACCTGTTGGACAAAGACAGCAGAGAGAAGAAGAGGAGGTGAGAATAAAGGATGTTTCATTCGGCGCTCCGCTTAAATATCAGCACCACACCCCCCCCCCCCCCCCCATTAAAGCTCCTGATGAGAGGGGGGGGGGGAGGCGCTAAGTTTGGACCCGGAGTCGAGTGTCACCCCACACCCCCCCCACACACCCCCCCCACACCCCCCCATAACCCCCCCACACGACACCCCCACACACCCCCCCATAACCCCCCCCACGACCCCCCACACACCCCCACCACACCCCCTCACCACCACATCCCACAATTCCAAACCCACAAACCGCCACACCCCCGGGGAGTCAACACTTTCAGGGGGGTCTGCTCAGAGCCGTCAATCAACACACACACACACACACACACACACACACAGAAACACACACACACACACACAGAAACACACACACACACACACAGAACACACTCACACACACACAGAAACACACACACACACACACACAGAACACACACACACACACACAGAACACACACACACACACACACAGAAACACACACAACACACACACACACACACAGAAACACACACACAACACACACACACACACACACACACACAGAAACACACACACACACACACACACACACACACACACACACACACACACAGAAACACACACACACACACACACACACACACAGACTGCACAAAGCATCAGATTCAGGTTTTGGTTTTCTAATCACGTTAAAGACTAAACGAGCTGAAATCATCAGAACTTATTTTAAGAACAATAATATAATATAAACGTGTCCAGGTCTTCAAAGCTCCAAAATCTTTGAAGACCAAAAAAAGCCTAAAAACTTGAAAACCATATTCATTTAAAAAACAATAACAAAAAAAAAACTTATAAAAAACCTAATAAAAGAACGAATGCTTTTATTTTGTTTTCAGGCCAGAGGGAAATGAACTGATTGTAACTTTGACCTCTTTCCAAGACGAACTGTAATTATTTCACACGTAGATTATAAAGACGTTATTGAATCTTCATCATTCAAAAGATGCAAATCCGATTTAGTTCAGAGTGACATCATCCTCTTCCCTCAGAGGTCACGACCCCCCAAAAGAAAGCCTTCGTATCCGTGAGGCAGGAAGCGCTGGACTCACCTGAGAAGAGGAGGAGGAGGAGGAGGAAGGCAGCAGTGGGAGGAAGCTCTGCAGCGGCTGGCTTTATACCCGAGTCCTGAAATATGACCACCATCATCATCCTCTTCATCATCTCCTTCTTCGCCTGGCAGCGGGGGAAATCAACAAGGCTGCGATCCTTTAAAGAGGGAGGAAAGGGGCTATAAAAGGGAGGGAAGGAGGCCCTATCAGAGGAAGATGCACCTTAAAATAGAGCAAAATTTACCTTGAAATAGAGGAAAATAGACCTTATAACAGGAAATGGAGCATAAAATAGAGGAGAATTTACCTTATAACAGGAAATGGAGCATAAAATAGAGGAGAATTTACCTTAAAACAGAGGAGAATATACCTTATAACAGGAAATGGAGCATAAAATAGAGGAAAATAGACCTTATAACAGAGGAAAATAGACCTTATAACAGGAAATGGAGCATAAAATAGAGGAGAATTTACCTTAAAACAGAGGAGAATATACCTTATAACAGGAAATGGAGCATAAAATAGAGGAAAATAGACCTTATAACAGAGGAAAATAGACCTTATAACAGGAAATGGAGCATAAAATAGAGGAAAATAGACCTTAAAATAGAGGAAACCACTTTCTTTTATTTCAATCTGTTTCAAAGCAGCCAGGGATCGTCTGTATGGCTTTTAGTTGTTGCTGTAAATAAAAGTGCAGAGCTAGCTCTCATTTGCAGCTCTATAATTACCAAGCACTGGGCCCGGTTAGCGTTTCATGTTGGGGGGGTCTCATATTAACACTGGATGAAGATATGTGGGCACCGAGTCACAGAGGAAGACTTTCCATGTGGGTAACTTTACCCCCCCCCCCCCTCCGCCCCCCTCGCTATCTCATAAAAAGCATTCATTCCTAATTGCTAAAAGTCCCTTTTGGAGACGGTGGTGGGTGGTGTGGCAGGGGGACGGGGTGACGGAGGGACGGAGGGACACATGGAGGACAGGGAGGTTTAAAAATGCCTCTTTATTGTAAACAAATATAATCTGTTGCTGCTGTCGTTTTGATTTCAGTCCTGCAAACGTTCTCGTTCTGACTGGTGATTCCCGGTTCGTCCTCGAGCTCCAACAGCTAGCAACAGCTAGCAACTGCATGCTACGACATAGCCGCTAAGAGCGCTGGAGTGAGGAGGAAGAGGAGGAGGAAGGCTCAGCTCCTGGCAGCAGCTGCTCTTTTCTATGACATTATGCTCCTGTTTTCATACAGCTGATACTTTCTCTGAATTAGAGTAGAATGATCAGTGAGGATAAAAATAGGTGCCAACGGTCAATCAGATCGCAGTAACAGGTGTCACGAGCCAATCAGATCGCAGTAACAGGTGTCATGAGCCAATCAGATCGCTGGAACAGGTGTCACGAGCCAATCAGATCGCAGTAACAGGTGTCATGAGCCAATCAGATCGCTGGAACAGGTGTCACCAGGTCAACCAGACCCTTGCAGCAGGTCAGGCTGTATGAGTGAGAGCCGGGAGGTGTGGGGGGGATGACAGATCTGAGAGGTGCAGACAAGGGGGATGATGGAGCCCTGCTGGGAAGTGAGTAAGTGTGTAGGGGGGGAGGGAGGGGGCGGGGGGGGAGGGGCGGGGGGGGGGGGGGCCTCAAGAATGTTCGGGGCGGCCGGGTGTCCTTTCCTCACTATGTAGCAGCGCATATAGCCTTATGTTTACATGTGGTTTGATTCATAATACCACGGTGCTAGTAGTAGTAGTAGTAGTAGTAGTATGTTAATGACTTATATTCAGTTTATGTATTTATGTAATCACAGTTTATACACTGATGATAAATACTGTAACATATTGTCAGTACATGCATACGTGAATGATGCAATAAATAAAGTAAATCTTGATTTGATCCAGTAGCAACATTAAAATGAACTAACCGTCCTCTGCAGAAACCAGATCACTGTTAAGATCATCTGCAACCAGAAAACAGAAGAGTCAGCTAGTTACCGTTTCTTTATAGACTTCGACTTCAGGTTGAATGACTCACCTCGTCTGGTCCAACATGAAGGACGTTTGATGCAGATATCCGTTTATAAGAGCTTTTAAAATGGACTGAATCTGTAGTTCTTTCCAGGTGGGTTTTGTTGTTCATGTTAATATTTACAGTAGACTATGAAATAAGGAACCGTTTCAAACATCCAAAATGATTAGTATTCATTTGAATTCCAAGACTTGATTTGCAGATTGAGGTAAAAGAAGACATTGATCAGTTGTCATCATGGAGCTAACTGCACAGTGAATATGGATACATCACTTCTCGTATATGTGAAATGTTCCTTTATAACCAGTGTCTTCATTTCATTTCTCTCAATAAGCAAACGTCGAGAAGTCGCCACATGTAAACAGACAAAGAGGGAACATCCCACTCAACAAAAGGTCCCGGGACGCAATATCGTCAAAATCTGACCGTAAAGACGATACAAATTCAACGAGACTATGAACAAGATGAACATGAAAGTTTTGTATTTAATGTGACAGCAACAAGAAGAAACGTACGTCACACTTCTGTCGGGACAGTTTAGAAAAGATGACATGAAGTCAGTGCAGGCGGAATTATGCTTCTGCTACGGAGGAGCCGTGCTAACGTTGGCTAACGTTGGCTAACGTTGGCTAACAAAGCAGCGTGATTACGACCACATTAGACAAAAGTCTGGTGGAGGTTGTTCACTCACGATTGGCCGTAAATATGATACTAGTTCTCTTTTTCAAATTTGAATGCAGCATGAATGAACTCATTTAGGTGAAGCAAGTACTGTATTGCAGGGATCACCGTGTCGGGGCGCAGAAGCACGACTCAGCCTTCACTGCAGAAGCATTACGGAGTCATGCAACGTAAAAGCAGAAGGCAGCTTAGATTCAAAGAGTTTTGTTACAACAAAAGATATCCAGAAACTACTCGAAGGCAGATTTTACAAAGTAAAAACTGTGTAACTCAAATTTAGATTTGCTTTACTTAGTTAAAAATGATGATTTGTTTGCAGTCGTCACTTCTAAAATGGTGAAGAACCAACGGAGGAGAGCAGCGCTCATCACTTACTGTGGCAGAGAAACACTATCATACTTCTTCTGTACCTTCAGTTGACACATTATCTGAGATATTCACGAGCTTCACCTGTGGAAGCCTCACGTCTCTTCTGATCAATAAAAGCAAAGGATATGCAGCATGTTGGAATAAAACTCTCCCGTTACAAAGACATCGGACCTAAACGTCACATTTAACTATCGAACATCTTCTTCCGATCCGACTTGTCTTCGATGTTCTTACGCCAGTCTCCCACGTCACGCAGCTGCTTGTCCTGCGAACACATTAAGCAACGACCAGAGAAAGATCAGTAACATAAACATGATCTTATGTCTACAATACGACACCAAATTACTATGGAGCTCCACAGCGAGGAGCAATCCAAAGCTCACCTCCTCCTTGACCTCCTTCTTGACCTGCTTCAGGTTGGCCCTCAGGTCCATGTTGACCGTGTGCTTGGAGCCCAGCAGGGCCTTCAGCATGGCGTCGGCAGACATGCGCACCTTCTTCAGCCGGGGCCTCTTGAACTTCCCCCTCATGTCCACGATCTTTATGTTGAGGTCTCGGACCTTCGGGGGGAGAAGGATGGACTTCAGGATGCAAAAGGTTCACAACGAACACAACAGAGCTCAAGAACACAAGAACACTCTGCGAGAACCCACAACTATATACAAACATCTTTATGGTTTTTATTGGTTATACAACAACAGAAACATCAAACTGGAGTCCCGCTAGCTTCTCCGCTAAGTCCAATAAGCGATTCCTGATGTCCCTCCTTCATTCCACAGATGCATTTTGAGTTTAGTTCGTGTTCCTGGAGGACGGAAGCATCTCACCTCAGTCATGACCAGGTTGAGTTTGAACTCGATGCTGTATCGCTCCTCCTCGCTGATGTCAATCTGGTTGTGGAGTTTCTTGCAAAGCTCCTGAGGAGAAAACAGCATTTTCTGGCTCGAAAAATCATCACCCAACCAACAGAACAGAACAAAAAACTATGAACATCCAATAAAAAACTGAGGATAGGACCTGAACGTAATGTACACAGATGAATACGTTTGAACATTCTCACCTCCAGCTCGTCCTTGGAGTACGGCAGCTCCAGAGGAGGACACTTTTCAGACAGGAAGTTCTCCCTCTCCCCGACCTTCACCCCCGCCTCGGCCTCCAGCATGTTGGTGGCCACCAGCAGCATGCATCCCTGAGGAAGACAGCGGAGCGGCGTCTTCATCACCCTTACCGTACGTGTGATCTTCTTCATCAGCAACAAACACACAGCCGGCTCTTACTTTCAGGGTGTGCTTCCGCCTCGCAGACAGCCTCTTCCTGCAGGCGGGGACACGGGACGTTACATACAAATACACAATCTGCTCGTCAAAAACACAACGTCAGCTGCTTCAGTTTAGTCAAAAGAGACGCGTAAACATGTGTACTCACTCGCAGGCCATCGTAGCAGCCGGAACCGGAGGTTATCTGATGAACAAAAACACACTCATTCAGATGACGTTCCTTCCCATTTGCTATGTGAGCAAAGACGTTAAGGCACAAAACCAAACGTCCTCCCATTCGTTTTGTCTAAATTACGACTTCATCACCAAGATGGCGACAGCCAAAACACCAAAATCCAGACTTCAGAGCGTCGCCATGGTGACAAAGCCCAGTGTGAACAGCAGCCAATCAGCTGGCAGAGTCCGGGACATGACGACCTTCCCACTCTAATGGAGGCGTCTCCTGGCAGCAGAGACACGTTTCATATGTCCTCATGTTTCATGTGTCCTGCCACTGAAACACCAACCGGGTCAACGAACAGATGAAGTACTCTGTATCTGGATGGATGAAGTACTTTGTGTCTGGATGGATGAAGTACTTTGTGTCTGGATTGATGAAGTACTTTGTGTCTGGATGGATAAAGTACTTTGTGTCTGGATGGATAAAGTACTTTGTGTCTGGATGGATAAAGTACTTTGTGTCTGGATGGATAAAGTACTTTGTGTCTGGATGGATAAAGTACTTTGTGTCTGGATTGATGAAGTACTTTGTGTCTGGATGGATGAAGTACTTTGTGTCTGGATGGATAAAGTACTTTGTGTCTGGATGGATAAAGTACTTTGTGTCTGGATGGATAAAGTACTTTGTGTCTGGATTGATGAAGTACTTTGTGTCTGGATGGATGAAGTACTTTGTGTCTGGATGGATAAAGTACTTTGTGTCTGGATGGATAAAGTACTTTGTGTCTGGATGGATAAAGTACTTTGTGTCTGGATTGATGAAGTACTTTGTGTCTGGATTGATCGGTGCGGTGACTCGCCTGTCTCTCGTTTCACCCTTGGATCGTGTTGATCCGTTCTTCGGCCTCCAAAGTTAAATGCAGGACATTTAGTGGAACTGAGATTTGTGACCGAGGCCCCGTTGATTTCCGAAGGTCCCAACTGCTATTTTTAGCCTCTTTCTAAGTCCAGACACTTGTGGCACGTAGAGAAACTTCTCCACAGTTGTAGAAGGGTTAAGGACGAACACGTCCTGCAACCGAGACGACCAATCAGGTCTCAGACGTCCCAAAACGCAGAGACACGAACCCCCATTGATTTAAACATACGTTTCATCTAACTGAGGAGAAACCTGTCTGAACCAGGGGTGCCCAACCCCTGGGCCGTGGACCGCTACTCGTACGTGGACCAATTTTTTTTGTCGTGAGTTTTTTTCTGTTTTTTTTTCTTTGGACCCTAAAGACGCTCGTCCCTCTCGACTTATTTCCCACGCGAACGAAAACGAATGTCAAAGTACTGCAGTCAAACAAATGGTCATTGTGATGTTACATTATGTTTCTGTTGTTAAAGTGGAGGTACTCTTAAATACGTAATGCAGTTAGTTCACTGGCTCCATTGTTAACTGAATACTTGCTGGGCAGAACATATTTCATGAGTCATAAAGGCCGTTCCCTTTCAGGAGGGCGACGTTGGACCCACCTTCTGGAGGGGTCCACATGCTGCGCCCCCCTCAGTGGGAACCGGACCACGTCGGCATGCTGCCACGGTGACTGGCTGCTGTTTTATGTGTCCTTTGTTTCTTCCGTTTGAGATCTACGTGGGCCAGAAGACGCAGTGAAGCACTCGATTATCTGCCTCTGCTCGGGGGGGCCGGGCGGTGGATGAACGACGACTATTCCTGGAGCCTCAGCTGCCCCCAACCGCTTCATTCGGAGGGAAAAATAAGAATAAATCCCAGCAGGATCATCTTAAGAGCCTGTGGAGGAATCCCAAAACACAGCTGGCCCGGGAACACAGGGGCTGAACCACCGGGGGGGCAACATGTCGCTCTGGAGACGCAATAATATCTGTGGGGTTAAATCTAGGGCCTAATTCTTTTGGTCTCAAGTGTGTGTGTGTGTGTGTGTGTGGGATTGTTTCTGGAGGGGGGCTGGTAACCGACACCGCAGAACCCCCTTCGGACGGACGAGACGTCAGAGCGAGCTGTAAAAATAACCCCGTTGTCGGGCCGAGCGCACAAAGACTTCAGCGGCTTCACACGGACGCAAATACAGACGATGGCCTTCAGGCCGGGAGGGAGAGGAGGACGAGATGAAGACGAAGAGGAAGAGCCCTGGAATGGAATCCAACATATCCAATATCCAAAATAAAGACACTAAAATAAAACCTTATTGTTGGGTCAATACACAACTTGAGTCTAAAAAAACTAAAACTGTCCATGGTTTCATGAACATTATATATATGGACAGAAATATTAAATAGAATATAAGTTAGCAACTGATAAAGTGAGACCGTGTCCCTGAGGGACGGATGGTCTTATTCCACATGCAGAGGAGAAGGACCCTGAACGTCTCTAACGTTGCCTTTGAGGTCGGAACCGGCCGGACGCTTCGAGCGGACGGGATACGGAGGCGAGCAGCCGGGCGGATTAGAGCCGGCGCCGCTGACAGAGCGATGGACGGCGAGGTCGCCTTTCATCCGCGAAAAACAAACGAGAAACAAAAAGAAGCCAAGAACCTTCTACGTCCAACTGGCGTCCAAATGAGTCGCCCAACGCCAACTCATGTCCAAAATGGATGGAAATTACTAAAAAGCTTACTGTAAAAGTCGTAAAGAATTCCCCGAAGCAAAGCATTTTACCGAGGCTAATTGGATAAAAGAACAGATTCACAGTCACGACACAAACCATTTTTACAGATTCTGAACAAACAAAATCTGAATTCCAAAGAATCTACGTTCCTTCAGACACACAGAGAGAGGAAGAGTCTTACTGTCACCGGGCGGCGTGTTCAGACCGAGTCTCTACCGCGCACGCCGCTAACAAGGTATATATATTGCAATCTGCGACAGGCCTCTAAATCCTCCACTTTCTCGTTATGGAAGCGGATTACTGGTGAAACCAATGAGCTGGCAAGGTCATGAAATACAGTCCAGTGTCATCTGCCCCTTGTGCTCTGCCTCATTATAAATAACCCGCCCTTTAGGATTGTTATCCGTATTATCTGCTTGCATCCAGCCGAAGAGTGATTAAACCACAGAGGCATTTCGTAATCAACGGCCAACACCTTTACGTATCATGCGGAAATTAAAGTGCCTGAGTGATGCTTTTATTTTGTAGAAAAGCTCTTTACTCGTGGATGCTATTTAGTTCAGTAGATGAGACAACAATCCTCTCAACAGTTGAATCAGAGCAAAAGTAATCGCAGCTTAAAAGCTTCCTGTCTCAGAGTCAAGAGTTTCACAATCAAAGCATTATGGCAACAAGCTGGAATGAACAATTAACCTCAAACTCTACAACAGAAGCCGAGGTGAGTGTAGAGATAGCACTGCTGTGTGCCAGTAGAACTAATCACAGTTTAAACCTCTTCAATCACGTATCGATGGTTATAAATATGGTTCATTCAAAGGAAGTTGAACTCACAGATTTTTGACGCTGCGGCCCGGCGGCTCTGGAAGACAAAAGGTCAAAGGCCAACGTGAGATGAAGAAATGATCCCGACCGTGTAGCACTCCACAAACCCGTAAACAGAAGTATTTCATATTACAACATTACATTGAATTAAAGTTTTTAACATTAATAAATGCTTAAATTTAAATGTCTAAAGCGTTATTACTATAAACTATCCAATAAATGTCTACACTTCTTATAAATACTTAAAAAGTGGGGTTCAAAACCGTTTAGAACAACATTAATAGAAATATTTAGAAAAGATGTACTTACTTCTGATCTGTTATTGTGAATTGGTTTTCCACAAAAAGGTTCCCATCAGGAAGATAAATGTACCTCACAGTTCCCTTTTTGGGGACAAATGCTGTTACAGGAGATTATTTGGGGTCATATTTCTCTTCACTTATTAAAGAGGAGACCACTAGAAGCTTTGCACCTCATAAACAGCAACAACTGAGAAGTTTTTAATTCGGAGTCGGATTATGTTTACTGCTCTTTAAACCAGACCCATTCATTTACATCCGATCTGCAACACTGAGCCTCCTGTTAGCGACGCGGCGGCTTGTACTATGTTGTTTAAACATACCCTTTATCTTTGGAAATAGAATCATTATATGCCTATTGCATTTTTCAATTTAAGCAAAAAAAATAATGGAGATTAAGTTAGTGCCATAGAGCATTATCCATGAAATCTGCACCAATCCATTGATATTAGTAATCATCATTATGCCTAAAGGTTATTTAAGTCAAGTTATGGTGAAAAAACAACTCCCCAACAACTTCCAACTAGCTGCTAGCTAACGTTAGCTAATGTAACTTTAGAAATGGAATATTTTTTCAAACGTAACCTTCTTACATTTAACTTTCTCTGTAAGATTCTTAGTAAAATAGTAATAATTTAAACTGCAACGGACCGAGAAGGCTCATCTGTTAGCGTATGATGGTCCAGCTAGCTAGTTTCCTTTAAAGGTACCAAATTCAAAGCACATCTTATTGACTCATGTGGCTCTCAACATGGCGACAGCTCAGTTCGCAGTTTACAGTGCAGATTTTTAGTATTGTCTTCTGATTCCAGTTGTCAGATTTTTTTTTTTAATAATGACGAATACATTTTTTTTTTAAAATCCTCCAGTTTGTTTATTGAGTCAGACAGTTCTTTTTATTTAACGTATTTTTATGATGTAAACGGGGACCTAAGATGCTGAGACTTTGGTATGAGCAGACAGGTCGCTGATTTAGGCCTCGCCCTCAAACATCTTCTTCCTGCCGTCCATGCCGGCTTTGTCTTCAATGTTTTTACGCCAGTCGCCGACGTCTCGCAGCTCTTTATCCTGAAAGGTAATCAGGATAGTCGCTCAGAATAACTATTCAGTAGTCCTACGTCCCGCTTTCCTGAAGGACTAGTTAGCTTTAGCTTGACTTAGCTACTGTTAGCTTAAAATTCCATGCGTGGAGTTAAAGATCCAGGAAGGAAGCACAACATTAAACTAGTGTTAAAAGCATGACGACAGGTCGTCACCCCGTCTACGGCACATAGATCCTTCTCTGGAGATGTTCGGAGATAAAAGGTGTTAAAAATTTCAAAAATAACTTTTCAAATAACTTTCACATCATTGGAAGACGATGGAGGGTCAAATATTTCAATGACAAAAAAAAGTGACTACAGAAAACAATTTCTACAGAAAAGAGCTTCTTCCCAAATGTAAAGCATATTTGAACAAATATTTTTTATTTGTTCAAATATGCCGTTTAAACCCAACTGATGGTTTATGGCAGTTTAAACCCAACTGATGGTTTATGGCAGTTTAAACCCAACTGATGGTTTATGGTTGTTTAAACCTAATTTTATGAAAATCTTCAAAAGAAAAAGTAAATGTACGCATGTTTCCACTTTGCTGAAGAGTTGAGGTGATTAAATGAGTTCCAGTTAAAGCTCAGACTATAGAAATCAACTATAATTAAAAATATGACATTTCTGTTTCATGGGTTAATGTGAGGATCAAGATCTCCTCACATGCTTCATGTTCGTCTATTATTTATTCACTGTCTGTTTCCGTTTTCTTTTCATTGCTACGCCAACTTCTCCATAGCAGCTGGGCTAAAATATGATATTTAGAATTTCTAAATTTTAAATATTAAATCATGCACCTCTGCTATCTCCTCCTAAACCAAACAGGTTCCTGAAACCTCACCTCCTCCTTGACCTCCTTCTTGACTTGCTTCAGGTTGGCCCTCAGTTCCATGTTGACTGTGTGCTTGGAGCCCAGCAGGGCCTTCAGCATGGCGTCAGCCGACATACGCACCTTCCTCAAAACGGGCTTCTTGAATTTACCCATCAGGTCCTGGACTTTGATTTTCAGGTCGTCGATCTGGAAGGTGGATGAAAGTTGGGATCGGATTTACAACGGAGGCCTCCAGCGAGCTACAAGACGACATTTATAACCAAGTACAGCAGAGAAAAAACAAACCCTAAATCATATCATCCTTCATTGGGCCATTATTTTGTTGATCAGATTCCCCCCCCCAAAAAAAATCTGTTAAAAACACAGCTAAAAATGTCAAAAAGTCTTAAATAAAGATTTGGGGTCATTAAAATTCGTTTACGTTTTATAAACATTTACACAAAATTCAGCACAACTTTCAGGATATAGTTCCATGAGTTAGATCAACAATACAAGCTTCTGCAGGGGTCGAATCTTTGTATGATTCTACCTCTTTGTTGGATTTATTAACTTTCATATCCAGGTCGTATCGCTCCTCGTCCATTACGTCGATCTTGTGGTGGATCTCCCGGCAAAGCTCCTGAACACAAGCGGCAGAAAAGTCATCACGGCAACCGCTCAAACCCTAAACATGTTTAATACTTTAATCTAATCTACTAACTGATGGTTAAGCTGTTTAAAACTAATCGATGGTTTAGCTGTTCAAACCTGAACTGATAGGTTTAAACAGCCATAAACTATCAGTTCGGGTTTGAACAGCTAAACAGCTGGATTAATCATGATTAATCACTATTTGCACGTTGTTCCCGAGTGAGTGCAGGCAGTGCGAAATGCGTTAAAATAATTGACGTAATTAACGACAATCATCTAATTAACGCCATTAATGCGCCATTTTTGACAGCCCTGGTTTAAACATAACCAATGTTTTGGCTGTTTAAACCTGAACTGGTGGTTTTGTTGTTAAACCCAACTGATGGTTATGGCCGTTTAAACCTAACTGATGGTTTAGCGGTCACATACCTGCAGCTCCTGCATGCTCCGGGGCATCGACACAGGAGGGCAGTTCTCCTTCATGTACCTTTCCCTCTCCTCTTCTCGCTCCCTCTCCTCCTCCTCCAGTAGATCTTTGGCGATGGACAGCATCAAACTCTGGCACACAACATCACATACCTTTTTTAGTATACAGAAATTTGATAAGTTTCTATTTTTTGTCATTTAGAATTTGTCTAATGGAGACATTTTACCTTAAGATGATGCCTGCGACTCGATGACATTTTCTTTCTAAAAGGTTTAAGAAAACATTTATTTATACAGTTCTACAGCAGCAAATTACGTACAAATAAAAAATAAATTGAAAAACTATATACATGGTGATAATAATCACATAAACTACAATTTCCAATGTTTAAGTCGTAAATTTACGTGAAAAACAATGGAATATTCTGAGATTAAAGTCCCATTTTTACATATCGCTTCATTCATTAAACCTCCTGTCTGTTTATGATTCCTGCCGCGAATCACTTAATCATTATATTCCATGATCAGATTAATCAATTAGAAGATTTCCTCATAAACATTCACTTCATATTACGTACATTGTAACTTGGAATTAAATTATTTCTTGTAAATTTACAACTTTTCAGAAATTTGTATTTTTGATATATTACTATTCCCTAGCGTAGTAATTCATTTGTTTACCTGCCCTGGCCTTGATCAGCCCTAATGATTTATATTTTTATTCACCAGGGTGCAAAAAAGGTGACTAGATTCTCAGAACTGCTGAAAATCTTTTTTTCGTAATTTTCTAGAAATCTGAGGGAAATGTTTCAGTTACATTTCTACTATTGTGTTTTAAATAAAGGATATTCGGATTATATACAGTTTAACTTCAGTATTATTGGTCCAAAATAAAACCAGAAATACTCACTCCGACATCTTGGCGGTTCTGGACTCTGAAAGTCTGCAGAAAATGGTTCAGTAGTAACAAAGAAAGGTCAATAAGTATGAGGTCAGACGAACAGATGAGAGAAGGAAACAAGGTGACGACGGCTCAGGCTCAGAAATAATCACTCCAATTAGAGGAAACAGGACACCAGCCCGAGAGGAACCTGGAGTCTAAAACCAGACGAGGGTCTGAGGTCCAGTTGTCCCAAAGTCCTCCTGGGCATCGTGGTCATGGAACGTCTTTCTTCTGTAGGATTATCAGAGAACATTCGATGCCTCCTTGGTTCACACAAACAGCTTTAAGAGTCTTGGAATAGAAACCGAGCAGAACAACAAGGAGCGCCAACGAGCGCATCCCAGTGGAGCCCAAAGATCCTGCAGCTTGAGTCTAAAACGCATCGACTCCCGGCCGGATTCATGAAACTAATTACGCATTAAGATAATGTTGCTATGGTGAAGTCGTGTTATTTACAGGCGGCATTTTCAAAGCATCGTTTGGTCCACCAGTGTGAGGAGTTCAAAGGGAAGCCCTGGGTCACCCGAGCAGACACGTCTCAGTCTCCCAGGATGCCTTGCAGTTTGCAAGTAATCATCCATTCATCCAGCAGGGGACTCACGTCTACCAGGTGCGACTGCGGCTCTCTGGCCCTCGTCCTGGGTCTTCCCTGAGGCCTCCTCCCAGCTGGCAGCCTGACCAGACCAAACCACCTCAACCGAGAAATCAAGTTTAAGAAAATACTTTTTGATTATCAAATAACTTTGACCAAAGTTGCAGTTAAAGACCAAATAAAGAGACTTCATGATGTCAACAAGCATCTGCAAATAAAACCATCATACACATGTGATTTTATTCAGCAGATGTCCTCCAGGGAAAACCGAATGTTAGGAATCATTTAATAAGACGAAAGCTCGTAAACATGAGACATGACCTGCTGACCCTCGCAAGCCGCAGATACAGAAACCACTTTGTAGATCTTTCTCCCCCTGAATGTTTCAGTGCACAATGAGCCGTTTGTCCAACAGTATATTTACATTATCAGAACATTTCACATCTTCAATGAATGAGACAAGATCCAGATTAATAACCGAGTCATTCGAGTTGAATAGGAGTCGTTGTGAGCTCTGGAATATTAGATATGATAAACACTCATGACTCCTCAGACCTTCTCGCCAGGAACGGATGCTCCCAGTGGACCATTAAACAAAGGAATACACACATGCGTATACAATAACCAGCTGCTAGTCAGAACCCCCCCATGAAGCCATGGAGCAGCTCAGGTACCAGCCCCTTGGTGGTGCCCCGCCCCAGAGAAGAAGGTTCCTCACCTGGTCGGGACGCAGTCGGAGCCTCTGGTTGGTTTCCGCACTACAAGTGGCTTTATATCGCATTTCCCCAAAGGAAGAGGAACCGCTTGTTTCTGTTTAAGGAAGTAGATCTTCTCAGACCAATGGGCTCCGTCGCCCCCCCCCCCATCTGACCCGGGTAAACAGCGTTATCGTGCAGGAACCCTGACGAGAGGCGCCGGGCAGCAGGTGGAGGCGCAGCAGAGCCATGACCAGAATAAAAAGGTGGTGAAAGAGACGACTTGATGGCTGATGGATGGAAGCAAATACTTATTGTGAACTGGTAGTAACAAGGTACCAGTTTACTAGTATCAGCGTACTATCCTAGAGTACTACTACCAGTCAGTATGTTATTCATGTAAATAGTGCGTTGTTCTTTTCTGTGTATGCTGCGCTGATTCTCATCTACCGGTTTCTTTGTTGCTGTTTTTTGTTCCTGCAAAGCGTCCTTGAGCTCTGGAAAGGCGCTACGTAAAATACACTTACTGTTATTCATCCAGTGTACTGGTGGTACTAACAGTACTGGTGGTACTAACAGTACTAGTAGCAGAGGAGCATGTATAAAGAACAGATCGCTCCGTCATGTGACAGGTGGAGGCTTCGTGGCTGCTGACGGACAAACGGCAGCATGTGAGACCCTGAAACCAAAACCACCTCATGGAGGGGGCGGGGGGGGGGGAGGGGGGGGGGGGGGGCAGTTAGCTGTGAGGTCACGTCGACTGGTAGCAATGTTGTCTTAAGGCTTCTTGGAGGGGATTTGACCCCCCCCCTTGAGACACACACACACTGGAATAGAAAGACTGCTGCTCCTCGTATCCATCCATAGAAATACGTTCTGCAGATCCAGGGGTCAAAGGACACCAGAGATAACAGTCACAGACAGCACCAAAAACACCCGTTAAATACTCTTTAATATTTAACAGTACAAATGATCTCCGACTTTTAGAAACATCGCTTCACATTTCTGAATATGATTCATTGAGAACATTCGGAGCCACTGAGAAATCACCTGAGAACAAGTTAAAGAACCTTTCAGATCCATTGAGAGTGAGATACCTGCTGAGCCGAACACACCGGTACGAACCAACACAGCAGAAACATCTTACACAACCATCAGCTGCACAGCAAAAATAAAAAACATCAAAAATATTTTACATTTCACGACATAAATCGAGGAGTTAAAGTCATACAAAGTGTGCAAAATGTCACCGACATGATCACCGTCCGTATTTACACGAGAACCTGGTTCACGTTCTCCTCCAGATGGAGACTCGTGAAAAAGTAGAGATTAAAACCAATAGTTCAGGCTTCAGTTGGATGAGAATGTTTCCTTCTTGTGTCGTCGTGTTCAGATGCAGCAGTTGGTCAATCGAGGGACAAAGTGAGTCTGAAGTCACTTATGGGACCAATCGGACGTCTTCACACACACACACACTTTAAACGCATGAGTTGGGCCTCTTGAATAAAGACGCGAGTCAATGTGCTCTCACGCTCGCACAATAAGACGCACCGCAGCTGTAACCATGGCAACCGTGATCCTCACAGAGGACAGCTGAGGACCTCAAACCCACAAAAGCGGCGGGAAAACCTCAGCGCGGAGCGCGGAGACGGTGATGTAATCCAGTCGGTGTGATCGATCCAACAGTACGGCTCCACATGCTGCTGGGTTTCGCCCCCCCGGCCCCCCCACAGCGCTAGAACATCCAGCAGCAACCCAAGACTCCATGTTACTCGCTTTCACTTCAGCTCGTCCTCAGAGCGCCGGGGGGCGGGGCCACTTCACACGAGCTTCCAATCCGAGGAACGAGCTCCACATCAGCAACACGGCCGTTTCCTTCATTATTCGTCCCCAAAAGGTCCTACGTTGTAGATTCCGGGCGGCGGGTGTGAGCGCAGCGAGTGGCGCCCCCTGCTGAGACATCAACACACCACAGCAGCAGCAGCACGGGACGCTGCAGCCAACACGACGACACCGAGGAGCTGTGTGTACATTACAGGGGGGGGGGCATTTACAGTCTGAAGAGGAAACACCACTGAACTCACGTGGGGAAAATAATATCGAGTTGACCAGTCGGCAGCGGGGGGGCGGGTCAGGTCCACGCCACTTTGCGTGAAATGGCCTGTTTGAAGCACTCGGGCTCCGTGTCGCCTCCGGGCCGCAGCGCCCTCTCCAGGCTCACCAGCATGTCCTGGTGAGCCTCCCGGATGTTGATCGGGTACTTGGCCCTCAGCAGCTCGTAGGCGGCGATCAGCCTCATGTTCTGTTTCACCATCAGGTACTGGATGATGCACGTCGGCGCCAGAGAGAAGCCGTCCCGGCAGTGCACCAGGACGCGCTTCCTCTTCTCGCTGGAGGCGTCGATGCACCCGTTGATGTCCTCGAAGCAGCGCTGCTTCAGGGCCGGGCCGTCGCCCACGGCGTCCGGCGCGTCCCCGATGTCCACCTTGAGGCGGGACCAGCTGTGGCGGGCGCCGCGGGAGCAGGTGCACGGTATGAGGCTGAGGCCGGGCCCCGGTTCCCCCGGCACGCTGCTCATGTCGATGATGCTGTCGATGTTGTTGCGGCACAGAGTGCGCCCGTTGTACGCCGCGTTCAGGTTGCCCACGTAGATGTAGTCCGTCACCCGGGAGATGACCGGTTCCGAGTACTGGAAGTGCTCGTGGCCGGCGGGTTTGGGCTCCGGCGTGGCGGGGCCCCTGGCGCCCGCCGGGCCCGTGGCCGCCCTGCGGCTGTAGTTACGCAGCTTCTTGGAGCCCGAGCGGGACGGAGGGTTGGAGTCCGACTCGGAGCTGCTGTTCCACGGCGGGGAGAAGAGCGAGAAGCGGCTGGAGGACTTGGTCTTGTTGAGGAGCTCCACCGGGCTCGGCAGGCTGGAGCTGGACGCCGAGGCGCAGAACAGAGACGCTCGCTCCAGAGAGCCGGTGCTGCTGGCGGCGCCGGCGCTGTGCGCCTGCTCCATCTGCCAGAGGGACACAGTTCATTTCAGTAAAGCATTTAGGCGTTTCAAGAGCCCAGACTCGGAACCGAACAGACGGTTTGTGCTCGTATGGAACAACGACATCCCATTTTGAAGCCCCTCTGAAACACGTCGGTGTGGTGGTAGAAATGTAATACGTGCTGATCCACTTCCTGCCTCCCTTTGTGATCCAATGGGACACTGATGGAGCCGGAGCAGCTGAGGACGTACCTGAGCTTTGAGGTTGTTCTTCCACTCCTGCGTCTCCAGAGCTCTGAAGCGCCCGCTGCTGTCGGAGGACACCGACATGCAGAGGGGCCGGTGGGCTCGGGGGGGCAGCTGGGGGGTGAGGGCCACAGGGATGGGCCTGGCATCGCCATGCTCGCTCCTACTCATCATCAGGTTGGGACAGGAGCCTGGGACACACAGGACCGACATCATTCTGTGCTTTATTTTATTCTTGTTCTATGAAACCATGAATGATAAATGACGGAAAATGCTTAGTAGCCAGTCGCGTTCCTACCAAAAGTAATAACCGATATTATTCTTTGGTTATTTTGCTATCCAGTCCTTTTGTATCCACAGTAACCGTCAGACCAGAAGAACCAACACACTTAAAGACATTAAACAGCCCAAAAGACATTTTTTCGAAAACAACTCTTCTCATTTGGATGAGGAAACATTCCTTCATCCAAATGAGAAGCGTTGTCATTTTAACCGTTTGCAGCAGATCTGCCCTACCAGCACACTGGGAAACGGCGTGAATGTGCGGCGCGTTGCGGGGCCTCGGCGGGCTGCGGAGGCTTCTCACTGTACCTGCGGACAGACAGGGTCACCTTGCATGGAGGGTAACGGCGTGCAGCATTTACGGTGTGCGGGAGACACGACACGCGGCAGCCTTACCGATCCTCGCGGTCTGCCTGCGGAGCACCTTCCTATCCAGCAGTTCGTGAGCACTCGGGTCTTTGTTCCGCTCCTCCTCGGCTTCCATGTTCCGCCTCCTGCTGACAGAGGCACAGAAACCCGGCCCGTCATCTTCGGCAGGCCGAGCGACACTTCAGCTCCGTGTGACGGGCATCGCTGCGGCGGCCCGCGGGCGTGGACGCACTCTGCCACTAGCATAGGTTAGCATATGCTAACTTAGCTACTAGCATAGGTTAGCCGCTAACCCTCAATCATAGGTTAGCTTATGCTAACGTAGCTACTAGCATGGGTTAGCCATTAACCGTTGGTTACTCCCGCCCCGGGGGGAGAAGCGAGGCCGCGGCAAACTGAAGCCTCCGGACCGGGGCACGAGGCCAACATGACGACCGGCGTCGTTAGCACAACCGGTAAAATAACCATAAACTAACTCGCTAGCCGTCGCCCGCTAACATGGCTACCCGACGTCTGTTGCTCCTCTGTGGGTAACCGCGGCGTACTACCTCTGCATCTCACAGAGGCCGCTCTGCACCGGCTGCGGTCGCTGGCTGACACCGGAAACGGGAGCGATTTGGCTCCGGTGACTCGCTAGCGAAGCACCGAGGGGCTTCACCAGCACAGCGACGTCACCGCCAGCTTGTGCTGAAACGTCCTTTCGGCCTGTTTCCATCGAAGGCTTCCGGTGTGACGTCATTTACCCGCGCAGGACACGCTGCGGGTCGCAGGTGGGAAACAGGAGTATCGCATCTTGAGGAGGAAACGAGCTGTGAGGAGAACTGGGCGCTATGCGGACTTCCCCTGAGGGAGCTCGATGCATGTACGGGCATCTCTCAGAGGGGCGGGATTAGTCAGCTTCTCCAGGGTTGTGTTGACCGCCCGTCTGATGCAGTACACTAAAGCTAACGCCTCTCCATGAATTAATTCAGCGATAATATAAAGCTCCGCAGGTGCAACTACACAATTCATTTTTTTCTCCGTTGAAGGTTTGTGTTTGACTTTCACAGATGTTTGCTTTAATGTCTTCATTTTACAAATGATTCTTACGTTTCATTCACCTATGACGTCAAACAGACATTTCCTCCTCTAAACTTAAATATTCTAATTGAAATAACTCATACAGCAGCTTCAACGTTAACATGCTGCTTCAGTATTAATCATCAAACATGTTTCAAGAGTGAGGACTTACTGCTTGAAGTAAAGCTCAAAGTAATTCTACTCGTATTGGAGTATTTAAAAAAAATACTCCAATCCACCACGTTGACATCGAGTTTTATCCAAGAAACGCGTATTTAATCGGATCCAATAAAATAAATATATGAAGTCAAACTTTTTAAACAATTTTAACCAAATCTGTTTATAAAAATAAAGAGAATTGTCAGTTGATCAAATGCTAAAAGGTAGAACAATGTTAAGAAGAACGGTTGAATTATCCAGAGAATAGTACGTTCATAAGTATAAAGAGGAACCAGAGAAAAACATTGAGCTTTAAATCCGATGGAAACAAGAATAAAGATGCAGACTCACCGTGTGTGTGTGTGTCTCTGTGTGTCAGCGGCCGATTGAAGCAGCTTGATGCCCAAACAAATTACTCTCCTCCTCCTCCTCCTCCTCTTCTTCTTCATCCTCCTCCTCCTCCTCCTAGGGGTTTAATTGGACGGCCCTGAGGTCGAGCTCTCCACAGTGAAGCGTGAGTGCGTCTCGCTGCCTTCGGTTCAATGACATCCAGCACGTTGTTTTCTACACTTCTCATTTCTTCATCTCCAAAACCCCAAAAGGCTCCAACAAACACACATTTAACACAAGAAAAAACACAACGAGTTGCCTGAAGGTGGAAAAGTATAAGTACTTCACTCAAGTGGTGAACTTTTGCTCCACTACTTAGAGGTACATGTAGTACTTTTTACTTCACTATATCTCACAGGTAGCTGTAGAACATTATATCTAAAAGGTACATGTAGTACTTTTCAAGTCCCTTCAGCAACACTGTAATCCTCGTGTATTTTTATACTTTAACATAAACTAGCCGGTAGAATATGAAGCTGAAACATGAAAAACACAAACACATCATTAATTAGTGGGCAATAAAAGACTCGTTGTGCTTAAAACCTTTGAGTTAATAGTTTCTTTTCTGTATCCAAACGTAGGGACACAAATAACGGGCGTATCTTGCACAGTCCTCTGGGGACTCCAGGTGTCTCCAGGTGTCTCCAGGTGTGTCTCCTGCAGGGAAACGGAGATCAGGTGCAGGGAGAGAAACCCGCGAGCTCAGCGATGTTTAACAAGCCGGATCTCTGGAGGCCGGAACTCAAACCTGCTGAGCTCCGCTTGATTGTCCTCCGGTTTCCGGGGCAACAGACTCACAACCAGCGCCGCTGCCTTGCTGAAGGGCGGCCGGCAGCACGCGCCAATCGGTCAAAGTCCAAAGTGAAGCGTGTCATTTGAAATAAAAGTAATTATTTAATATAACTTAAATAATTATAAGCATTTTCCACATTTGTTAATTATTTTATGTGAATAGATTTACTTACTTACTTACTCTGTAACAGTAAGTATGTCCATATTACATATATAAATATATACATATAATATGTATATTCATAATATATAATTATTATAGAAATATATAGTAAATATAGTTTTTATAATACATATGTATTTTTTAATCTATAAAGATATAGATCAATATCAATGAACAATTCACAGTAAATAAATTAAAAAGATGTATTTGGTTTCTTATTATATTTTGTCCTAGTATTTTTAGTATTTTTATGTACTACATTCACTTTGCAGATTACATCCAAACATTGGTTCTTACATTATTTTCAATCCACATAGAATTATTCGATTTACATTTGGTATCTCACGTTAAACTGACTCAACCTTCACACGAGGGCATTTCATCATCTCCCATCATGTTTCTACTCATTAACGCCAACATTACATGTTGCGCACTGGGAAATAGAAATACATTTAAAAAGACAGCGAGGTGATTTAATTTGATTAAAAAATGTATTTTCTTTTGAAGAAGATAAAAATGAATCATCCCCTGCAATCGGGTGTAAGTCTCTCATTTTGAATACAGGCTGAGGTAGGATCTTCCCTCAGAAGGGTAGTTTATTGTGGAGGGGCAGCTTCCTCTTCAGGCTCAGCGTGGCGTTGACCTGCTGGGCCGACAGCAGGCCGTGCCACTGGGCCACGGGGCGCCGCGGGTTGGACAGCATGTCGGCCCAGTGCCTCAGCTGGTTCCCCGAGGCGTCGCCCCCCAGGAAGAGCTTCCCTATGGGGTCGTTCCGGGACACGGTGTCGTGGTCCCACACCGAGATCACCAGGTTCACCCTCTGGGGACCAGGAAGGACGGCGGCTCTTATTCATCTTTGATCAGTAAGCGTTGTGAATTATGGTATTTATAGATATCTACGTGTAAAATGTCCCACTTGGTGAATCTCTAGTTGTCTCTTTTAAATAGATGCTTATTATAAAAAGGTGGCCTTTGTAATGTGTATGTTTATCAGGTTGTGTTTGTTGCCCCTTTGTACCTGGATTTGGTCAAAGGACACGTCAAAGGTGAAGGACTCGTTGTAATAAGGGTTCAGCGTCTTCTTCTTGATGGACGTCTTCCTCTTCTTCCACTTCCTTTTGTCCAGAGCCAGCTGCACCTTCACGTACGGATCTGTGAGCACGTTAGCTCGTTAGCTCGTTAGCGCATTTGGAGATGTATATTGGTGATAAAGCTGGCCAGAGGCACTCGGTCTGACCTGAGGATCCCCCGGCGTCCATGCTCTTCAGGTCTTTGGCCTCCAGCACCACCACTGTCAGCTTGGAGGTGGTGGGGACGTAACGCAGCGAGAAGCAGATCTCCCCCAGGTTCTCCTCCTGAAGCACCAGGAAGTCACGAAACAAGACCAGATGTGGAAGCAACAGAACACAGAAACCTATGTTGTAAATAAAAACTAAAAAGCAAACTAGAGAAAACGACACCTCAAACTCGGCTGGCTCGGCGAGGTCCTGCCACTCCTCGATGACGCGGTTCCAGTCGACGCTGCAGAGCTCCACCCGGATCTCCCCCATGATGTTGTGTTTGGTGAATCTGTTGAAGTCGAAAATCTGCATCACCGCGGTCGACTTAAGCAGCGACGACTTGGATATCTGGTAAAATAATAATCACAGAGCGACCTGTCTCTTGAATGCAGTTACATGTTAACATTGTTGCACATCGCTGAAGGTATGTGTTGATATTGTGTAACTTCAGATCCCTCGTACCTGGAAGCTGAACTGCTCGTTGAAGACGGGGCTCAGTGTGTTTCTGAACACTTTGGTCTCAAAGGTTTGGGATTTGTCGGGGCAGGTGTAGACTTTGACGTACGGGTCGGAGCTTCCTCCCGGGTCCGTGGCCCTCAGGCTGTCCGCCTGTTTGATTCCTACCGTGAGCTGTAACAGACGGACAGCAGCAGACCTTCAGTGACGCGACGCAGTGGGTTAAAGGGGCACTGAGACAAAGGCTGGTCCGCTGGTCTATTCACCACGGACTGAGCGGCGTTGTAGTCCAGGGAGTAGAGCAGCTTTCCCCTCGGCCGTTTGGTGGAGCCGTAGCCGGCGTCCGACACGTCGGGCTGAACCTGAGGGACAGGAGGCACATGGGCACATCTTCTCAGAGCAAAGACACAGACGAGCAGGAAGCAGAAAGAAGCATTGGAAGAAGACGTAGAGAACTCCAGGCAGAGATGAAGACGAGCTAAGTTCCTTCAACGTTTCTCGAAAGCATCCCAGAAAAGGACTGTCGACGCTCACCAGAGCCGTGGTGGTTTTTCCGTTCGCGCCCTTCAGATCAATCTTCTCGTTCTTCTTCTGCTTCTTCCTCTTTTTCCCTTTGCAGCAGCACTTGGCGCAGATGCAGATGCAGCAGATCAGGATGAGCAGAGCGCCGGCCACGAAGATGGCGTAGATCGCCCATCGAGGCACTGGAAGGGACATTTAACACCACTTTGACATTAAAGGATCATGTCCTCCTCACACGACATTGTTCAACCCACTGCAGCTTTCCATGATTTGATGATGTTCATTTAGAGTCAACCAGATGCTTTAGGGCGGGGCTACACGCTGATTGACAGGTCTGTACTGGAGGCGTATACGGCATCTGGGAGTTCAACTTGAACTCTTTACATTTTGTTTTGACACGTTAAAGTTAATATCTTATTCAGTGTTTAATTGTGGCTCCGCCCTCTAGAGTCACTCATGGTTGCAAAAGAACAAGATGGCGACGGCCGTAATGCCTCATTTAAGGCTTCAAAACCCAATTGCTTTTACTTCTGATTTCTGACTTCTGTACTTTTGGTCTTCTCTTACTCACGAGGGATCTTGCTGAGGAGGTCGTTGACGAGGTTGGCGGCGGCGGCGGCGGCTGGGTTGAGGGTGGAGTTGGTCACTGGCAGGGCGGTGGTGAAGGGATGAGAGGAGTTGGGGGGCATGATGAGGAGGACGAAGAGAAGATCTGAGGAGGAACGAGAGTCAGTGTGGACGGAGACGCAGCGGCACTAATTAATAACAAGAAACTTAACATGTCCTCAACTAAACAGTCAGACATCAAACACACCGATTGCTACTTTTGTCAAATCTAAAAACAACAAAACACAGGCTGAGTTGATGTTTCTTTTACGTTCAAACATCTGGAAAAACCGAAGGCAAAGATCTTGTTCACAATTGAAATAGTAATGAGACAGAAACATTTGGTTAAGGAATGTTGATGATGTGAACACTTTGAAATATTTCCATTTTACTGCACTTATTTTTTGACACATAGAATGTTGTTGCTTCGTACTTCTCTCCATATAAAGGAAGGTTCATCTCAAACATCTGGAGATGATGGTTTTCACCGGACAGGAGGAAGAGAAAAAGGCAACTGAAGCAAGTAGAAGTAGAAAAGATTGGAAAGTAAAGGCACCTTAAATGTGTACTGGAATTCCAGCATGACTGGGTGGAAACTCCACCTTCAGCCTCCGCCCTGAACAAACAGCTCATCGGCCTCTGATTCTCTGATAACGAGAACAAAGAGGAATCCGACCAATCGCAGCGCAAAGCGGCGCCCTGGAAGCGTTAAACTCAAATGCTAAAGCTTAGAGAAAGTTTATTCTTCTTCCATAAAGACCTACGACCAAGCGACTGAAAGGAGACCAAAGAGGCGCAGTTCAAGGTGTCCAGACTTTTAGCATCAAGTGGCTCAAAGTTCCAAAACCATGACCCACAATGCAGCAGACGGGTCGTACCAGTAATATTATTATTATTATCATTAAACAGTTCTCACAACTTAGATGTCGCGATTTTCCACGTTAAACTTTGCTTCAGGTGTACGAAGCCAAACGCAGTCAAACAAGATGGCCGACGAGACAAACCTGCT
Organism: Apeltes quadracus; assembly: GCA_021346845.1. NCBI lineage: Eukaryota > Metazoa > Chordata > Actinopteri > Perciformes > Gasterosteidae > Apeltes > Apeltes quadracus. The sequence continues at coordinate 19,370,993 of CM037935.1, forward strand.
TCTCTAAGACGCCAACAGCTGGTAACACATTTTAACACCATTTCTATGCAGTTGTACCTTTTACCAAGTGTTACCTTTATTAGTGAGAGGCGATTGAGCTAAACGTCGCTCATAAATGAGGATTCAAACTTTAGTGACATTCGTTAGCAAACAAGCTAAAGTTCCTTCGTTAGCATAAGTCATTTGCTGCACGATGAGTTTCAACATCGGTTTGTATTGCTGACATTTAAAATATGACTCAACCTTCAAAATGCTGGAAAGTTTTTATTTGTATTAAAGCTACGAGGATTCATTAGTTACACAACGTTTGTGAGTCTGATTCAGACGGTTCTTCTGATAGAAACTCTTGAAATAACTTTGGCCAAAGCTCAAAATCAAACACAGCAATAACTATTTTTACTAAACTAAATATTGTGCTTTAATCCATTTGTTGCTTGTCAGCCAAAAAAATGGAAATAGCTTTCCGTCTTTTTAGCAATCTGACATCATAACTATGTCAGATTGCTAACTAATATATATAAATAATATATTATAATAATAAATAAACATATGATTATTAAGCTATTCATTCCAATAAAGAAACTTAACGCGTGTGTGCAGCCCAGCGAGGCAAATATGCAACCTGCTTTTATTTACTTCTATTAAGCATATTTAATACTAAAACACACGACGCCACCAAAATAAAAGCCAGAGGCGTTTTACTCACTAACGACGACGTCCACGAAGAAGCGTTTCTGACTCGGAGAATGAAAGAGCAGGAGAGGAAACGTCTCCTTCCTCCTCCTCCTCTTCCTCCTCTCCCTCAACACTGCACTGAGCAGGAAGACGTCCGTCCTCACAGGGCTCCAACACTTAAACTACACAGTAACAAATACCATGTTATTGGATTATAAAACTGTATAATTATGTTCTGTTCATAAGACATAATGTAAAAATAGGTAAAAATAGTAATATGTTATAACTTCATATTTAATATCAATCATTTAAATCTAAGAAGCCGTACAATATATGAAGCCAACATTCGTGTATAATAAGTATAATATGAGTACGAAGGAACAAGTACTTCAATATTGGGTTGAACGGAGGATTAGTGGACGGAGACGCAGACGGCCCCTTTAACCTCGAGGTCAAGCACACGCACGAGGAAATGGAAATACAAGTATTGATCACATCCAAATGACGTTGAATAATGAAATCAGTGGATGGAGATGAGGACCAAAGGTTTGAAAGAAGATGAGATATAAAGAAGTCAATAAAAGTAAAACATGAAGGGAAAAGCAGTGAAAGTGTCCGCTGGGTCGGAAGGACGAAGACAAACGAAGGATTAAATACCGGTACCTTCAAGTCGCCACGACGACCTGCTCTTCACTGCAACCTCATTTCTGCTTCTCGTTCCGACGGACCAACAATCTCAGGTTGGAAGTTCAGGAGTGAAACTTACCTGCAGCCGCCACACCTGCTGAACACACAACACACTACACAAAACACACACACTACACTACACACACCCACAACACACAACACACTACACAAACACACACACACCCACAACACACACACACACACTACATGAACACACACACTACACTACACACACAGGCGCAGTCCTTTAAATACCAGTTATTCAAATGTTTCGACGTGAGTGAAGAGAAAAAAAATAAAAATAAATGTCGGACATAAAGTTGCTCCTTTGATCAATAACGCACATCATGTGATTAAACTGGAATGAATAGATCAGCAGTGACTCATTCGCCTGATCCTGTTTGAGGGAACAAACGTCACAACATGTAGAAAGCAGAGCAACATGTGACCTGGAAACACACACACACACGGAGCGTCACTCGTTCCGTTTGGCAATGCAGCTCCTCAATAAAAGCCACTAATCCACTTTTCCATGTTGATAAGAGCAATAAAATCAGAAACAAATGACGGAAAAAAATTAAAGGGAAATTTAGGATAAAAACTCACTAATCGTGATTGATGTTCAATGAGATCAATGCGATTAATCGTGTTGAAATATTTTAATCGTTTGACAGCTAGAACAAATGTATTTGTGCAGGAATATGCAAGCGGGGTTCTTATGTATCGGGGTTTTACTTCGCTTTCTAAAATAAGAGACCAACAATTTACCAACAATAAAAAGTTTCTTAAAGGTTTGTTTTGATAAACAGCTTTTATCGCATTGAATGACAAGATAGACGAGAGCCAATCACAGCGCAGCAATCAGAGCAGGAAAAACAGTACCGACTCTCCACCAATCGGTGACGTGTCCTTTAAAGGTGCGCTGAGGAGTAAACTAACAAAGTCGTTATGGCCTTCCTCTTCCTCTTCATCAGTCACAACCTCCTCGATATAAAGTCTCCATGGCAACAACACGCGTTAAAAACTGCAGAAACTGGATCGAAAGCAGGCCGGACCATATTTACCAGTTAAAACAAGTCTTCCTTAAAACAAAAAACATTTAGAATCGTTTGGTTTGACACTTTTTATTTCACCAATTCTCGTCTCAATGGGATTTAAAGTATCGACTAATGGAACAAACTTTATTTTGAAAAAGTTGAAGTGACTTCATTTGATCCCAAATCTCTGAAAAGATTCTTCTGCATTTCTGACTTCCATATTTCACACATTAATGCTTCAATGCTGAGCTTTTATTGGGTGATCAAACATCATGAATGGCTGTAGGAACAGAAATGGATCATATTCATACCTGCATGTGGATTAACAGCTGCGCTAAAGGACCCGATTGAGAACCTTGAAATAACTTCAGAACTAAATGAGGAGGAGGAGGAAGCGTCCTGTTCGTGGAGGACGAGCATCAGAAGTTGATGGCTTTGCCGAAGGAGGCGGCGAGGTTTGCTTCTCTGAAGGCCTCCGACACCGTCTGCAGAAGGAAGATGAGGAGGATGAAGGATACAAAGAGGATCAAAAGAGATGATTTAATAAACATGGAATATTTGTTGTTTTTATGATTGTGAGCTTTTAAAAATCGATGGAAGAGATCCGGCGTGTTAAAGACAATCGCAAAATAAATGCAATATTGACTTAAATAGAAAATATTGACGTCATTAGAAAGCAGCGTGTGTGTGTGTGTGCGCGTGTGTGCGTGTGTGCGTGTGTGCGTGTGCGTACAGGGTGGGCGTGGCAGACTCTGGCGATGTCCTCACACGAAGCTCCGTACTCCATCGCCAGAGCGGCTTCGTTGATCATCTCTCCGGCTCCCTGGACACAAGCAGAGCACAGTGCTAATGTAGCGGCTACCAGGCTAATGTAGCGGCTACCAGGCTAATGTAGCGGCTACCAGGCTAATGTAGCGGCTACCAAGCTAATGTAGCGGCTACCAAGCTAATGTAGCAGCTACCAAGCTAATGTAGCAGCTACCAAGCTAATGTAGCAGCTACCAAGCTAATGTAGCAGCTACCAGGCTAACTCTGAACAAGTCCATTACGCTAGCCAGCTAAACGTGTCCTTCAGTGGCCACCGTACAGAATGTGGGTGCTAGCGGAGCAGCTAGCTGGCGTGCTAACGCGTTGCAAAGAGCTTACGGTGCCCACGATGTGCGCCCCCAGCAGCCGGTCCGTCTCCTTGTGGCCGAGGATCTTCACCAGGCCGTCGGTGTCGGCGTTGGTTTTGGCTCGGCTGTTGGCTGCGAAGGGGAACTTGCCGACTCGGTACGGGACGCCCTGAGGAGGAAGAGGAGGACTTTGAAAACATCTTCACATCAATCACACGCAAAACTCGTCCGCTTCAGACCTCAAATAATTCATTAAGTGTCATTTAGCTGACTTGCCTCATCATTATTTAAATGAGAGATAAGAATCCAATCGGAGAACTTTATCTGTACAAGACCCTCTAAAAAGGGCCAACCCCCCTCTCAGAACGTGCAGGCCCGTGTCTAGAGAAGGGCAGTCTGGGTAATCGCTTCGTGGAGCTATTAAAAAGCCAACGTTTACTCGGGTGGGCTGCCCCCTGGTGGTCGAAGTAAGTCCCTTCAGAGGAATGTTCACCTCCTCTTTGAGCTGCTCCTCCGTCTTCCCCACCCAGGCCACCTCGGGGTGCGTGTAGATGACGGAGGGCACACAGTTGTAGTCGATGTGCACGGCGCCGCCCGCCATCCCCTCCACGCAGATGATGCCCTCGTCCTCGGCCTTGTGGGCCAGCATGGGTCCGGCCACGACGTCGCCGATGGCGTAGACGCTGGAGGTTCAGATGCATTAGAGGAGCTCCACGGGCTTCTAGCACACGTTTCCATGGAGCTCGGGGGCGAGTACCTGGGGACTTTGGTCTGGAAGCGGCCGTTGACGGGGATCCGGCCTCGGTTGTCCAGCTCGATGCCGACAGAGTCCAGGCCCAGGTTCTGGGTGAAAGGTCTCCTGCCGATGCAGACCAGCAGCACGTCGCAGGTCAGGGTCTCGTTCTTCCCTCCGGCCGCCGCCTCCACCCTGAAACGAGCGACACGGGGCTCAGTACGGGCGCTCCGACGGCCCTCCACAGGCTCCTCCCGCTTCTACTCACGCCACGTCGATCTTGCCGTCGGGCCTCTTGGTGGCGCCCATCACTTTGGTGCCCAGCTTGAACTTCAGGCCCTGCTTCTGCAGGATGCGTTGGAAGCTCTTGGACATCTCCATGTCGATGCCCAGGCCGCCCACGTGGCCCAGGAACTCCACCGCGGTGACTTTGGAGCCCAGGCGCTGCCACACGGACCCCTGGGGGGATGGAGGGGGAGGGAGGGGGGCAGTGTGACTTTAGGGACGTGTGCAGACGGGCTTCAGGCTCTCACAGCAGCTTTAAGTATCATTAGAACCATCATCATTTCTAGAGCTTCAGACATCTGTATGAATAGAAAACATCAGCCGTGTCGATTTCTCTGCTGGCGCTTAAAGGAAGAACCTCAATGTCCTTAGAGGAAGAGGAGGAGTGAGAGGAAGAGCGGGAGTAAGTGCAGGTGGAGTAGAAGGAAGGAGGGCTTTCGTCTGTCACTCAGGTCTCCTGCTCCTAAATGTTTCGGTTTAAAAGGGGGCGGGTTCTGTGTTCTGGACTCTGATTGGACCATTTGGTCTGTAACGTGACGCTGACCAGCTCCACTCCGATGACTCCGGCGCCGATCACTATCATCTCGTCCGGAACCTTCTTCAGGGACAAAGCTCCCGTTGAGGACACGATGGTCTCCTCATCGATCTGAGAGAGACAAACGAAGAAGAAAAACACAACGACAGTTTTGTCTTCAGCGATGTCACTCAACATCCTGGTCCTCTCGGTTCTCTCCCCGTGAGGCCTACCTGGATGCCGGGGAAGGGCGTGACCTCTGACCCCGTGGCGATGAGGATGTTCTTGGTGTTGATGACCTGCTCGCTGCCGTCCTCGGCCACGGCCGTCACCTGGTTCTTACCGCTCACCCTCCCGTACCCGTTGACATGGGTCACCTGGGAGCAGAGGGGGGGGGGGGGGGGGGTCAGCAAGCAGCGGTGCAACTTTTAATGAGACAGAGACGCGTCTGACCTTGTTCTGTTTGAACAGGTGAGCGATGCCTCCGGTCAGAGCCTTCACCGCGCCGCTCTTCTGAGCCATCATCTTCTCCAGGTTCAACGTGAGGCCGGAGACTGAGGGACGACACACATCGACTCAGGAGGACGACAAGGAAACAGCAAGTACAACACGCACGCACACACACACGCACACACGTGCGCGCGCGCACACACACACACGCACACACACACGCACACACGCACACACACGCACACACACGCTTCGTACATTCGATGCCTCTGCTCTCCAGGTCCTTCCCGTGCGCCATGTGGTAGAAGTACGAGTTGTTGAGCAGCGCCTGCACACAACAGAACGTCACATGACCTGACCTCCAACCAGCGCGCTCAGACCACAGAAGAAGAGCCGCTCACCTTGGAGGGGATGCAGCCCACGTTGAGACAGGTACCGCCCAGCGTGGCGTTCTTCTCCACGCACACCGTCTGGAGGAGCCCAGAGAGCGCAGGTCAGTCATGGAACACACCATTTGCTATTTGTGAATTAAATGTATGTATTAAAGTAAATAATAATCATCAGGTACCTTGAAGCCGAGCTGCGCCGCTTTGATGGCGGCGACGTAGCCGCCCGGCCCGGAGCCGACCACCGTGACGTCGGCATCGACTGCGGAGGCAACGCGACACTTTCACCAAACGCTCGTAACGACTCGTCACAAAGCTTCAGCGCTGAAGCTGAACGAGCTTTTATTGTGAAATTACAACAGGAAACCGGTAAGTGACACAGCTCAATGTTCATGATTAAGACTTTAATATTATATCCATATAAAGTCAAAGTACATTTCAGACCAAATGTCTGAATTAACAAACACTCATCATGTCAAATGAGCTACAGGGACGAGGATTAAAACGTTCTTGTTGAATACGAGGTCGCTGAGGAGGAATGTTTGTGTGCAAGTAGGACTCCTTCAGTCACTGATGTTTGCATTATGCTCACGGTCCTCTGCAGGAGACGGAGTGACAGTCTTTAGGTCCTTTAGGACGGAGGAGTTTCACTCACTTGCAGCTTTGTCGGCGTAGGTTCTGACCGACAGCGCCGAGGCGCCGTGCAGTTTGCAGGGGAGGTTGTGGCTCCGCTGGGAGGAAGAGCAAACAAGGAAACTTTAAACCAGTCACACACCTGCAGGCATCAGGGACGGGATGACGTCATGCACACGGACCAGGGGAGGCGTTCTATTGTGATGTGTACGGACTGTGTGAACACATCGACGTGTCCGTCTGTCTGTCTGTTCGGGACTTTGCTCGACGGCACATCAGCTGCGGATGTTGTGCAGCGCTGCAGCTGCTCGGGAGCTAACGCGAGCTAGCTGCCGTGTTAGCATGTGGGCTTACGCGGACGTTAATGGTCAATTAACTTCCCGGAAGAACGGGACAATTTAAAATCCAACTTTAACGGATGAGGTCGTGACGACACAAGGAGTCGCACAACAGGCAGCGTTAGGTAACCGATGCTAGGCACGTTAGCATGCTAGCATGGCTGTCAACTGTCAGTTAACAAACGCGAGTGATGTTGCATCCGGAGAACTTCACCGTCGACACGATGAATCGTTACATACAACGTGCGTAACGTCACCGAAGTGTTACGGACTCACTAAGTCGATGACGTCACGTGTTTGAAACCATTCGACAACAAACTAACGTCAAGTAGCTCATCGCACTTCAGTATTTTCTTGCTGTTCCTTATTCCGCCTTAATGAGGGGGCGTTTTAGAGTTAGACAGTCAATCAAATCGGTATCAGGCGACGTATTTCAACAACCCGTTGTTCCCGTTTTCCCGGCGTGGCGTTACGGTGTTTCGGTGCGATTGACCTGGGCCACAGGGGTTAGCTTGAGCCGCTAGCCGGAGCCGCTAGCCGTGAGGATGAAGACAACCGGGTCCCCGGATGGAAGCTGCGGTCAAATGTCCACATGCTGCGTTCTTACCGTGGCCAGAGACCGGTACAACTGTGTCCAGCTCTGCATGGTGTCTGTGTGTCCCCCTCACCGGATGCGTAACCTACAGCAGGCCGACAAGCCAAGGACTACTGCCATCGCGCGTGCGCAGTGCTGGCCAATTAAAATCCGCCCTTTTTAGTCGCCTCTATGTGACGTCAAACAATCAATTCAGTTTTTTTACTGTCTGACATTTGATTGAATTATTAACTAAGATACTAGTTCTTAAGATGAATCCATCAAATGGAGGATTATTTGCCTTCTGACATCTTTGTTAAAAGGGTATTTGGAGAAGAGCCCGTTAACTTTGTGGTGGAGCAGTGTTCAGGGTGCTGAAGCTCTGGAGGAGGTGGAGGTGGTCTTCAGAGCGTGAGAGCTGCTCCACCTCAGTGCTTCTCTTCTTCAGCTCAGAGATCTCCTGTTCCAGCTCTTTGATGAAGCCTTCAGCCTGTTTCTGTGTCTTTCTCTGCTTCTCCTTGATGGTGTCCATGAGCTCCGCCTGGCTCCTCTCAACATACTCCTTCAGAGCGCTGAAGACCAGGACACCTTCTAGTACCTCTCTGTCTGCTTCTTCATCACTGAGCTCCACTGAGTGTTTGATCTCCTGAATCTTCAGTCGTCTCTTCTGGATCACCTGCTGGACTTCAGCCTCAGTCTTCCCTTCATATCCGTCTGTTGAGCATCCATCTCAGAGATGAACGTGTTGATCAGCTCAGGTTTGGTGTAGAAGAGACATTTCTTTATTAATTGTTTGTGTTCATTATTTTCGTTCTTCTCCACCTCACTTGTCCCATTTACACAGTTGTGTGCACGGGGAACGTAGATTATTTAGTAAATGCAAATCCATAAGAGAAGTCATCAAATAAGCGTTGTGGGGGGACAGAGGGACAATATGTCCTCTTAGAGTTGGACTGGAGCTCAGTGCTTCATCCTAAACCTGACGATGAATACAGAGGCTTTTTAGAGTTCAGCTCCTCACTGCTCACAACAATCCACGCTTCCATAACAATTTGCTGTATGTGTATTTCATTGTGATATAAGGACACTGATCATATGGAGCCTGGAGGAACAATGAGGAGAATGTTACCAAATACTTTCAGTACCACGTGGTTCATCTCAGCCTGACATTTACACATAAGTGAAGCCGATGTGATGAGCGCTTCGCTGTCTGCATCCCACCTCAGAGGTGAACGTGTGTTCACAGGTGGGAGCTCAGGATCAACACTGGAGCTGCATGAGGGGTCCCTGAACGCACCGCCGCGGAGCAGGCTGTTTAACATTCTGCCCTGGACAGCGGCAGGTTGTTGCGCAAGCGCAGCCCATTCAGCCCGCATGAATACGGAACGGGGAGAGGACAGCGGCACTGGGAGCACTGGGAGCACTGGGAGCACTGGGAGGACACAGTGGACTGGACGGACCGGACCGGACCCGGACAGGCGGACATGGAGGGACAGAACGGCAGCCGGGCGCACGGCCACGTGACGGACGGCCAGAAGAGGAGGAAGAAGCAGGAGGAGGAGGAGATCCCCGACAGGGTGACTCTGAAGAAGGAGATCGGGCTGCTGAGCGCGTGCGCCATCATCATAGGTGAGGAATGAAAACACACAAGAGAGCTTCTCAATAACTAAGTGTGCGTGTGTGTGTGCGTGAGTGAGTGAGTGAGTGTGCGCGTGTGTGTGTGCGTGCGCGTGTGTGTGTGTGTGTGCGTGTGTGTGTGTGTGTGTGTGTTTGTGTTTGTGTTTGCGTGTGCAGGAGCTTTTGGGTGACATCAGGCTGAAGCTCCTCTCAGGTTCTCCATATTCATCTCCGGATGAGAAGTTGCTTACGTGGCGAAATAAAGTCCAGCATCAGTGTGCTGGAGCAGAAGGACCAGCTTTAAACACACACACACACACACACGCACACACACACACAGGACCAGCATCAGATGGAGGAAAGGGGTCCACATCTCTCCCTGCTGGTCGCCGTCACAAAGTGTCCTTTTACAGCTGCACACTTCTAAGCACTGAGAGCACCTTTGGACTGGTCTCGAAGGACCTTCAGACTAGTCTTGAAAGACCTTTCGACTGGTTCTGAATGACCTTTAGACTGGTCTCGAAGGACCCTTAGAATAGTCTTAAAGGACCTTGAGACTGGTCTTGAAGGACCTTTGGACTGGTCCTGAAGGACCTTTGGACTGGTCTTGAAGGACTTTTGGACTGGTCTTGAATGACCTTTGGACTGGTCTTGAAGGACCTTTGGACTGGTTCTTGAATCACCTTTGGATTCAGCCTCAGGTTGGGCTCAGGTTGAGCCTGATCCTCTCCTTCAACTAGTTTCACTTTAGTCCTGATCCACCAGATCGGACTCTGGTGACCCCAGGAGGACAACCTGCAGAACTGGACCGGCTGGAAGGAGGGAGGCCTGAGAGAACCAGAACCAGGACTGAGCGGGTCTCTAAAGGGACCCTGGTGGGAGGAGACACTACCACCTCAGTCCACAGGGGGCGACAGAGTCCCCACGAAGGGGCTCGTTTAGGTTCTCCCTGACCCTCCTGAAGGTCCTGCGTGTCCTCAATGGACACTGTGTGTGTGGGACATGAGAGTCAGGGATGGATGAATGGATGAATCCTCCGGTCTCACTGGGGGGTGTGGACACAGTCCCTCAAGCCGCTGAGAGAAACCACTGCTTGTGAGTCTGAGGATTTCACAGAGACGCACAGATGTTCCACCTCGTGTCTTTATGGGCCTTTATAGCAGAATAATGCTGCTTGTCTCGGCCTTTGGCCGGCTGGGCCTCGCTCTCGCTCTCTCGCAGGATGTTTTCCTCCTCACAAGAGGAGGTCCTGTGTGCAGAATGCTGAAGCACGTTTCAGAGGCTGGCTGCTCGTTTCCTGCCTCCACGTCCAAGAGGTTTAATGCTTCCATTAAAGAGGAGTGAGTTCTGCACGTCCTCCATTAGCCGATCGATACCTAACAGACGTTCTTCCTGTCCCTGTTTGTTTCCAGTGGTCTCAGGACGGAGGAAGGTGAGTCGGTCACTTCCCCCCCGGCTGGATAATTTATGTTGGGTTATGTAACGGCCGGCTGTGCCACTTGGCTGCTCCGTGCCGCGCTACTGGAAGCGCCGTAGTGTGAATGTGTCGGATGTGCTGGTACTCCACGCTGCATACTGAGGCTCCGGCCTGAGTGATGGCCTTCACCTCCTTCTCCACCCGCTCCGCCGTGGAGCCCTTTGTGCTCTAATGGCCCCGAAAGGGGGGGCGTGGGGATTGTCTCTCCGTTTGCATTCGATGGTTCTCCTGGGTTCATGTCTGTCGTCATCTTCACCCGCTCTTTGAAAATGAAAACTATGCAGAGCTGAAGTCAAACCCAACGAGTCCAACAAGTCAAGTTCTGTTCAGCAGACTGTAAATAATACTGTTACAGTGACCTGTCAATCAGCGTGTAGCCCCGCCCTAAAGCCTCTCCCGCTCTATGGTCTATTAGAGACCTGTCAATCAGCGTCTTTTTGTCACATCAAGATTTTTCCGATTTATCTAATCTAAATTCGTTGGATTGGTGACGTCTGTGCTGAGCTACAGACACACGGGAAGGAAGAACGGTGTCGTAGCTGTTAGAAGAACTATTTTGCGCGTTGCTTCTGGACAACACGAGAACGCAGCGATGATTCACCTTCCTCCTCCTCTCCTCAGGGAACATCATCGGCTCCGGGATCTTCATCTCTCCAAAGGGGGTCCTGGAGCACTCGGGCTCGGTGGGCCTGGCGCTGGTGGTCTGGGTCCTGGGGGGCTGCATCGCGGCCTTGGGCTCCCTCTGCTACGCCGAGCTGGGCGTCACCATCCCCAAGTCCGGGGGGGACTACTCCTACGTCACCGAGATATTCGGCGGTCTGATGGGGTGAGTGAGCTAACGAGGGGGGGGGGCGTCCTCGCTGGCCGTAGGAAGCCGTTAAGTCTTTAGGTTCATTTTCCCGTCCGGGTCTTAATCCATTTGAGTCCAGTTGAAGTCCTTCATGAAGATCCTTCTGGACTCCAGGATGGACCGGCTGGAGTTCTCCTCCACTACAATCCTCCCAGATCTGATCTGAAGTAGTATATATGATCCCAGTGACCCCCCCTGCAGGTTTCTGCTGCTGTGGAGCGCCGTCCTCATCATGTACCCGACCACGCTGGCCGTCATCGCGCTCACCTTCTCCAGCTACGTCCTGCAGCCCGTCTTCCCCGACTGCGTCCCCCCCTACATGGCCACGCGCATGCTGTCAGCCACCTGCCTCCGTGAGTCCTGTGAATCTATGTCACTATTCTATACCTTTAGTTCATTTGCATGATTTAGATTACTAAATATAATGATAATAACTAAATATGATTAAATAACAATGATGTTTTATTATAGAATACATTAGCCAGCAGTTCATAAAGTCATTAAAATGAGTGCAACATTAATAAACACGTGAGAACATTAATAACAAGACACTGTACTATTCATCTTTCTTAAACTAGCGGCGTACATATTTTCCCCCAAACATTCGCAGGTGGGTCGCACGGTATTCTCCAAGACCAAGAGGCTCACTTCTGTTAAGAGAAATCAAGTTATTCCCAGAAACGGAAAACCTTTTTCCCTTTTTTTTCTGACGATCCACGATTTATTTTATCTGCAATGGCTGGAATGCCGCCTGGTTACGAACGTCGCATGGAGGATCTGCATCATCCATGATGGTGGATCCTGATCGTCCTCTGATGCCTTCAGAACTGCCTCAACAATAAACTGTAGGAAATGGAGCCGAAGGCAACATCTAGTCCGTTAAAGGGAAGTTACAGCTGCATTTTCTGTAGTGACCAGCAGGGGGCGACTCCTCTGCTCCCATAGACGTCTATGAGGAAATGACTCTACTTCTCTGTAGTGACCAGCAGGGGGCGACTCCTCTGCTCCCATAGACGTCTATGAGGAAATGACTCTACTTCTCTGTAGTGACCAGCAGGGGGCGACTCCTCTGCTCCCATAGACGTCTATGAGGAAGTGACTCTACTTCTCTGTAGTGACCAGTAGGGGGCGACTCCTCTGCTCCCATAGACGTCTATGAGGAAATGACTCTACTTCTCTGTAGTGACCAGCAGGGGGCGACTCCTCTGCTCCCATAGACGTCTATGAGGAAATGACTACTTCTCTGTAGTGACCAGCAGGGGGCGACTCCTCTGCTCCCATAGACGTCTATGAGGAAATGACTCTACTTCTCTCTGGATTTATTCCCTCAGTAAACATTGTAAACATGAGTTTATGGTCTCAGTCTCTAGTTTCAAGTCTTCTTTAACGCAGCTTGATGTTCCTCTGACTTGTTCCTTATTTCTTGGAGCTGTGATGCTGAAATGTGAGCTCCGCTCGGCTGTCTTGAGGTTGGCAGGGTGATGGGGGGGCGTTGAGGGGAGGGTGATGGGGTGGGCGGTGAGGCGGGTGGGGGGGGGGGCGTTGAGGGGAGGGTGGGGGGAGGGTGATGGGGGGGCGTTGAGGGGGGGCTCGGCAAGGTTTTGTTTGCTCTCTGCAACGGAAGCGGTCCGTTCGGCGGCTGACAGCTCCTCTTTGTGTGGGGGGGGGGGCGGGGGCCACCGTGGAGAGCGAGCGGGGCAAAGCCGGTGACAATGATGGACGAGGTGGGAGAATCGCACCCCCCCCCCCCTCCGCCCCCCTCGCTCACCCGTTTCCCACATTCCTGCCTCCCGGGGCAACCGGCTGCTGCCGCCCACCGCCGGCAGCAGCAGCAGCCCCGGGGGGCCCTGACGTAGCGGCGGGGGCCGCTGCCCTTTAAAGGAGCACTCGCTTCCCCCCGACGCTCTGGAGGGGGACAGAACGGTGACGTCTTCAGGTTGTGAGACAAACATTTAGCATTATGGCTTCTCTCCAAAGCCCATCCCATAATCAATGTAAACAACGAGGGGCAGCAACATGCATTCTCTGCAGTGACCAGCAGGGGCGACTCCTCCGCCCACAGATGGTCACTTCCTGTTAAATACGGACCAACAGCTAGCGCTCACAGCCTTTGAGCTAATCGGACTTTGTAACTGCAACAGAAACAAGAGCGAGATTACGACCGGTTTTTACCCAGAGTGCTCCTGGTCACCCGATGTCCTCACCGTGTGCTTTCTGCTCAGTGCTGCTGACCTGGGTGAACTGCTCCAGCGTCCGGATGGCCACCAGGATCCAGGACGTGTTCACGGTGGGGAAGCTGATGGCGCTGGGCCTCATCATCATGGTCGGCCTGGTCCAGATCTGCAACGGTAGATCTCCTCCACCTGTGAAACTAAAAGACCCCCCTCCTCCTCCCCCCCCAAGGGGAAAGGAATAACACTCAAACGTCCGGCCCACCTTCCAGGGAACTACGAGGCGCTGACCCCCCAGGTGGCCTTCGCCATGGAGAGGACGCCGTCCGTGGGTCAGATCGCTCTGGCCTTCCTGCAGGCGTCCTTCGCCTTCAGCGGCTGGAACTTCCTCAACTACGTCACGGAGGAGGTGGTGGAGCCCAGAAGGTGAACATTCGCTCTCCTCCATCTCCAACATCTTCCCACCCGCTTGTCTGTTTGCCCCTCTGGTTGGTTTGCCCCGCTTGTCTGTTTGCCCCTCTGGTTGGTTTGCCCCGCTTGTCTGTTTGCCCCTCTGGTTGGTTTGCCCCGCTTGTCTGTTTGCCCCTCTGGTTGGTTTGCCCCGCTTGTCTGTTTGCCCCGCTTGCTGAGGCTTTTGTATTAATCAAATCTTCAAAGAGCAACCTTTCTCCTTCCTGCGGGGGCAGCAGCAGCATGCTAACGTAGCTTAGCATAAAGACTGGAAGCAGAGGAGACCTGCTCAGTCTGGATCTTTGTGGAGGTCAAACAGATGATGTGTGATGTATTGCAGATGTCTGTCTTTGTCCTTCTCATGTCCACATTTCCCAGCAGCAGAAAACCTGCCGGCTTTTTCTCCGATCTGCTGTTGTCCGATGTTGATCTTAGTGTTGCCGCTGCGTCTGTCCTGCGCGGTGCATGTGTGTGACGTGTTGTCCCGTGCATGGTGTGTCAGGAATCTACCTCGGGCCATCTACATCTCAATTCCATTGGTGACCTTTGTGTACACGCTCACCAACATCGCCTACTTCTCCTCCATGTCGCCCGAGGAGCTGCTGTCCTCCAACGCCGTGGCCGTAGTGAGTAGCCTGGCCTCTCACTCATGGGGGGGCAGCAGGGGGGGAAGGCTACCTGAGAACATTCAGAGCACCAAGTGACCTTTTACTTCAACCAGCGTGCGCACATTCACACACCGTACTGCAGGAAGTACGTGAATATCAGATAAACCACACTGATACAGGTTCAATATAAATGTTTAATCCCACGAATATTTTATTACTAATAAAGTGTCCATTTTAGGATTTAAGCGTCGCACATTACAGATCAATCTGTGAACCTGCAATGGGGAGAAAAAAGGAGGATGTGAATAATGTATAAGCAGGAGGAGGAGTGGATGGAGAACACTAACCATTCTCTGGCTCCGCCCCCCAGACCTTTGGGGAGAAGCTGCTGGGGATGTTCTCCGTCGTCATGCCGATCTCAGTGGCTCTGTCCACCTTCGGGGGGATCAACGGCTACCTGTTCACCTCCTCCAGGTGAGACCCCCCCCTCCCCCCAACCCTTCTATTTCTATTTGGCCCAGCTGACCGGCCCGTCTCCTGCCCCCCCAGGTTGTGTTTCTCTGGAGCTCGGGAGGGTCACCTGCCCAGCCTGCTGGCCATGATCCACTATAAGAACTGCACCCCCATCCCCGCCCTGCTGGTCTGCGTACGTACAGCCCTTCTCTTATTATTGCCACGTCCACAGTGCAACATGTGACCCTTTAAATGCATCTTCATCTCGCTCGCTGCGCTTTCAGTGCGCCGCCACCATCGTCATCCTCTGCATCGGAGAGACGCACAACCTGATCAACTACGTGTCCTTCATCAACTACCTGTCGTACGGCGTCACCATCGCCGGCCTGCTGTTCTACCGCTGGAAGAAGCCCAACCTGTTCCGCCCCATCAAGGTACGACTTTACACAAGTAGCCTCTGCAGTGACCAGCAGGGGGCGACTATGAGGAAAGATTGTAAACATGAGTTTATGGTCTCAGTCTGTTTGATTGACAGCTCTCGCTCAGTGGCCCCCCCTTGTGTCCTGCAGGTGAACCTGCTGGTCCCCGTGTGCTACCTGATGTTCTGGGCGCTGCTGCTGGGTTTCAGTCTCTACTCGGAGCCGGTGGTTTGTGGCGTCGGTTTGGTCATCATGCTCACCGGCGTACCCGTCTACTTCCTGGGCGTCCATTGGAAAGATAAACCAAAGTGCATCTACAAGTTCATCGGTGAGTTTCCAGAAGGGGGCCTCTGAGTGCCGTACAGCTGTGTATTCATCCCCGCTGTGTGGCTGTTCTCCTGCAGAGAGGATGACCTTCGTGGGCCAGAGGTTGTGTTTCGTGGTCTTTCCTCAGATCGACCCCATTGTGATCGGCGAGCCTTCGGAACGGACCGACACTTCTTAAGAAAACTTTCCCTCTCAACATGTGAAGATCGTTTATTGTTTTGTTCCGTCCCGTGTAACTCCGGACACTTCTTCCCGGATTTGGGAGCTTCCTGTCTGACCTTTGACCCTCTGACACCCTCTGGAAATGTCTCTTTGTGTCCTCCTGCTTCTCGGCCCCGCCCACCTGTCCAAAAGAATTGAGACTGGATGAAAGCTTGTAGTGCCACTAATACTCACATGTCCCACCTCAGACAGAGCTAGAAGGAGGACCAGAGCTCTGGCTTCGGTAACAGGAAGTAGGAAGCTGCTTTTGACCTTCTGTGCACTTCCTGCCGGGCGCAGACGATACGCCGACTCTGCGTCTCTGCGGAATCGCTTCCTTGGACGCGAGACGTCCACCGGAGACACACGTCCTGCACCGAGCTGTGGGACATCGATCTAGACGACACTGGACGCGGCTTTTCACTCCAGGGACTTGCGGGTCAAAGGTCACAGGTGGTTACAGCGCCACCCGATGGTCTCTGGATCCCGCAGACGGAGGGCTGCTTTTATAGAAAGAAGCATCACTTCATTACGCAGACTGGCCCATTTCAAAATAAAATACATCCTGTTATCAGATTATATTTCTGCATACATTAACGTCACTTTGGTTTGTTATATTTAGATTATTGGTTGTTGTTTTTTTTGTCATTTTAATCTGAATCTGCAAAGTAACCAGAAGCCTTTGAATGTGTGTTGAAATGCTGATTATTAACCTGTTCTCTCTGTTATATATATATATATATATATATATATATATATATATGCATATATATATATTCATATATATATATATATGCATATATATATATATATGCATATATATATATTCATATATATATATATATGCATATATATATATATATATATATGCATATATATATATATTCATATATATATATATATATATATATATGCATATATGAATATATATATATATATATATATATATTCATATATATATATATATATATACATATATATCGCTTCTGCGTACTCGTTGGTTCTTCAGTAAACAGTAAACATACACCGCCGGTGCTGCTGCTAATATTTATAGAATACTTTGTAGCTACTAAACCGGAAATCACAATGAATACAGAAGAGTAAACATTTACAAGTGGAATAAGCTTCATAAGTAGAAGGAAATATTCTGTTATGAGTTGAATTCCTGCATTATATGATAATAAATAAATGTTGTCCTCCCTTTGAAGGTGCAGTGTAGTTTGATCTATAATAACATGTCATTGTTTACTTTGTTTTAATAATCAGAGTCTGTAAAGTAATTGAAGTCATTCAATAAATTCAGTGAAGTAAAAAGTACTTGTAGTCGAAGTAGCATCAGATGGAAGTACTCAAACCAAGTACAAGTACCTCGATTGTAACACAGATGATATGATATTTTGATTTTTGGTCGCGGGGTTGTTTCACTGGTGCAATGCATTGTGGGAAAATAAGAGCACACTGAAAACAAGATTTCCTAAGACGAATTCAGACTGTTTAATGTCCACATCATCTTTTAATTACTATGTAATATGTAATGAATTGATCAAATCTTAATAAATAAAGACAACAAAGACATTAATGACTAATTGGACATTTGGACAAATGTTGGGACTTCTGTCAGAGGGACACTTCTCCGCCACGAAGGACAGTAATAAAGCTGTAAATGACCCTTTGTGAAGCAACCAGCCTTAATGAATCATCATCTTCCTCATCCTCCTCATCATCATCATCATCATCATCATCATCATCACGATAACAGATTTGTTTTGTTGAGTCAAATAACTGTAGCGGCTCAATAAACGAGGTTCGATCAGACTGTTGGACTTGTTCATGTCGAGGACTTTCCTCCACCTGCTGGACATAAACATGCTTCTCTGCGCGTCAGTGGTCTATGACGTCGCGATGACGTAGCGTCCAAACCGGAAGTAAAACCTGCACGTCGCGGTGTCCCCACGTGACGGCCGTTGTGGCGAGTGTCAGCAACGAAAAAGCCGGTGAGTGGATCCAAAGCAAAGCGACACGCTGCACAGGTTAGCATTGGTACACACACACACACACACACACGTGCCTAGTGTTCAGCTAACTATGTGCTACACAACGCAAGCTAATGCTAGCATTAGCATTGCTGGGACCATACGAGGCGCGTCGGACCGAGCCGAGCATTATGCTAATGCTGTTAGCATAACAGCATAAGCACAGTGCTATTAGCATGCTAACATTAGCATAATGCTCGGACCGTCCATGCCCCGCTGGAGGAGAAGATCCACTCGGTGACGTCGGGTTGTTGAGTTGTGTTCGTTCGTGTGTGACGTTGTTGGTCCGCCGGTGAACCTGCAGGTTTCCGAGCGCACTTCGTGTGGATGCGTCCCGCCTGAGAAGCGAGGCTGAGGCGCCGCGATGGAAGCTGCCGGCCGGCTGAGCTTCAGCAACATCACCGCCCTGGCCCCGATGGTCCGGGTGGGGACTCTGCCCATGAGGCTGCTGGCTCTGGACTACGGAGCTGATGTGGTCTACAGTGAGGTGAGATCAGATCCAGTGTGCTGGTGTCTCTAGTGGAGGGAGAGTCTGAAGGTGTGTCTCTAGTCTGAAGATGTAGAGGCTCTCTGCAGAAGCTCCTTCCACCAGTGTTTTGCTCTCCGTGATGATGTTCCTCCACCGACGTGTCGTTATTTATCGTGGTTTTTTTCTGTTTCAGGAGTTGATCGACATCAAAATGGCCAAATGTCAGCGAGTGGTAAACGGTGAGGAGGAAGAACTTCCACAGTTCCTTAAACATCCTCTCCTTGAACACGTGTGACGAAAGACGACCGGATCAAGTTTTCAAATGAATGAATAAAAGATTAATATCACGTCAGTCTTGTGAAGTAACTCTATATGAGTATTCGTGTCTCCGTGCTGCTTCCTGTCCAGATGTTCTGCAGACGGTGGACTTCGTGGCCCCAGACGAGCGAGTGATGTTCAGGACGTGCGAGAGGGAGAAGGGCCGCGTCGTCTTCCAGATGGTGAGACGGAGGACGCTGCGGTCGGATGTGAGGCCGCTGTCACGTTCTCACCCCCCCCCCCCTTGTTCCTGCAGGGAACAGCTGACCCGGAGCGGGCGCTGCTGGTGGCCCGCCTCGTGTGAGTCCACCGCTCAGCGCCGTTCTGAACGTGCAAACAATGTGTCATGACAGTGAGCCATTTTGTTACCCATGATGCATTGCTGAGCCCGGTTGATCTGGTCACCCCGCAGGGAGCGCGACGTGGCTGCTGTCGATGTGAATATGGGATGTCCCAAAGAATACTCCACCAAGGCGAGTTTCCCGTTTCTCTGACCTTTGACCTGAGGCCTGACCTCCTCTGCACACGGCCTGCTGGCTGACCTTTGACCTGTGCACTGCTTCTAGGGCGGGATGGGAGCTGCTCTCCTGTCGGATCCGGATAAGATCGAGGCGGTGAGAACGTCGCTGTGCTGCAGTGTGTCGACACTCAAACTCCCGAACTGAATGCTGATGCTTTCCCTGCAGATCCTCCAGAAGCTGGTGGGCGGAGTCTCCATCCCCGTCACGTGTAAAATCCGAATCCTTCCCTCGGTGAGATGGGAATGATGGTTTCTAACGAGTGTATTCCTGCTTGTGAAACTCGACGGTTTCTGTCTCCTTGTGTCCTCTGACTGTCTCAGCTGGAGGACACCGTCCGTCTGGTCCGGAGGATCGAGCAAACGGGCGTCGCTGCGGTCGCCGTCCACGGCAGGTAAACCTTCATTTATTCGTTTCTAGGTTGAATCAAAGGTTGAAGCGGAGTCTCGTTGGTCCTCATCATCATCATCATCATCATCATCATCGTCGTCTGCAGGTTGAAGGAGGAGCGACCTCGACACCCGCTGCACCTCGACTACATCCAAGCCGCCGCAGGAGCAGTGTCCATCCCCGTCATCGCCAAGTGAGCCTCCTCCTCCTCCTCGCTCTCTAGAGCTCCTCTTTCTCCTCCTCCTCGTCCTCCCTCTACATTCGCAGAGTGTGAAGTGCACCTCCTCCTCTCCCCAGTGGAGGCTCTCTGGACCTGGTGAAGACCAACGAGGACATCGAGGACTTCCAGAGGACCAGCGGCGCCTCCTCCGTCATGTTGGCTCGAGCCGCCATGTGGAACGCCTCGGTGTTCAGGGCGGGGGGGCCCCTCCCCCTGGAGACCGTCATGGAGGACTACCTCAGACACGTGAGCCCACGCGGGTCGTTTGACTGCGACCTTTCACCTTTAATGACTCGTCGTGTCGATCATTTATCGTGCTCCTCATCGCTCCTGAACGCCCCACGTTTCCATGACAATGTTGCATATTTAAATCTGAGCGCCTCCTCTAAGCGGCTGTCTGTGGTTTCCAAGGCGATCCGGTACAACAACCACGCCTTCAACACCAAGTACTGCCTGTGCCAGATGCTGAGGGACAAGGTGGAGTCTCCGCTGGGGCGGCGGGTGCAGGCGGCGCAGACCAGCGGCGAGATCAGGTTCTCCTCTCAGATGCCTCCGGGCGCCGCCGTCGACGCCTCGGCCTGTTTCTGTAACGTTTCCTCTGTCCAGCGAGGCGTTGGGGCTGCAGGAGTTCTACCAGCAGACCCAGGACCAGCTGCAGGCCAGGAGGGACGCGCTGCACAGCGGGGGGCCGGCGGAGCGCCTGGTGATGGACGGGGACGTCACCACCATGGTGGTCCGCTTTGAGAGGTGAGGAGAAGGACACGTGCGTTATATAATGCGTCCTCCTGCGTTGTCGTAGGATGTGTCCTTTAGTCTGAATGATGATGACGTCATGGCGTTTGTGGTTCCAGGAGGGAGTATCCGCCCCACATCACCCCCAAGATGTTCCTGCTGGAGTGGAGCCGCAAGGAGAAGCTGCAGCAGCCGCTCTATGAGACTGTGAGAAGCCCACACGGCTCCGACACGCCTCCAACACGCCTCCCACACGCCGCCCACACGCCGCCCACACGCCGCCCACACGCCGCCCACACGCCGCCAACACGCCGCCAACACGCCGCCCACACGCCGCCCACACGCCGCCCACACGCCTCCCACACGCCACCCACACGGCTCCCACACGCCGCCCACACGCCACCCACACGGCTCCGACACGCCTCCAACACGCCTCCCACACGCCTCCCACACGGCTCCAACACGCCGCCCACACGCCGCCCACACGCCACCCACACGCCGCCCACACGGCTCCGACACGCCGCCCACACGCCGCCCACACGCCACCCACACGCCGCCCACACGGCTCCGACACGCCGCCCACACGCCGCCCACACGCCACCCACACGCCACCCACACGGCTCCGACACGCCGCCCACACGCCACCCACACGCCACCCACACGGCTCCGACACGCCGCCCACACGCCACCCACACGCCACCCACACGCCACCCACACGCCTCCCACTTCTGATGCGTCTCTGAAGGAATCCTTAGTAACGTCTAACAGAACTGGAGCCGTAGAAACGGTGACTGAAAGATTCTTGATTGACAGGAAGTGAATTGTTTTCAGGTTCAACGTTCTCAGGATCGATCGTTTCAGTCCGTCGTCACCGTGGACGGAAAAAGATACAGATCAACTCTGTGGTGAGACACACACACACACACACACACACACACACACACACCTCCTCCCCCTCTGAAGCCCCTCCCCTTTCTACTCGTTCCCAGGGAGAAGTCGAAGAAGTTCGCCGAGCAGGCGGCGGCGGTCGTCTTCCTTCGAGTGCGTGGCGTCCCGGAGGGTCGAATCGGCGAGGAAGACTCCGGCCTTGTGTGCAAGAGGAAGAGGGAGGGGCGGCCCGAGCGTGGCGGGGGGCAGGAGGGCAGCAACAAGCGCCGCGTGTTCGACGCCCAGCGGGAGTCGGGGAGTCGCGTCGTCTCCGGCTGAACGGGAGGTTCTTCATTTTTATTTTCTTTGCATCAAGAAAAACATTCTGTGGGATTTACGGGAGGAAAGGACCATGTGACTCGCAGAAGGTGCAGCGACGTCACGCACGGCGGCGACGGCGGCCGCCTGAATTTATATTTATTTTCACACCTTTTATTGCTCACCTCCCTTTCATTGCATCTTTTTTTTCCACGGACGGGGTTCAGGTGTGAATGTTCGCCGCAGGGGGCGGGGCTTAACCTCCAGTTAGGATCGATCGTTCACACGTTCAGGATCGATCGATCAGGATCGATTGTTTCACACGTTCCTGAACAAATTCTTCCTCCAATGGACTCGACTGAAGAGGACGGACGTCCATTGTGATTTTACACTGTTTAATAAGTTTTACGCTTATGAATCATCATGTTCGTTTTGAAGGAACAGATTTTATTTGATTGCTGAAGTTTAAGTCTAAAATACAATACAATTAAACACATGAAAAAGAACTGTGTGTGTGGATTTAAATGTATTACCTCAATGTCCTATTATGCAGTATTACTCGAGTATTAAGTTCATTTGACAGCTTTAGTTACTTCATAAATTATTATAGTTTTTTTAACCAGTTGATTTATTTTGATTCATAAAAACAAAATTCTGAAGTAAATAGTAATCATTTAATCTAAAAGTATTGCTAATGTTGCCTAACAAGTTAATATTTTAGTATTAATGTTTTATTGGCTCCAGCTCAGTGAAATCTGTAAATACTTGACTGCTCTAATGATTAAAAGTCCTGAATTGAATTTGAGCATGTTGACGCCCGGTGATGACTGACGTCATCGCCGGGCTGCCACATGGTGCCTTCACTGGCACTGGGAAAATGAGGATAACAACATGCTTCAAATGCAAAACTAGCAAACACGAAGTTACCGGGTTACAATCATTAAGTTAATATATTTAGCCGCATTGTGATAACCTTTACAGGAAAACAGATGTACGAAGTAACGTTAACAATAGATTATCGTATCTACAACTTGAGTAATTATAGACTATATTAAGTTTACTGGTGTTGAAAAACAGTTCAGTCTAAATGATAAATGACAAATAAATGAAATCGTATAAGGGATACACAATCTTGGGTTACTAGTTTACTAGGGTTAATAGACCTTAAATCATATACAATAGTTTTAATTGAATTACCGTAACATGGTTCGACAGCATACCCTTTTAGCTTCACCGTCATGTATGAAATAACACATGGTACTGGTTGATCGTAAAGTAAAAAATAAAAACTTGACAAAACAAGAAAACATGATTACGTTTTAAGTTCAAACGCGTTCATGCTATTTTAAGAAATCATTTTAATTTAGTCTGTTTAATGCTTCCGTACATTTCTTTCTATGACTTTCCTACGTCACTTGAGGCGTAACGTCACCGTTTTACGAGGGGACCGTGAACGCAGCACGGGGATCAACCTGGAGGAGAGTAAAAAGAAACTCCCGTCAACCGAACACGAAGTTTCCCGCTGCGATGCGACTTCCCGCTTCCACCGCTTCCGCCGCTCGGGTCCGCGCCGGGGAACTACTTTGAACCGGGAGTCGCTCCGCGTCCGCTCGTTGATCCGGTTGAGACCAAGTTCTGCTTTCGGTCGAATGGAAAGTGAGTGAGACAGTTTGGTCGGACGGACAGGTCGGCACGTCCTGCGGGGGTTCAATGTCCACCGGGAACGGCACCGGGGAGCTGGACTTCAGGCTGGTGTTTGAGGAGGACGCGCCAGGTAACGTTACGTTACGTTACGTGTCGTTTGTTGGCAACGTTAGTCGGACAACGTAAAGTGTCAAGCTAGCGAGAGCCAGCCACCGGTACACCGGAAGCTAGGGCGAGTGTGGGCCTTCAGAATAAGACGGAGTGCGTAAACAGACCCGGAAACTAAAGCGTATCGATTCTCTTTTCTTCTTCTCGTTTGATTAACGACAATAAAAACCATTTATTTTACTGTGCAACTTGATTCATTTATTCAACTTTATACATAATACATATTATGTATAAAGTTAACACTTTTTAAACTAGCTCTAGTTTATATTTAAGTTCTAGTGTTTTTTTTTCTTGTTTTTAGTAGAAATATCACATTTAATGGAACTGCAGATTTTACTGTACTACCTGGTTAAGCTTGTTTTGAAATATTGTAATATATCATTTTTATTGCATGTCATTTAGCTGACGCTTTTATTCAAAGGCCCTCGCATTGCATTTTGAACCCGTGGTTTACATCTTGCATTGCGAGCAGTGAGGCTGTGTGTTGCTCAGGACCATTTAGGGTTGTCCTTTAGGTATGATTGACACCCAAATGAAATCGCCTCATGCTTCATGACTTTGTCTATCACGTGTAGTGATATCCGTCTCCTTGTCCATAGTAAACAATAACAAACAAACGTATCATTTATTACTTTTTAAAAAAGTGTCCTTAATGTCGTCCAGTGGACTTCTATATTTACACAATATATGATAATGTTCATATCAGATCTGTGAAAGATCACTTCCCCTTTTAGTTGTTGAAGCCCAGGATCTTACTTTGAAAACCGGAAGTAGTTGTGTCTGCCTTTTGGAGGATGTGACACTTCCAGCTGTCTGCTGTCAAATTGAGTTTTTATTTTTTTAAATAACCCAGTGGAGACTCACAGAACTTTCATCGATCAGTTATTGATCAGCGCGCTGCTCTTTGGACGTGTCGATCGCGTGATCGGCTCGCGCTTTATACAAGCTACTTTAGGATTAAAGTCAACAAAACATTCTTCACATGTAGTTGAATTCTGCAGGCCATTAATCATCTACACCGTCCATTACTCATCCAATTTACGGGAATTAACTATTAATTAATGGTTTGTTTTTTACATTTTATTTTTTTACTTATTTGACTAACAGGGAGAGAGAGAACCCAGCTGGTCCCCCCCCCCCCCCCCCCCCCCCCCCCCCTACTTCCCCCACTCCCACCCAAACCCCTCCCCCTCCACCCATCAGCAGGTGGAGCTCCTGAAACACATCACCACCGTCTCCCTTTGACACCTTTCATTTTGCATAAAACCCTGGGAGGTGCATTGTGGGTAATAATAGCCGGCCCGTGGTGTGAGGCTGTGTGTGAGATGAGGAACATTTAATCTGAACAAACAAATAAATGTATATGTAAATATAATACATACATATTATCGTCATAATGGATCTCTGAGGTCACTCGGTTCAAAGGTTTTGTTTTGTTCGACTGAGAGTCTAAAACTTATTATTATATATTTACTACACACAATATTAGTCAGAGAAAAGCATCACATTTTCACATTTAACGACCAAAGGTCTTTGTGAATATTTGCAGATTATATTGTTGGACTGTGACTCATCAGTAAACTAACGCTGCTACTTCTAGTTCGAGAAGACCTGCACATTGAAAACATAAACCTTCAGTAGAACGACAGCATGAGTTGGCGCCCCCGGTGGGCGGAAGCGGCAGTGTCTCTGAGCACAGGACCCCTTTATCGTGGGGTGGGTTAAGGTTACCAGGGTCCAACTTAAGCCTAGTTTATGCTTCTGCGTTTTCAGAGAAACGCAAGCGCCCCTTGCGTGTCCCTTGCGTGTCACTTGCGTGTCCCTTGCGTAGAGTCCCGCCCCCCCTTGCGTCCTTGCGGGTGTCGACCAATTTTTCCAACCCTTGCGTCTCGGTTAGCAAGCTACGCAAGGAAACCCAAGCAGCAGGGCTGTGATTGGTCTGCTTACTACATCCTTGCCAGAGTCTCGGGTTTCCGGTTTCATAGCGTAATTCCGCCATTCATTAAAACAAATATATTTGACTGAGAGAATGAATCCGATCTAAGAGCTTTTGTCTGAAGAAATCCGTAAATATGACACTTAGAAACACACGCGTCATTGGCGGACTATAAAGACGCGCGGATGGGCTCCGATTCATGGACGCAGATCTCTGCAAGTAGAAACAAAATCCGGGTTTACAGTGTAAGTACATTTTACCACAAGTTGATCTGGTTCCTTCGGGTCTTTATGAAATATTTACATACATGGGGGGCGGCGGCGAGGAGAAGTACGAGAAGACGAGGGCCCGACACGGAGACGCCGTCTTCTCCGGGTTCATGAAGAAGATCTCACTGTGTCCCCAGCAGCTGCTGCGCTGCTGTCGCGGCGGGCAGCCGCTCTGAGTTTGAGTTCCTGTGGTCTTTATGGTTTCATGCCTAACTGACATGTGAGTTCATCTCCCGCCCTCCCAGGTCTGGATCTCAACGCGACGCCGCCGTCCTCCTCGGCTCTGGCCGAGCAGCTCGTCTGCCAGGAGCTACAAAGCTTCTTCTACCAGCCCGGCGACTCCCAGTTCCAGGGGCCCCAGTACGGCGCCCAGGGGAACCCCAGGACCTTTGACTGCCCGAGCATTCAGATCACCTCCATCAGCGCCCCACGGTCATGTGGAGCCCGGCGCCGGGCTGGGAGCTTTGGCGGGGGACGGGGCAGAGGGGGGTCATCCCGAGGCTTCGTGGTCCAGGGGCCAGCTTTGCCTACCGCTTGACCCCTGCTACCGGGACCCGGCGCTGTGCCCGAGTCCCGGTAGCAGCCTCTCCTCCAGGAGCTGGATGTCCGACCTCTCCTCCTTGCGAGTCCTTCTCTCACGCCTGCGACGATGTGGATGTGGAGCTGCGAGACGCCGCT
The DNA here is from genome assembly GCA_021346845.1 of Apeltes quadracus. Lineage (NCBI taxonomy): Eukaryota > Metazoa > Chordata > Actinopteri > Perciformes > Gasterosteidae > Apeltes > Apeltes quadracus. The sequence goes on from CM037935.1 coordinate 19,397,553, forward strand.
CGCCTCGTCCTGGGGTCGCCTGTGGGGTCGCCGGGCTGCGGGGGCGGGGCCTTCGGCGTGGAGCTGTGGCAGCAGAAGTACCAGCATCCCTCGGCTTTCAGTCCGGTGCTGTCGCCCCACCAGTCGCCCTGCCACTCCCCCCGCCACTCCCCCTGCACCAGCGTCGCCGAGGAGAGCTGGCTGGGCCGCCGGCCCGTTTCCCGGTACGTGACCGATCAGAACCTTTTTATTAGTTTAACCAAGTCCCGCTGATGCCGACCAACTTCCTCCCCAGGCCGTCATCCAGGCCGACGTCGCCCTGCGGGAAGAGACGCTACTCTGGCGCCGACTGCCATGCCCGCTCCCCCTCCCCCCACCACTCCCCTGGCCCGACGCCGGGCGCCTCCCCGCTGGGCAGCGTGACGGACGACTTCTGGGCGGGGAGTCCCGGCGGTGCACTGGGGTCCCTCCTGCTGTCCGGCTACCAGGAGCTGGACGTCCCGTCCAAGACCAGGCGGACGTTGGGGGCCCAGCTGGGCCTGCTGGCGGGTCAGGGAGACCCGGGCCTGGAGCCCCTGCTGGACTCCCCCAGCGTGGAGGCGCAGGAACGTGACGGCCTTGCAGATCTCTTCCTCCAGGTTCCCTCCCACTTCAGCTGGAACAAACCCAAACCCGGGAACCCGCCTCTGTTCAGGTCGGTCTCATTGCAGAAGGTTCATCTAGTTGATTCCTTTAGTGCGGAAACAATTCAAACCAAGTGGAACATTCTGCACTCTGACGCTCATATGTGCTGTTGAGTACAAAGCTACAGTCTGTGCTGGTTAGCTTAGCTTAGCACAAACGCTGGAAACGGGTGGAAACAGCTAGCATGGCTCATATTCATCATACAAACCAGTGCTGTTAAGACATTGTCCCAGCGCTTCTGATCTTTGTGTCTGTGTCCTTCTAGGACCTCGTCCCCCCCCCCCCTGGACTGGCCGCTGCCCGACCAGTACGACCAGTGTGAGCTGAAGGTGGAGGTCCAGCCCAGGTCCTACCACCGGGCGCACTACGAGACGGAGGGCAGCAGGGGGTCCATCAAGGCGGCTACTTCAGGACATCCTGTGGTCAAAGTAGGCTGACACACACACACTGGTCTCTCTACAGGCTGAGATGTTGCTCCTGACTTTGGAGGTGGGATCTCTGAGCGAGAGGAACATTAACCTGTTGAACTCGATGGTGCCCCAATTGGGGTCTGTCACTACAGACACATGGTGTTAACTAAAAACAAAACGGATATATGAATGCTGAAAAGTCTGCCAGTCTTCTTTAGAGGTGTTTACCTCAATTCTATTGGCTCTGACGATTAAAATGAGGTGTCAATCATCGAAATCGGGCCTGGATTGGCTGAGATGTACCTATAATACAAACGTGCGACTCTTTACTAAAACCTCTCTAGATTTGTTCTGCTTCACTTAATTAAATCAAAACTTTGCACAGTTACTGTCTACAACCTGGGCTTTGAAGTGGATGAGTTTTTGGCCTTGGTTCTCAATGTTTTATAGTGATGGATACACTGTACTTTTTCCAGGCAGACTTTGGAAATAAAATAAAATAAAAGTGTTCCATTAAATAAAATTTGAAAATAAAACAAAGTGTTCCAGCTTAATTAATTTATTAATTAGATATTTCACATCTTCTTACCAATATAAGTTCCCCGTTATCCTACAGAAAAGAAATTGTCCAATAGACTAAATATTTACAAAGTTATTACAATGTTATTATGGGTATGCCATTTTTCAATAGATGTTAATGCAGCATTCACAGAGTCCGGACTGCAGGGATCCTTTTACACGCGGACCTTCACAAGGTCTCTGGCAGAAGCTCCTGTTTGTGGATCTGAGGCAAAGCCCCCCCCCGCCCGAGCCGCCGGGTACCCGACACCGGCGGAGCTATTCTGGGCGGCCGTTGAGTCCTCTCACCTTCCACGTGCTTCTCTCTCAATGTCTCTCTCGTTCATATTATGCCGGTGTTTTTATTTCTTTTGTTTTTATTATGTTGGTTATGAGTCGATGTCATGGTGGTGACTCCTCCCCCCCCCCTCGTTCCCAGCTGATCGGAGCTGGCGAGCAGCCGCTCAGCCTGCTGCTGTTCATCGGCACGGCGGACGAGCGCTTCCTGCGGCCGCACTCCTTCTACCAGGCGCACCGCGTGACGGGGAAGACGGTCACCACCTCCTGCCACGAGCGCCTCCTGGGGGGCACCAAGGTCCTGGAGATCCCTCTGCTTCCGGAGAACAACATGGCCGCCAGGTAACAGTCGGGGGGGTTGGCCTCCTCGTCGGCTTCCCCTGGAGCGTCGCTGCAGTTTAACGGTTTACCCCCCCCCTCCAGCATCGACTGCGCCGGCATCCTGAAGCTGCGCAACGCCGACATCGAGCTGAAGAAGAGCGAGATGGACGTGGGCCGCAAGAACACGAGGGTCCGCGTGGTGTTCAGGGTCGGCCTCCCGTGGGCCGACGGCCGGGCGCTGTGGCTGCAGGCCGCCTCCTCCCCGGTGGAGTGCTGTGAGTCCTCCTCGTCCGCCAGTCCCTCCTGCAGGAGCAGCCGGCGCTCAGGCTCACTGATGCTTCCTCTCCTCAGCCCAGCGCTCGGGCCAGGAGCTTCCTGCGGTGGAGAGCTTCAGCCCGCCCAGCTGCTCGGCGGACGGAGGGGCGGAGCTTCTCATCAGCGGCGCCAACGTCTCGCCGCAGTCCAGGGTGGTGTTCCTGGAGAAGGGGCCCGGTGAGGGACTTTGCCTGCAGCGTCTTCACGGCCGGGGTCGGTCCCGCCTCCAGCTGACGTCCTCTTTGTCCCCTCAGATGGACGCTCGCTGTGGGAGGCGGAGGCCCGGGTGGTGCCGGAGAAGAGCGGCGCAGTACGTACAAGCAGAGCAAAGCATCATGGGAATATGTGTGTTCACTGATGGGTGACACGTGTACACATACGTGTGTGTGTGTGTAAACACATGTATGTAGAGGGAGTTCAGAGAAACTCACTGAAGCATGAATGTTCCTCCACTCTGAGGCTTATTTATAGAGCCGAAGACACAAGAATACGAGACTCATCAGACTCCAACCAGGAAGGAAGCTTATTAGGACGTACAGAGACCTGTCAGTCAGCGTGTAGCCCCGCCCTAAAGCCCCCCTGCTTCATGGTCTGTTTGACGCTAAATGAACATCATGCTGCATTGAAGACCATAAACTCATGTTTACAATGTTTACTGAGGGAAGTAGTCATTTCCTCATAGACGTCTATGGGAGCAGAGGAGTCGCCCCCTGCTGGTCACTACAGAGAAGTAGAGTCATTTCCTCATAGACGTCTATGGGAGCAGAGGAGTCGCCCCCCTGCTGGTCACTACAGAGAAGTAGAGTCATTTCCTCATAGACGTCTATGGGAGCAGAGGAGTCGCCCCCTGCTGGTCACTACTAGAGAAGTAGTCATTTCCTCATAGACGTCTATGGGAGCAGAGGAGTCGCCCCCTGCTGGTCACTACAGAGAAGTAGAGTCATTTCCTCATAGACGTCTATGGGAGCAGAGGAGTCGCCCCCTGCTGGTCACTGCACTTCTCACGTTTAGTTATTTAGTGGTTTGTTTGACGAGGGACAGTTGGCATTACTAAAACATTGCTTTAAATGTTTTAAATGTTTCTTTGTTTCCGTGGATACGGGTGTTGTGAAGTAACCTTAAAGTGCCCCCGCCCCCCCCCCCCCCCTTTCTGCGACTCAGTCCAGCATCGTGGTTGAGGTTCCTCCTTACAACAAGAAGACCACCGACCCGGTCCAGGTCCAGTTCTACGTCTCCAACGGGAAGAGAAGAAGAAGTCTGACGCAGAGCTTGACCTTCCTGCCCGGGGTGCGACGCTGCCCCCCCCCCGTCAAACAGGAGCACTGGGACCCGGACCACATCTCCCACAATCCACCTGGCTTCTCCCGGGCCCCAGCGCTCAGCCCCGATGTGGTTTACTACGACCCCCATGACCTCCCAGTGCATTGTGGGCCTCCTTCTCAGAGCCTGCCTCGTCAGCATCTCCGCCCCCCTCCCTCCCTGCCTCCTCACACCTCCTCAGTCCCCCTACAGATCTTCACCGCCCCCCCTGCGACCTTCACCGTGCCCCCTCCGACCTTCACCGCCCCCCCTCCGACCTTCACCGCCCCCCCTCCGACCTTCACCGCCCCCCCTGCGACCTCCTCGAGTGAACCTCAGAGAAACTCTCTGAGCTCCAGAAGAGCCTTCGTGACCCCCGGCGACCCCCGGAAGGAGCCTGCGCCCCGCGGCGTGAAGCAGGAGGCGGACCAGGGTCCCGCTGTGGGCTCCTCGGGCCTCCAGGAGATCACGCTGGACGACGGTAAGAGGCTCCATTTCTCATTGTTATTATTACTGATCGAAAGAAGCTCCGCCTCTAAAGTGAGGAACACATTAATGTTTGTTACAACATTCTTTGTCTACTTTTGTTGAAGTTGTTGGTACTGATGAAGTAATAACATTTCTACCACACAAGTAGTTAAAAACACAGCAGAGTGGAACCTATTCACCTGCAATGCACTCTGGGAAATTGTGTGTGTGTTATTAATAGTCTGCTTGTTGCTGTCTGTAAGATGCAGATGGGTTAAATTAGTCAGCTGTCGTCTCTGCCCCCCCCAAGGCTTAACTTTGACCTTTGCAGCCTGATTATTGATGATTATTTAAGATCTTCACCAATAAGATGCTTTATTTTGTCAAATCTCGTGATAATTCCTGTTTTCATTAAAAACCTAACTTTATTTATTAAGTTGATTAAAAGCTTTCACCATTTCTTCGGGCTTCGGTTCTGAGGAAGAAACTCCAGAACGAACCGAAAGGCCGTAACCCACGGTTACCGCTACGTCGCTAACCGTGTGCTCGTTCCGCTGCAGTGAGCGAGATCATCGGCAGAGACATCGGCGTCCAGCTGGACCACGAGGACCGGTACCGCCCGCCTGACTGGCAGCACGAGTCGCCCGCCTGAGCTTGTGGAGGCTCCGCCTCCTCTGGGAGGCGACTTTCTTCCTGGTTCGCTCAACCTCAAGTGCCTGAACAGCCAATCAGAAGCCTGCGTGACTCATCAGCTGGTCTCAGGAAGCCTCCAACCCGAAACCAAAGACGCTTCCTCATGTTGCAGCGTTAAAATAAAAAAGGGCTGAAAGTCCGTTTCTACGTAATCAGAAACGAACGATTACATCAACACGTAAATTATTTATTCATTATTAGCCGTTAAAAATCTATTTTTGATACGGTCGATCACTTCCTCTTTTCCCCCTCGAGTTAATGAAGCTGCAGAAATGTATCGTGAAGCTTGAAGTAAAAAGAAGTTTGTGTGTGAAAGATTGAAATAATAACTTTTATTACATGAAAATACAATATTTTACTTCCATTTGAAATGTGTTTCTGTATGTAGCCCCCCCCTCACCCCCCTCTCACCCCCCCCTCACCCCCCCTCACCCCGAGAAGAGCTGCTCGTCCGGGTCGTTCTGGACCGAGCAGAACTCCTCCAGCACCGACCCGGACCAGCAGCTGCTCCGGCAGGTGTAGACCAGCACCGTCCCGAACTCCGGCTCGGCCTCCTCGCCGCCGCCTTCTGTCCAGCGCAGCAGCGCGACCAGCGCCGGCATCAGCTGCAGCTCGAAGGTCCGGCCCCCCCCGCAGGAGGGGCAGGGTGGCGGCGCGGCGCCGGGCGCCGAGGAGACGCAGAGCGGCTGCCCGCCGCGACAGTAGCGCAGCAGCTGCTGGGGGCACAGCGAGATCTTCTTCATGAACCCGGAGAAGACGGCGTCTCCGTGTCGGGCCCTCGTCTTCTCGTACTTCTCCTCGCCGCCGCCGTCCTGCGTCTCGCCCGCCGCCACCGGCCCCTCCCTCCTCTCGTACTCCCTCAGCAGCCGCTGGGCGTGCCGCAGGTCGGCGTCCTCCTCGCCGCACAGGTCCGACTCCTCCACCACGCTGACGAAGTACGAGCGCAGGACGGGGGCCTCGGGCTGGGGGGGCGGAGCCACGCAGAGGCCCTGAAGCCGGCTGCTGACCTCCAGCTCCGGGTCTAATTTCATAAATAACACATCTTTTACATACCAATATACACTTATTCATGAATTCATATAAAAGGATTTGTTATGAAAATCATCTTTTTGAAACTTTTATTTAACTAATTAATAGGAAAATCTTTAGTATGTTGCAAACATAAAGAGTAGAAAGAAGCTCAAAATGAAAACATTAAAATAATAGGAAGCTACTTTCTGATTGAGATGAAACAAACACAAGTGATGCTCTTTGTAGGCAGCTTTGATTGAATTACCGTGTGTGTGATGAGCTGCTGCCTCCTCCACACCTCCACCTGCCTCCCACCCCCCCTCCTCCTCCTCCTCCTCCTCCTCCTCCTCCTCCTCCTCCTCCTCCTCCTCCTCCTCCTCCTCCTCCTCCTCCTCCTCTCCCCAGTCATCGGCGCAGTCACACCAATCAGTGGCCGGCCGAGGGGCCTCCTGAGCCGGGTCCGGTCTGCTCGCAGCCTCCTCCAGACTCTGGGAGCGCAGCACCTTCCATCCGTCCGCCCGGCCGCTGCACGCGCCCCGCGGGCACGCGAACACGTGGAGGTTCCGGTGGTAGGGCGACGCCCCCAGGGGGCAGTACACCTGCACCACGAGAGTCAGCGGGGCTCCGCAGCGAGCGCAGCGGGGGGGCGGAGGGGAGACGTGCGGCGGCCAGTCCGGCTGCCCCCCCACCTTGGTGGTCAGGAAGGAGCAGCGGTGTCGCCGGGGGTCGATGTCTCCGTCACACAGACCGACCAGAGTGCTCTCCTGAGCCGGGGACGCCATGTGCCACACTCCGGATGAACTCCGACCGGAAGTGACGGGGCGTCCGTCGCGTAAATAAAACGTAAATAATAAGACGTAAAACACAACTGTTCCATTTTTAATTTGGTAGAAGACATTTAAACAGAAAAAGATACCTGCTTCGTTTATACAGTAAGTAAATATGAAGATAAATAAAATTAAGATAAATATGAGACAAATATCAAATCAACAATATTATATACAGTATATAAATCAAACCAACTTTATGAACGGAATACAAAAAGTCAACTCGAAATACAACAAACACATTACTGCAGCAGGACAATTCATCCAGAAACATCAGTCTTTTATTAGTATAGTGATACAAGTACTTCTACTTCATTGAAGGGTGTGAGTACTTCCTCCTCCTCCTCAGCTCCTCCTCAGCTCCTCCTTAGGAGGAGAAGTGAAAGTAAAAGTCAGGTTATTGTGAGCGAAGCAGAGCTTCAGTCCAGACGAGCCTCCCTGTTTCTCTGTAAAGAAACAACTGAATCCAGCAGCTTCTCATCAACAACACAACAGGATCTCTGACTAACTGGTGAGTTCGCTGCTCTACAAACACTACATACATGAACTAAACATCTGCTCCCAGTTTAGTTCAGACCACCAGCTGACTGTTGGACGTCTGCTTTCATCACATGAAGAATATTAAGACGTAGAAGTGTGTCATTTTAGATAAAACCTCACAGGTAGAAACCAAACCACAGAGACTGAACTCTGGATAGTTAAAGTGAGGCCGAACACCGTCACAGCTAGCGTTAGCTTAAGCTAACTCACACGCCTGTTTCCTGGTTGGACTGAAAAAACAAAATACCTCAAAACTGGTTGAACTTGAAACCTCAGACAGGAATATCCACTCAGGGTGAATGTTGTTGGTCATAGTGGTTTAAATATAAAAACTAGTGCTGGGCAATGATTCAAATTGCAATTAATTGCAAATCTCAATCATTCATTTAAAAACAGTATATTGTGTGCTTTTATTTAGACACTTTTAAGTGCTTTTTAAGCAGTATTCCCTTAGCACAATAGCTATTAAATGTCACCTTAAAAAATAATGTAGTCAAATCTAATATAAAACCAGAGCTATTTACCACTTCCAATACATTCACTTTTAATCTTGTTTGTTATAGGTCCATTATGTTATATATGTATATATTTATATTATTATATTAATATATATATATATTTTCTGTTCCAGCAGAATATAGAGCAGCATAAACAGTCTCTGTTTAGTAGTTGTGGTATTTGTTAATGTTTGTTATTACATTGATTTGATTGTTCATAATGCTTTTTGATGTTTATAAGAAGCTGTACCTGGAGGGCCTTAGGACCCAGGGGAAGGAGCTGTGTAACCTCTCCATGTCCACGTGTACATCCAAAGAATATAAAACCAACTTTGTCTCCATGACGATACAAACTGCATTAATGTGGTTTCTATGAAAGTCAGAAAGAGGTTCTACTAATCATAGTTTGAGTTTGTAAAACAAAAATCAAAAGATATGTAATAAGAGTCTTGTTTCTCCTCACGTGTCCTCACAGGGTCGATATGTCTGCTGCCAGCTGTCTGCTGACTGAAGATCAGCTCCTGTGCTCCATCTGTCTGGATGTGTTCACTCATCCAGTCACCATCCCATGTGGACACAACTTCTGTAAAGCCTGCATCACTGAACACTGGGACGTTAATGTCCCGCCTAACTGTCCCAACTGTAAAGAGGGTTTTATCACCAGACCTGAGCTGCAGGTCAACACCTTGATCTCTGAGATGGCTGCTCAGTTCAGACTGTCAGCTCAACAGACAGAAGAATATGAAGGAAAGAAGGCTGAGCTGGTGAAGACGGAGGCTGAAATCCAGCAGATGATCCAGAAGAGACGACTGAAGATTCAGGAGATCAAACACTCAGTGGAGCTCAGTGAGAAAGAAGCAGACAGAGAGGTACTACAAGGTGTCCTGGTCTTCAGCGCTCTGAAGGAGTCTGTTGAGAGGAGCCAGGCGGAGCTCATGGACACCATCAAGGAGAAGCAGAGAAAGACACAGAAACAGGCTGAAGGCTTCATCAAAGAGCTGGAACAGGAGATCTCTGAGCTGAAGAAGAGAAGCACTGAGGTGGAGCAGCTCTCACGCTCTGAAGACCACCTCCACCTCCTCCAGAGCTTCAGCACCCTGAACACTGGTCCACCCACCAAGGACTGGACAGGAGTCAGAGTCAGTGCTCCTTCATATGAGGGGACTGTGGTGAGAGCTGTGAAGCAGCTGGAGGAGAAGCTCAGTAACCAGATGAAGAAGTTTCTGGAGCTGAAGAGAGTCCAGCAGTCTGCAGTGGATGTGACACTCGATCCTGATACAGCACATCCTCAACTCATCCTGTCTGGTGATGGAAAACAAGTTAAACATGGAGATGTAAGGAAAAATCTCCCAGACAATCCAGAGAGATTTAATTATTGTGTAGTTGTTTTAGGAAAGCAGAGTTTCTCTTCAGGTAGATTTTACTACGAGGTTCAGGTTGAAGGGAAGACTGGCTGGGATTTAGGAGTGGTGAGAGAGTCCATCACCAGGAAGGGAAACATCACACTGTCTCCTCAGAATGGTTACTGGACGATATGTTTGAGGAATCAGAATGAGTACTTGGCTGTTGCTGGCCCTCCAGTCCGTCTCTCTCTGGAGTCCCGGCCTGAGAAGGTGGGGGTGTTTGTGGATTATGAGGAGGGTCTGGTCTCCTTTTATGACGTTGGTGCTGCAGCTCTGATCTTCTCCTTTACTGGCTGCTGCTTCACTGAGAAACTCTACCCATACTTTTGTCCAGGCCTTAATGATAAAGGTACAAACTCTGCTCCTCTGATCATCTCTGCTGTCAATCACTGAGTAGAACAAACCTTTGTTCTCAAGAGATGGTTAGATCATTTAACAAATCTATTTTATCGATCATTTTCAGTACATTGATTGATTTTTCACTTTGACTTTGATTTGTATCATTTTCACTCCTCCAACACACACATTTTAAACCACTCATGGATTATCTGATAATCTGACTGATTTATTATAATAACTGCATAATCTGACTTTAATCACAAATAAGAATCATTCTCTGAATCCTTATCTTGGTGTCAAAGTATGTTTTATTTTATCATTATTTTATATGGAACCCATTATGAATATTGGCACAAATTATTTGTCACGAAGGGTCAGGGAGGCGAGCAGGAAACAGAACTCAAATGCAGAGGTTTCAAAATAAAAAAGGACTTTAATAGTAAAAAACACCATAAACTCAAAAAGGGGGCTAAAACAGAACGTGAACGAGGAACTCACCGACACATTCTGCTAATGAATGCTGATTGGTCAGTGACGGATTGCGACCGATGACGACCAGAGACCCCGTCTGATGGCAGCTGAAGCTAAAGCAGAATCAGAAATATAAAGTTTAGGAGGACTTTCTGTCGACGTTTACCTCAAATAGCAGCTGTGTTATCGTTGTCGATCATGTTGCTGATGCCGTGAGAAAGGAAGCCATGATTCGGGAGTGCCGAAGAGATCGCCGAGGAAATGGCCGTAAAGCAGTACCTCCGGCAGTGTGCAAATATGTGACGTCATCACATTTTTTGAACGTTTTTTTAGAACAGAGGAGTGAACTTAAAAATTCAATTTTCAGCTGAGTGTATTATTCTAGCCCCCCTTTGAATGCAAGTTTCAAATTGCTTGACAAAAAATGATATCCTGAGAAAAGTGGCCTTTAGGAGGTGAAGCCTCATAGAGTCCAATGCATTCTGCACTCTCCTACGAGCGCCCCGTGTGGACAGAGACGTGTTACTGCAGCCCGTCCAGAACCCGGAAGTAACGAGAGAGTGCCACATCTCTTCATATTAGAAAATCTATGGTCAAACCTATTTTTCCAGTAAACGTAAATGCGTTTTTATTTTTACTTAATTATAAAAGATTAACTGGATAAAGGCAGAGTCAAGAAGATACATGTTGATTCAGAAGCAGTATGAACAATTTTTTATTTTGTTACTTACATGTTTGTCTAATTGATATGTACATGTACGTTTGCACCTGTAATCAAACTTCCTGTGCCCACGTTGAGCCAGAAACACTAATACTGTTCAGTCATACTACTTTATGCATTTACGTTTTGCTCATTTAAGGGTCTTCAGAAATCATCTGAGTAATGGCCTTTATTCTTCTGACTGCAGCTGATTTAATAATTTCTTAAGCAATTGTTACCATTAAGACGGTAACGAAGCAGCAACAATAAACGTGGAAAGATCCCACAGGTTCCTCTGACCCAGATGTTTAGGTGCCGTCTTTCCTCCATTTAAGATATTTGAATGATAACATGTCATATATCATCCATAGCCGTAGATTACTGACACATAGTATTATATTTTATTCCTTGCACTGTTTTGTGTTGTTGTCCAAGTATTATAGCAAGAAATGTTTTGTGATTCCTGATTTAGCTGACGCTTTTATCCAAAGCGACTTACAATAAGTGCATTTCAACCATAAGGGTACAAACTCAAAGAAAAAGAAACAAAGTGCAATTTCATCAAATAAGCCACTTTATAACTTCATCAGGCGTATAGAAATGATGCTTCTTTGAAGGTCAAGTGCCGTTACTTCATTCTAACGCCTCTTTCTTTCAATCATACTTTATTTTAGAATATTCTCTCAGAAGCCATGCTTCAGTTTTACAACACACATAACACTGAATATTAGAGAAACATTGTTTGGCGATGCTGGAGTCTAGCATGAGGAGGACAGGGCAGCTAACGTTAGCCTGAAAAGGGCTTCAAAGGGGGAGGAGCTTAAAGAGGTCTTTGTTAGCAACTAGACCGTAAAATCCATATTCAGTCCCGACAGTTTGAATAACAGAACTGTAACGCGCCGCTGACTCCTGACTTTCACGAGCTGAGGTTTTGAATGGACTCAAAGCTTGAAAATGATGACGACGTCTCTGTGCGTCTTCATCCCTCCTCTTCCTCAGCGTCGAGTGGCCCTCGGTCCGCCGGCAGACACGCTTCAATTCGCTGCCAGCGATTCGGCGGCCAGACGATGTGAGAGGCCCGGCCGTGCAGGAGCCCCACGGACACCTGGGAAAAAAGACATTACACTTCCATCATTTAGCTGAAGCTGTTATCCAAAGAGACTAAAGATCAGTGCATTCAACCCACAGGGAACCGATCCAGAACCACAGGAACCAAGAAACTTAAAGCACTTTGTAGTTTGGCTAAGTGCTAATAAAGTGCTACCTAATCCAGGTGTAGTGTTGTGTTCTTTGCTCTATAGGCTTTCTGCTGTTTGATCCTGTCCGTTGTGGTTCGGGGGGTTAGCTGGTTCGGATGAAACCACAACCGTTGACCTGCAACTCACGTCATTCCTGTTCGTATTCTTAACATCCTTTTTCCAGAAGCTAAATCTAGTTTTTCATTTGCACATCCGGTACTTTGGGTGGAGTCGGCTCGTACCGGTCCGAAGCTGTTGCTGTCCAGACTGTGTCCGTGGTGATCCCCCTCGATCCAGAAGTGACCGTCAGGAACCCGGACGTACCGGTTCTTGTAGCTCAGAGTCCTGCGGAAAACAAGGAGACAAAACAAAGGATTGTTTTTCGTTTCATTATCGTTAATCTTTCCAGTCACCTCGCTCTGCTGACCCGGTTACAAGCTACAAACAGCCAGAGCAGCGCGACGTGTGCAGACTACGTTGACGCAGCGTGCGGGAGAACCGTGGACAAACCAACGAAGAACAAAGCGTCCTCAGAAGAGCAGCGAATGAGGCGTACGTGAGGAGAACACACGAGTCGTATGAAACGCAGAGACAATTATTCATGCGATTGAGTTCATTTCTTCGCCCAGCACCAATAGATCAATAAAGGTTTGTGTCAGCTGATTCAATCTGAAGACAATATTGGTCGGCTCCTCTTATCAGGAAGTACCTGATGAAGTCGCCCTCCAGGCCAATGACCCGCTTGATGATCTTCTGCTGCGGGTTCTTTGGGGACCTGAGGGAACAGTAATGAACACATGAATAAAAAACAGGGTGAGAGGAGACCTCGTAGAGCACATTACTAATGACACATAGACTAATGAAACACGATCCCCTGATTCCAGCAGGAATCAATGGCACCGGTGCCCCCACATGTGCCCCCCCTGTCACACTAACGCACACTAACGCACACTAACGCACACTAACGCATACTAATGCACACTAACACACACTAACGCACACTAACGCACACTAATGCACACTAACGCACACTAACGCACACTAACGCACACTAACGCACACTAACGCACACGCTGCAGGCGAGTGACACTGCGGAGTTGGAGGAAGCGTCCCAGAATAACAAATCCACCGTGGCAACGACATATAAATACAAAAGGCACAAAACGACAGAAGACTTCTCCAGCTGCCTCTCGTCAATGAATCCACGTACCGAGCGATGGAAGAACCTGCACCAGGGAACGATGTGTTGATGAACTGGGAGTGTATAAAAGGCGGCTTCCGCTTCGCGCTTGAATAACGCATCACTCACATGACGGACACGATGTCGCCGCGTCGCACCTGGTAGTTCCTCACGCTCCAGCGGTTCAGCAGCACCACGTCGCAGTCGGACCCCCCCTCTGGGTTCAGGAAGGGCTGCGGGCACAGCGCGTTAACGTTTATGGCTGCTGAGAATAACGCGTCATGTGACACCACCCGCTCCTCATCACCTGCATCGACGCTCCCTCCACCCGCGCCACGTAGGCCAGCCGGTCCAGCGCCGTGACGGTGACGGGAACCGCCACGAAGACGCCGCCCACAAACGCCCTCAGGTAGCGCCGCCCCCCCCACGCCATGGTGCCCTGGACGGGCGCAGAGGAACAGGAAGTGGTAACCGGCGAGGAGGAAGGAGGACTCTTTAGGCAGGTTAAACGGTGGTCGGCCATCTTTGACCTGTTCATCCACTTTATATATAAAGTGTGGCAACAATATCTCCTACGCAACTGTATCTTCCACGTGTATTAAATTAATCTGCCAGCTGTTTTCCATCTAGTCAACAACATATTAGAAAATAGTACACGTCCAGTACATTTTGGACCAAGTTCAACGTTTGGTTGAACCTAAAGTAAAAGTATTAAGTATGCAGAACGGCTTATTTCAGAATAGAATACTTTAATATTAATGCAGTAAAGGGAGAATATGACAAATAAGTGCCTGACTGCCTGAAATGTAAATACAAGTAGAAGTACCTCTAATATGTCCAGTACTTGAGTAGATGTACTTGGTTACTTCCCCCTCATTGATTGATTGACCCTAACGCCACCTGTTAGACCTCAACGCTCCACCTTAACAGTTAGCTGCAGCAGTGCTAACCCCGCTAGCCGCACAGCGTCTGTGACGCAGCGAGTGGCCGGAAGTCTCTGCTCAATGCCGCCACACGTCTAAACGGTACCGAAGCGGCGGAGCTAACGGCCGCCTACCAGCAACGTGAGCTCCGTCTTCCGGTTGCGGTCTACGTTAACGTGTGGTGCCCTGGGTCCTAAAGCTGGCCCTGTTCCGCCTGACCCGGTCCAACAAATCAGCATTTAGTAGTAATATGTCGTTTCTATTACAGTGATGAATCACAATCTTACTGTACCGATTGTACAATTGTATATGTTCAGTTACTATATGGACTTGAGTTAGAGTGTGAAAGAGTAATGAAATGAAATTAATATCGTTGTTTATCTGTCACGTTATGTGGAGTAACTCACCTGCAGTCGGTGGACTACGGGAGGGTTTTCTGAGTGAAGCTGATCAGGAAGAGAACTATCCTCTAGTGGCCACATGTGTGGGCAATGAGGTACGAGAGGCTGTACTTAATCGTCGGGGTTGTTAGGGCCGTAAACGCACCGCGATACAGTTTAATTTACACGGAGACATTGAACGTGGCATGGAGACGTCTTGCAGTTTCTTATTGGTCGGACGTGCACTGTTTTGACCACGTGACCCGGAAATGGCTGCCTCTGCATGCAGTAGAAATGGTAAGTTGTTTTATTAGTTAAACGTTTCGGAGGATTTTAAGAAGCTGCGTTGTGTTAGAAGATGAAGAAGAACCTGTCGATACAATTAAGAGTCCCACAGAACTTAAACTGTCACTAAGTTCCCGCTCTTTGGTCTGTAAAGACGCACTACACCAGCACGAAGCTGACGGGCTGTGCTAGCAGGCTAATGTGCTAGCAGGCGAACCAGCACGTTCTTCTGCACTTAAACCGTTTTTAAAGGAGTGACGTCACCGGTATGACTTTAAAATAGATTAGCAATAAATTTATCTGACTGGTACAATTGCTTAAATAGTAACATAGATGTGTGTGTTTTGTGGGATGTTTGTTTAGTCAGAGAGTTTGTGTGCTTGATGACTCCCCAGTTCAGGACAGCATCCTGGAGCCTCTGTGTTTCCCTGAGGATCCTGTGTGCTGCTCCGGTTCTCCGGGTTCTGCTTGTGCCGAGCAGGTGCTGGTATGTCTCTTCTGTCCCGAGTCGGTCCCCCTGCAGCAGAAGGACGTCCTTCTCAAACACCTCCTGCTGGAGCACAAGCTGGTCATCGCTGACGTCAAGCTGGTGGCCGACCTCCCCAAGTACTGTAGATTACAGATGTTCATTCACACCGACGAAGAATCCAACATGAATAGATGCACGCGTGTGCTCCCTCAGGTACGCCTCCTACTGGAGGAGGCGCTTCCAGGAGCAGCCGCTTACCGACTTCTGCAGCGTGATCAAGACCAACTCGCAGGGCCCGCTCGGTGAGTCCAGATGTGAGGAGAACATCTGGAGCTTCTCCTACAGCCGTCAGTTAGCGTGGGAACGATTGCCTTTAGTTGTTTATTCTTAAATATGATTGATTTGTTTGGTAAATACTGTGAGCACCTGGAGGTTATTTAAGGGCAAAGGCGGTATAGGACCAGCATGCACCTGGGTGCACATGCTGATGGTCTGATGGTCCTGATGGAGCTCAGGGTGCCTCTGCAGGATGGAAGCGGCTCAAACCGAGCAACACAGCAGTTCCATTGTGTGTATTTGTTGCCGTGAGACCAGCAGCTGCAGCCGGCGGCCAAATGGCCACTGCAGTTGGAACAAAGTGTTTTGTTGCTGCGCCCTCCTGGAGAAGAGGGTGGAGGTAAAAACCTCCATGTTGTCTCCTCAGAGAAGCAGCAGGACTACTTCCTGCTGTGTGACGTCCTGCCGGAGGACCGCGTCCTCCGGGAGAAGCTGCAGCAGGAGCGTCTGGTGAGAATCCGACTTGAGTCGCGCTCCTTTTTTCATCGTCGGCACTGCGACGCCAAGCGCTCTTCTTCTGTGGTGTCCCTCCGTCAGGTGGAGGTGCTGGAGCAGCAGCAGCGGGAGAGAGAAGACGGAAGCTTCCGTCGACTCTGCATGTTCTGCAGCGAGGAGTTCTCAGGAAACAGGTTGTGAGACAGGCTGAGCGTGAGACAGGTCAGTGTGAGACAGGACGTGTGTCCTGAGAGTGCAGAATGTGTCCTCAGGTCGTCTCTGCTGAACCACATGGCCAGAGAACATTCCTTCGGCATCGGGCTGCCGGACAACATCGTCTACTGCGACCAGTTCCTGGACGTCCTGCAGGGCAAACTGGACAAGTAGGAGATGAGGTCATCGATTCAGCCATGACCTCAGCGTGACCTCACCATGACCTCATGTGTCCCAGTCTGCAGTGTTTGTACTGTGAGAAGACCTTCAGGGACAAAACCACGCTGAAGGACCACATGAGGAAGAAGGCTCACCGCCGCATCAACGCCAGCAACAGCGCCTACGACCGCTTCTACGTCATCAACTACCTGGTAACGGGCGGCGACCTCCGACCTCATTGTTCAGTCTTTGAAACGAGGAATTATTATACATTAGATAATATATTGTGTGACCATTGTAAAACAACTCAAAGCTCCAGCAGATGTTTTTATACGTCTTTGTTTCCAGTGATCTAACTCCTCACGTTCCACATGTTCTTACTGGATCCATCAGATCCTCACAGCTCCTTCTCTCCTCTGCAGGAGCTGGGGAAGACCTGGGAGCAGGTGCAGAGTGAGGATGACCGGGAGCTGCTGCAGGAGGACGAGTGAGTAGCCGCTCTGATTGGCTCTGACACATTTAGAACTTCCTCTCTGAGAGCTCATCTACTTCCTGTCCCTCCGGATCCTCCTCAGTGATTGGTCGGACTGGCGGTCTCCGCCGGTCTCTGCTGTGTGTCTCTTCTGTGAAGACCAGTCGGAGACGATGGAGCAGATCTACGCGCACATGAAGGTGGGTGGAGCCTTGATGGTCCAGTCCAAAGGGGTCCAGTTTAGTCTAACAGGCCGCTTGTCTTCTTCAGGAGGCGCACGGCTTCGACCTCCACGGCCTGAGGACGCAGCTCAGTGAGTAACAATATACACAATGTTTGAGATGCTCAATGAGGTTGAGAGTTGTTGACTCTCCCTCTTCCCCCCTTCCCCTTGTCCCTCCCCCCCCCTTCCCTCCAGACCTCCGCTTCTACCAGCAGGTCAAACTGGTGAACTTCATCCGGCGGGAGATCCACCAGGGACGCTGCTACGGCTGCCAGGAGACCTTCGGGTCCCGGGACGGCGTGCTGCAGCACATGGAGGTCAAAGGTCACGCGATGACGCTGCCCGACACGTCCGCCTGGAATCAGCCGCAGTGAGATTCATTCAGACATTTACAGCCCCGTTTTTATGGACTTTAAATGATGTAAAAATATTTAACTCTCCTCAGATATTACTTCCCCACCTACGAGAACGACGGCCTCCTATGCGCGCTCTCCGACAGCGGGGAGGACGAGGAGGAGGCGCGTAGCAGAGAGGAGGTCCCGGTGATCGCCGAGGACGTCTCCGACCTCCGAGCGCTGAAGGAGAGCAGCGTCCTCAACCAGCTGGTGAGGAGCAGGAGCTCCTGCAGCTAGGAGGAGCATCAGTCTATAGGAGGAGGAGCAGGAGCTCCCGTTTCTGCACCTCCTCCTCGTATGGACAGGAGGAGGCGTTCAGGCACACGACGCCCTGCAGGGTATCAGAGGACTTCATAGTTAACATGTTTTAGAGTAATTACAATAAAAGCTTCTATGGATCTTTGTCTTCGTCCCTCGTGAACGATGCTTCCACTCGTATAAATGTTCTTTCGTTTGTCAAAGGAAACATTAGTTTATGGATTAAGAAGCTTTTTAGGAGTCAGAGTCCGTGCTGCTCCCTTCGGCCAGCAGAGGGCAACAATCATGTAAATAATAACGTCTTCCTCAGCTCCTCACCAACAACCCAACCTTTCACTAAGCCCCGCCCCCAACATACTGTTCTATTTACCGTTTCTAAGAATATGTCATTAATGTCCTGCTACGCTAATGTGGACGGAACAAACACCTGGAACAGCCTCGTGTGAGAAGTGGAGTCATTATTTTCTTTATTAAAGTACATTTCAAACAAAAGAAGAACGGGCCTTTACATCTATTGATCTGCAGCGCGACATCGAGTCTTGTTATCAGCAGAAACGCGTACAAAGAGCCAGGCGCCTGTGATTGGCTGTGACATCACGCGGGCCAATCAGCCGGCCAGCCTGTCGCTCAGGTAGCCGGAGGTCTTGGCGTCCTGCAGCAGCGCCTTGGTGACGTCGTACAGGCCGTGCTGGTAGGCCAGCCGGTAGCGGCCGTACACGTCCTCGCAGTGCGGCAGCAGGCGCCTCACGTTGGCGGCGGCGCTGCTGGGGGCGCCGTCCAGCCTGAGGCGACAACGAGAACAGGAAGTGTGAGGGGGGCGTTATGGAGGGAGGTCGCGTCACAAACGGTCGCATGGCGCCGCCTTACTTCTTGAAGATGTCCTGGAACAGACCCGAGGTCAGCGGCCGGTGGCGTTTCAGCTCCTCCAGGTAGACGAAGTCCCCGCTGAGGATCACCTTCTGGTACAGAACCTCGGCCCAGTCCGGACTGTAGCTGTAGGCCTCCGACACCACGAACACCTGAGAGCCCCCCGCCCCCCGTTAGAGGCCGCGGTGCAGCAGACCGACAGGCGGCGGTGACCTGGACCCACCTGGTAGCAGCGCGGCAGCGCCGTGACGGCGCTCAGCAGCTCGCCGGGTCGCAGGTTGACGAGCCGCAGGTCCGACCCGCCGCTCAGCAGGTGCAGCTGCAGAGCGACCAGCTTGGCCGTGCGCACGCAGCGGCTCGCCTGCCGCACGCACGCGTCCTGCAGGAGAGGGAGGAGCCAGTGTCAGTCACATGATGCAGATGGACAGGAAACCAATATATAATAGATATTTATTTACATTTACAGCTTCTGCTCTGCTCTGTTTACTCAAAGACTCTCTGGCTTATGGTCACATGACGCGTGTTAAATGAGATCACAGATGAGGCGTTCAGGTACCTTGGCGAAGCTCTCCGCGGCGTCCCTCAGCAGATCCAACACTTTGACCAGCGAGCTCCTCAGCTCGGGAGAGACCACTGCTCAGAGACGGAGACGCACGTGAGACACTCAGAGACGCACTGGGACGTTTGTCTGCGCAGGCTTGCGTTGCTAACGGTTACCCCAGGCCTGAGACTCGATGATCTTCAGCTGCGTCCTGGCCGCCATCTCGTGGTTCTCGCCGATCTCCCTGCGCATGCTGAAGCACAGCGCCACCATGTTGTGCTTCTCGCTGTCCGCGGGGAGGCAGCGCTTGATGTAGTCCAGCAGCGCCGTCTTCAGGCTGGAGCTCTGACATCACCACCATGCGGAACAAACACACCTCTGGTCACGTGACGTGGTAAATGACCAACCAGCGGGAGGCGCTAGTGGAAGGTTACGTCGTGATGCCTTCAGGCTCTGCTCAGTGAAAGCAGACCCATTGTAACATGATTGAGTGCGTGTCTCCACCTGTCCTCTGTCCGTGTCCATCTTCTTCCTCAGCAGCATCTCAAAGCGATGGTTCTGATGCAGCAGGTCGAAGACGTACGTCATCTCGTTGTACCTGCCGATGCCCGTCAGCAGACGCACCTGCGCACGCACGCACACCCGCTCCGTTACCACGGCGACGTACGTCCCATTCATGACTGGTGAGTGGGCGGGGCTTACCAGCAGGCCGTAGTGCTCTCCCGGGGCCAGGTAGGCGTGGCTGAGGTGGCGGGCGCTCTGCAGCACCCTGACGATGCCCTCCATGTTGCAGGTGAGGCTGAAGCAGTCGTGAGCCACGACCAGCAGCTCCACAACTACGGGGGGAGGAGGGAGGTGTAGTTTCATTCTCAGTGACATCACTTCCTGTCAGGTGTTTCAGCCGTGTGTGCGTCTGTGTGTGTGTGTGTCGTACTGCAGTTCAGGTCTCTTAGTGGAACCGTGTTCAGGTTCTCCAGCAGTCGGACTCCCACCAGGTTGGGATCACCACACAGTTTGACGAGCTGGATCAGAGAGTGACGACCTTGTGACGGCCTGTAGACCCGCCTCTCTGCTGGCACGCACAAACACACACTCCATCATTTATGCAAACTGCATCGTGACGAGTCCCTAAAGGAGTTTTTATACTTATGTACTTACTTACACTATTATTGTGTTTATAGGATAAAAGAGAAATGAGATGAGGAATCTGGGGGCATTTTTACTTTTATTACCATGTTGACCACAGAAGCTTTGACCTGGACCATCTCAGGATACTTGGTGTTTAAGCTCTGGTCCTACAGAGTCTGTTTATGGTCTCAATCTGTAAGCCAGTTATGGTCCATCAAGACCATCCATTTAAAAAAAACTAAAAACTGACATGTTCCGTTTTTCAAAACATTTTGACAGAATATTTTTAAACTTTTATTTCCATGACATTTTTCGCCTTAAATATGTCAAAATATTTCTTTAAAACTTTTTCTGACCTTATATTTTTGTACTTCTTTGACTTTTTTTTCCATGACATTTTTTCATGGAAGAAAAATTGCCAATATTTTGACATAATTTGTAATTTTTCTAAATATTTTTTCCATTTTTAGACAGAACATATTTTGACACATTTTCCAACCTTATATATTTTAACTTTGAATTTCTTGTTACAAAACGTTTTTGACATAATATTTAACTTTGCTTTCTGTGACACTTACATATTTGTTTACCTAATATTTGTTAACACATGTATTGAAACGTTTTTCCCACCAGCGCGGTGCGACGGTACTCACCGGGCTGCAGGTCCTGGGCGGAGGCCAGCAGCGCCTGCACCACGGCCGAGCAGACCAGCCGGGCCACGGAGTCCGCGGAGAGGCCCTGCGCTGCGACGAAGGCCCGGGCCTTCCTGAAGCGCTCCGGCTGCTCTGACAGCAGCAGCTTCTCCAACACCGAGTGGGGCTCCTCGCGGCACACCTCGCCGAAGGAGCACTGCAGCTCCTGGTTCGATGGGGAAGGGCAGCAAATGAGGACCTTCTTCCCCTGATTCCAAACACTTTACGTCCCTTATGAGGTGTTGGCTGTACCTTGGAGAGCTGGTACAGGCTGAGGACCTGCTTGCAGTAGCTCTTGCCGTGGCAGCACTCATCCACCAGCTTCTGTAGCTGGAGGGCCACCTGGTCCTCCGGGAGGGGGAGCACCACGAAGGAGGACAGACTGCTCATGGAGGGAGCTGGAGGAGAGGAAACACGTCTGTTATGGACTGAAGGTTGACCTTCTGGGACGCTTTTGAGGAATATTTTAGAGGCTTTGTAAGGTTCTTCTGACGGGAGTAACGTTCTCTTCAAACACATCATCCAAACCAACTCCCTCTCTGAGGAACGTGCCCCACACAGTTAGAGGAGTTCCTCAAGGCTCCTAACCGGGTCCCATTCTTCTTCTTCTAAATCTGCAGTTTCTGTTCTGACTATACATTTATTTTAATAACTCACAAACAAGTAGGTTACATCCTGAAAATAATTTATACAGGAATATAAAAAATAAGTAATATTATCCATGATGCATTGCAGATTAGACTGAAATGCAAAAATTAAGAATTATTATAATGGTCATTATTAACAGTAGTTAGTAATGACCAACTATTACTATATTGTATATATTACTATATTTTGATTCTAATCCATTTGAACATGGAGTTTTTCTACACTGAGAGAAGTGTAGCGCATCAATAATCCCCATGTGAAAGCTCACAGCTGGGGAGGCTCCTCTTCGGTAGAACCTCCTCCTGTGGTTCCGGGTCCAGCTGCCCGGAGGCGAGACCTCTGCAGCGCAGCACCAGCCACACGTCCCGGTGGTGCAGGGAGAAGTACCGGCACAGCCGGCTGGCTTCGTGGACCGCGCCCTCGTCGAGCAGCTGATCGACGAGGGCGGCCAGAGCGCCGCTCTCCTGCAGTCCGAGGGCCGGGTCGGCGCCGCGATCCTCGCCGGGCCCGGGGAGGCCCTGCAGGCTCAGGCAGGCATCGGTGTTCAGGCCCGGTACGCCGGCGAAGGAGAACTCCTTCATGAGCGCCTCGTACGTGCTCGTCTCCGGTGCGACGGCGGGCGGCGGCAGGTCGAAGACGCTCGCCGTCTCCATGGCGACGGCGAGGACGCGGCACTGCACCTGGCAGACCCACATCTTCTTTTCCAGGACCTCCAGCCGGTCCCGGGCCGCCGTGCCGCTGGCGGCGAGCCAGTGGGCGGCGAGGCAGAGCAGCAGGCAGCGCTCCTGCAGGTCCAGCAGCTCGGCTCGCGGCGCCGCCGGGGTCGCCTGCGACAGGAAGAACCGGGACGTCAATTCTGGGTCGGCGCCTTCGGCCTTCAGCTGCTCGTGACATCTCCTCCACAGGCCGATCCGCGTCTCCAGCCTCCTCCACTGCTGCTTGGACTTCTGGGAGTTTACTTCCTGGAGAAGCTGAGAGGAAGAATCCAAAGAATCAAACATCATGCTGCAGCTTCAGCTCCTGTTTGGAAACAGAACCGCGATGACGAGAACAAGAGAAGTCAACGATAACAACAAAAACCTCATTGTTTAATAATTAATAAAATTTAATAGAATATGTGGCTGTGTATTTTCAAGATGGCTCCGAGTAGAGTGTCATGTTTTCCTCGTTATTGTAGAGGATGATCCCACCTGGCTGAGCAGCAGCCGCTGGCCAGGCAGGCCGGCCAGCAGGGCGACCTGCCTGGCCTGGCTGTAGCGCCCGGCGGCTTGCAGGGCGTCCACTGCGGCCTGGAACTCCTCCTGCTGGACGGAAGGGGAACTGCACTGCAGCAACCTGGGCGACAGGTTGACCTCTGACCCCTGCAGCAGCATGCTGAGCTGACTCAGCTTCCTGAAGTCTGGACCTACACACACACACACACACACGCACAAGTTAAGACTGTCATGACGAGCTCACGAGGGGGCGGGGCTCCCGAGGGGGCGGAGCTCCCGGCTCTCACCGTTTGACTTGAGGAGCTTGTCGACGTCGGCCAGCAGCAGCAGCAGCCGGTGGAGGTCGAACTGGGAGGTGCAGCGCTGCAGCATGGAGAGCAGCAGCACGGAGGCCTGGCACTCCACCCACTGCAGGGGGAGGCCACCGGGGGGCGCCGCGCCACCATTCCTCAGCTGCAAGAGACAGAGAGACATTGGTTTATTAATTGCGCCTCCAATGAAGATGAAAAAGCAACGAAAACGTGAAGGTGAGCTGGATCTTTACCAGAGAAAGTGTCCTCGGTCATAATGATGCTACTCATTGGTTTAATGAACAGGAAGTGACCATATTTGGACTGAGAAGGACGTAGAGACTCCTCGTATCATTTTCTGGTAGAGGCCTGTCAATCAGCGAGTCGCCCCGCCCTAAAGCGTCCCCTGCTTTATGGTCTGTTTGACTCCACATGGACCATAATTCACTAAATGAACATCATGCTGATTGAAGAAGACTTGGAACTAGAGACTGAGACCATAAACTCATGTTTACAATGTTTACTGAGGGAACAAATCCAGAGAGAAGTAGAGTAATTTCCTCATAGACGTCTATGGGAGCAGAGGAGTCGCCCACTGCTGGTCACTACAGAGAAGTAGAGTAATTTCCTCATAGACGTCTATGGGAGCAGAGGAGTCGCCCCCTGCTGGTCACTACAGAGAAGTAGAGTCATTTCCTCATAGACGTCTATGGGAGCAGAGGAGTCGCCCCCTGCTGGTCACTACAGAGAAGTAGAGTCATTTCCTCATAGACGTCTATGGGAGCAGAGGAGTCGCCCCCTGCTGGTCACTACAGAGAAGTAGAGTCATTTCCTCATAGACGTCTATGGGAGCAGAGGAGTCGCCCCCTGCTGGTCACTACAGAGAAGTAGAGTCATTTCCTCATAGACGTCTATGGGAGCAGAGGAGTCGCCCCCTGCTGGTCACTACAGAGAAGTAGAGTCATTTCCTCATAGACGTCTATGGGAGCAGAGGAGTCGCCCCCTGCTGGTCACTACTGAGAAGTAGTCATTTCCTCATAGACGTCTATGGGAGCAGAGAAGTCGCCCCCTACTGGTCACTGCAGAGAAGTAGAGTCATTTCCTCATAGACGTCTATGGGAGCAGAGGAGTCGCCCCCTGCTGGTCACTGCAGAGAAGTAGAGTCATTTCCTCATAGACGTCTATGGGAGCAGAGGAGTCGCCCCCTGCTGGTTGCCACACAGAATGCAGCTGTAACAATACCAGCGTCGTCTCTCGGTGTCTCAGGTCCCCACCTGGTGATGTCGACGTGGTGACTTACGGTGACGAGCGTCCTCTGGAAGTCCAGCAGCTTGGCTTTGGCCTCGGAGAAGTTCTTGTAGTCGCAGCACAACTCAAACATCCTGAGCACCAACACCAGAGGAGAGTCCTGGTGGAGACAAAGGAAGCACGGTCACACTCCTCTCTCGCCTCACGCCGCTGTGATGTCACACGTCTCATCTCAGCCGTTTTACCCGCTGGAAGAGCTGGAAGCCTCGTAGGAGGGGCCTGACGTGGCCCCGCCCCAACAGCGTCCTCCAGATGATTGACAGGTCATGCAGGGTCCACTCGTGGTGCTGGGGGGCTTCGGCCAGGTGGGAGATGGCTTCAGCGGCCGCGGCGTTGCCGACCGAGGTCAGTAGCCACGCGCACAGGCACGGCAGAGGCTCCGCCCCCTGAGGGTGATGAGGTTAGCAAGCAGTTTTTAATTATAACATTCTAGATCTCTCTGTATATCGCTATCTGTATCTGACACTGTTGATTATAGCAGCTGGTCCAGAATACAAACCATCAAAAGTACTAAATGTTCTTTTACTTATTCATGTCATCATCACGGATTCTACCAGTTGTCGTAGTGTGTATTTTGTCCCGTTACCTGTTGACAGGCAGCCATCACAGCCAGCGTCGGGCAGCGTTGCACTAGCGCCTCCTGCAACAGGTATCTGCTGGGCGCCGCCTCCTCCTGGCTCTGCAGGAGGACCCGGAACAGCTCCCTGGGGGGCTCCTCAGAGTCACAGGGCCGCCTTCCGCCACTGGATACCTGCAGGTCCTGGAAGGCCAGACGCAGGTGGGCCTTCAGGGCGGGGCCAAACTGAGCCGCCAGTGACCTCACCTGCAGGAAACACCACATATGAGTAATGAAGTAACATTGCACTAGAAAAAAGCTGCGATGACTTCTGCAGTTCTCCCGCCAGGTGTGCTCACCTGCGAGGGCAGGAAGCTGTGCAGCTGGACAAACAACAGGAAGTGGACGAACTGTCCGTCATCGGCGCAGTGGGCGGGATAAACCGAGCTGAGCTGCAGACCGTGGAGCTGGCAGAACTGAACGGGCAACGCCCACTGCTGAGCCGCCTCGTAGGACGACCTGCGCACACGCAGACACGCGTGAGTCCACCGCCAGAGGTTCCCCTCACAGAACCGTCCGAAACGGAGATCCATCTTTACCTGCTGATGCTCTTCTGCTCTAAGCTGTCTGTCACTGCAGCTTCCAGGTAGCCAATCAGTTCTTCTGCTGCTCCAGGCTCCGCCTCCGCCAGCTTTACACCTTTAGACACTGAAAAGACACAAATCGGTGTTGACTAGAGTGCAGATGTAGTGTTTCCATGGTGTGTATTTCCTGTGTGTGGTGCCTACCCAGAGTGTGTACTTCCTCCGTGTGCTGCCGGGTCCAGTGCCGCAGGATGCTGCTCATGGCCTCGACGTCGACTCGCACCTTCAGGCTGCCGACGCCGAGCAGCTCACAGAAACAGACGGCGGCCGACGTCACAGACGGAACGTCGAAGCTCTGCAGGGCCAAACGGTAGGCCTGCTGCGAGGCCTGCTGCAGCCTGACACGCACGCACACACGCACACACGCACACGTTTACTGAGGGAATAAAACAAGTCATTTTCTCACAGACGTCTGTGAGACCAGAGGAGTCGCCCCTGGTGGTCACTACACAGAATGCAGCTTTGACCTCACTTTAAAGTAGATGCGCTTTGTCTGATCCCTCAAAAGCTGGTTCACTCACTTGCAGTGATGAGCTGCAGACACGCACGCACGCACACGCACGCACGCACGCACACGCACACGCACACGCACAGTGCAACCGACTCACAGCGACGTGGCGTTGCTGCAGCCGGCCAGCCGTCGGACCAGGAAGGTGGCGAATGCGAAGGCCGGTCGGCCGTGGCGGAGGTAGTACAGGAAGTCCAGGTTCTCCAGCAACGCGAAGCGGCCCACCAGGGGGGGGCTGGAGAAGTGAGGCAGCTCCGACGTCTCTGTGGGGAGACGAACGGAGGCCGTTTAGCGTGTTTGCATGTTAATCTCAGTGTGCTAACATGCATGTAGGTTAAATGTTTACCATTTCACTGTGTTTAGAAAACTACTGTTAGGTAACACAAGTGTGCCAACACGCTGATGTTTAGCTGGCATTGTGTTCACAATCTTAGCTTAGCCTGTTAGCATGCTAAAGTCACGCAGGTGTTTCAGAGCTTACCTGTGAAGTTCAGGGTGTTTGCTGACTGCCACCCGAACAGCCTGGTCGGGTCCAGAGGGTGGAGCGACTGCACCATAACACACACACACACACACACGATGAAGCAACCAACCCGACGTGCTGAGATCATTCAAACCAGATCACGGGTGAGAGCACCTGCAGCAGGTGGTAGACGGAGACGTCAGACAACGGGCCACACCCTCGGGGCCCAGGGCGGAAGAGGGCGGCCCTGAGCTTTGGGTGGGGGGCGAGCGCCATCTTCAGGAGCTGCGGGTCCAACGTCCTCTCCGGCCGGCCCAGAACTTCGCCCCGAGCCACCACCTGCAGACGAGGGGCTCATTGAGCGCCGGATCCACACCAGCTGCTCACAGCTCAGACTTCCTGTGCTCACTCTCAGGTCAGAGGTCAGAGGTTTACCTGGTCGATTCCTCCAGGGGAGAACATGATGGCGGCCAGCGCCAGAAGGCTGTGGCCCTCCAGCAGCAGGCTGCTGAGGGACGGCTGGCTGCCCGGCAGCAGCACCTGAGCGCTGGTCAGACTGGCCTGGAAGACCAGAGCTGGATCTGGAGCACACAGACAGGTCATCAATTAAATACCCAATATTTTGTCAAAAACGTTTAGTGGGGGGTTCGGAGGGGGGGGGTACGGTACCTGACAGATCCCTAGTGATCTCCTGGATCTTCACCAGCATCTCGAACCAGGGTCGGCTCTCCGACAGGCTCCGATTGGTCAGGAGGGGACAGTTCCTGGGCGTCAACCTGGTGGAGGAGGGGTGTGGGGGAGGGGGGGGGGGGGGGGGGGGGGGGGGGGGCGTGGGGAGGGAAAAGAGCTCCATTGAACCGTCGGTCGGCTTATATGCAGACCAGGGGGAGGCCAGGACGCACCTGTGGCGCTCCAGATAGGCGTAGAGCAGGTACTTCAGGCCGCGCTCCACGCAGAACGAGACGAAGAGGCCGTGCAGGTCCAGGCCGCGCGGCGAGCGGTGCTGAGGGACGGGGGGGGGCGAGGCCATAACCCCCCCGCCCTGCGCTAGCCTCCACAGCAGCTGTTCCAGGTCAGCCAGCTCTTCCGGGATGAACACCCCCCCCCTGGAGGGAAAGAAGATCCATCAACAAGGAAAAAGGAATTGATATGATGGTCAATAAGTCACGTTTGTGTGTTTTGTCTCCTGATTGTGTTACTGGCTAGTTTGTGCATCGATGTGGTGGACATGTGACTGCTGTACCTGGCCAGCAGGTCCAGGACCTGCTCCCTCATGTAGGAGCTGCACGCCGTGTTGTCGTTGACCAGCTCGGGGGTCAGCTCGGGCCAGCAGGAGCCGACGGGGTTCTCCTGGTTCTCCTTCTGCTGGTTCTCCTGGTTCTGGATCCAGTCCACCACCCGGCGCTGGTCATGGAGGGCAGTCAGGTAGCGCCACAACACGGCGGGGTCACAGGAGGTCACCTCTGATCCACAGAACACAGGAGAACTCATGAATTGCTCCGAGAAGATCAGGAACCACGACGTCCCTGAGGACCATCTGAGGGAGTCTACCTGCAGGAGGACGTCTGGACAGGAGGACGGAGGTCCGGCAGCTCGGGTCCCAGTTTCTCACCCAGTCCAGTCTCAGGTTTGTCCAGAGGCCCGCTTTGTCCTCCTCAGACCTCCTCTGGGCCACCAGCTCCTCCAGGACCCCCTCGCCAGCGCCCTCCTCCTCCCGGCGGACCATCTGAAGCGGGAGCAGCCTGTGGAGAGAGGGAGCAGTTTGGTTATTCGAGGTCCTCCTGGAATCCAGAGATGTTTCTACCACAACACATCGGAGACATTTATTTGATTCCTTTGTGCATTTCGAGTTAGATGATACCTTCACGGTGATGGCCATCAACCCGGCCAGCTAACAATCCATCCATCAATCAATCAATCCATCAATCACGTTCAAGTTCCTGCTGCTTCCCATTGAAAGTTTTTCCTTTCATTGTCAGCAGACGCAGACGCAGCGCCCCTCCCCCCCTCCCCCGCGCGCGTCACCTTTACCTGCGTGGCGCTGCGTCTGCGGGGCAGCGGGCCGCGGGAAGTGAGCCCAACCTCTCCATCTCCCTGATGAACTCCACCCCCCGCATCTCCTCCTCTGGGAAACAACTCCGCCCTGACAGCTCCTCCACCTGTAAGATCAACCAATCAGAGGCCTCACAGGCTGGTTAGCACGCGCTGCACGCCGAGCAGACGTGACGCGCCGACGTGACGCGCCGACGACTCACCAGGAAGTCCCTGAGGTCCCGGTCGGCGGTGTAGACACAGACGCTGTGGAGCTGCTCCTTCACGCTGAAGCCCTGGTGGAACAGAAGCTTCCGTTGAGTTCACTGTATTCATGTAGCCTAAGGCTAATGTTAGCATGCTATCGCGCATGCTACGTGACAACCTTTATTCTACGAGCTGAGTTAAGTAAAGAGGTGGAACTTTTACACGACTTAACTCTCACACTTTATATGTAATGTATTGAATGTAAAGTATTTGTATTTTATCCCCCAAAACCGCGGTTTGCTTCTAGTCTTTATGCTAAGCTAGGCTAAGCTAACACTTAGATGGGCCATGTGTTTGGCTGTGATTGGTCGGTTCCCCACCATGTTGAGGAGCAGCGCGTCGGCGGTCTGCAGGTCTCGGAGCTGCAGGCAGCGGAACGTCTGCTGCAGCCCCTCCGCCCTCAGGGCTGACAGACGGCGCTCCGGCTGGCCCCGCCCCCTCAGGAGGACTTGAGCCCTGGGGATCTGATTGGTCAGGACGGCCCGACGGACCACTTCCTGCAGACACACAAATATCTAATCTGAAGACATTATGCAAACACAACAGAATCAAGGCGATGAACCATGAATCACCTCTGTGGGAAGCTCCGCCCACTCGTCCCCGAGGGCCCCTCCCTTGGGGTCAGCGGGGGACGCGGCGTCGCCCCCTGTTGACCAGGGGAATTTCTTCATGTAGCCTCGTAGCTCGGTGACGTAGCGGTCCAGAGCCTCCACACAGCCGCCTACGCCCTCGTCCTCCACTGGGGACGCAACAGAAGGGATCACACAGGTGTGTGTGTGTGTGTGTGTGTGTGTGTGTCTGTGTGTGTGTGCGTCTCTCACGCTGAGCGTTGGTCAGCACGGAGCGCGTCTGCGCGTTGATGAAGCTCATGGTGACGTTGAGCAGCTGCTCAGAGAACTGACGACTCTGAGCCTCCAGGTGGGAATCAGTGACCGCTGAACACAGGAGGTCCAACGCAGGACACAACTCCTGGAAGCCTACGCACACACACACACACACACACACACACACACACACACACACACACACACGTTTAATCAGCCAACGTTGAGGTTTTAAAGGAGGTGTGTCTGAGAGGCTCGTTGTCGTCGTTGCTGTTGTTGTTGTCGTTGTCGTTGCTGTCGTCGTTGTCGTTGCTGTCGTTGTTGTCGTTGCTGTCGTCGTTGTCGTTGCTGTCGTCGTTGCTGTCGTCGTTGTCGTTGCTGTCCTTGTTGTCGTTGCTGTCGTTGTTGTCGTTGCTGTCGTTGCTGTCCTTGTTGTCGTTGCTGTCGTTGTTGTCGTTGCTGTCGTCGTTGTCGTTGCTGTCGTTGTCGCTGTCGTTGTCGCTGTCGTTGTCGTCGTCGTTGTTGTTGTCGCTGTCGTTGCTGTCGTCGTTGTCGTTGTTGCTGTCGTTGTTGTCGTTGTTGTTGCTGCTGTCGTCGTTGTTGTTGCTGTCGCTGTCGTTGTCGCTGTCGTCGTTGTTGTTGTCGCTGTCGTTGCTGTCGTCGTTGCTGTCGTTGTCGTTGTTGCTGTCGTCGTTGTTGTTGTCGCTGTCGTTGCTGTCGTCGTTGTCGTTGTTGCTGTCGTTGTCGCTGTCGTTGCTGCTGTCGACGTTGTTGTTGTCGCTGTCGTTGCTGTCGTCGTTGTTGCTGTCGTCGTTGTCGTTGCTGTCGTCGTTGTCGTTGCTGCTGTCGTCGTTGTCGTTGCTGTCGTCGTTGTTGTTGCTGTCGTTGTCGCTATCGTTGCTGTCGTCGTTGTTGTTGTCGCTGTCGTTGCTGTCGTCGTTGCTGTCGTCGTTGTTGTTGTCGCTGTCGTTGCTGTCGTCGTTGCTGTCGTTGTTGTTGTCGTTGCTGTCGTCGTTGTTGTTGTCGCTGTCGTTGTTGTCGTTGCTGTCGTCGTTGTTGTTGCTGTCGTCGCTGTCGTTGCTGCTGTCGTCGTTGTTGTTGTCGTTGTCGTTGTCGTTGTCGTTGTCGTTGTCGTTGCGGTTGCCGGATTGTGGTTCTGTACGTACGCGCGGTGAGGCTCCTCGTGGAGGCAGCAGGAACCAGGATGTTCTCTTTGCTCTTCAGGTAGAAGTCCACCGTGTCCAACTGACGGTTCTTCAGTCCGGCCTGAGACACAAACGCAGCTTCACAAGAGGACGTTTCCAACAGTTCAAAGGTCTACAGGTGCGTCTCCTACCTGCAGGGCGTGCACGGGGATGGAGCAGCGCCCCCAGCTGTTCAGGTGACACACGGCGTCCACCGTCGCCGCGCTGCCGAACAACATCAACCTGCTGAGCAAGTCCTGCTGGGACACGGAGAAGAGGAGCTGGAAGACGCCGGCCTCTGGAGACAGACGGGAGACACAAACCGTTCACTTTGCTCCTCTTTGGACGCCATTAACGTCCCGTCCCGTCTCCTCACCCCTCAGCAGGAGGCCGTGCTGCCTCCCTCCGCAGCGCCGCACCGGAGCCGCCTCCCCCTCGGCCCGGTGGAGGCGCACGCTGCCGGACGGGAAGTCCCACAGGGCCACGGTGGGCTGCCGGTTGCCGGGGGCAACGAAGGTCAGCTGGGCGGAGTACGAGGACACGCTGAGCAAGGAGGGGGCGGAGGGGGGGGCGACGGGGAAGGAGACGGCGGCACGGCCGCGAGGCACCCCGCTGTGGGCCGAGGCCGCCCGGGGGCCCAGGTGGAGGAGGGAGGAGGACCAGGAGGAGGAGCAGGAGGAGAAGCAGGAGGAGGAGCAGTCCTCTGCAGACCTCTGGGCTCTGCTGCTCACGGAGGCCAGACGAGCTTCCCAGGAGCTGCAGAGGAGAAGACGACGTTTACCAACTAAACCACTTTACTGTCCAACGGTGATACAAATACTACTGTTTCATTTCCCACTGTGCCTGAAGCATCTTAGGAATGTTACCATCATATTTAAAAACAAACGCTACCACGGAACAAGGACCCGTTAAGCAGCTGTAACTGGTTCTGATGGCCACACAGGCCACATTAAGCGTTACCGATCGGCGCTGAAGGTCGACCCGAGGGCGGCGAGGCTTCGCTCTGAGCTCGGCATGCCGTCCTGGTCCGCCGGGTGGCGGAGGGGGGATCGCTGGGGGGGGGGCGCACACAGCAGCTGGTCTGGATACAAACTAGGAGACACAAGATTGTGTTTTCTTCTCTGACGCTGAGCAGGTAAACAGGAAGTGACCATATTTAGACCACTGAAGGACGTAGAAACGGCGTATACGTCTCTGGTAGACCTGTCAATCAGCGTGTAGCCCCGCCCACAAGCGCCCCCTGCTTTATGTGCTGAAGACGACTTGAAACTAGAGACGGAGACAAAGTTTTGGGTTTGGGTTTCCGTACCTGAAGTAGTGGTCGAGGTCGATGGCGACCGCGCTGTGGGACTGACACACGGCTACGGCGGTGCTGAGGTCAGCTGACACCTGCAGGAGGCAGAAGGGGGAGGAGAAGGAGGCATAGCAGGAGGAGGCGAGGAGCTCGTCCTCCGTGTGGAGGGAGCTCAGGTGAGCCGGCAGGTCGATGCTGGCCAGCAGACGGCCGTCAGTGATGTGATGCACAGCTGGAGGTCTCAGTTAAAGAGGCAGTGTATGTGTTTACATGTATGTGTGTGTGTTTACATGTATGCGTTTACATGTATGTGTGTGTGTTTACATGTATGCGTTTACATGTATGTGTTTACATGTATGCGTTTACATGTATGTGTTTACATGTATGCGTTTACATGTATGTGTTTACATGCATGTGTGTGTTTACATGTATGTGTTTACATGCATGTGTTTACATGTATGTGTGTGTGTTTACATGTGTGTGTTTACATGTGTGTGTTTACATGTGTGTGTTTACATGTATGTGTTTACAAGTATGTGTTTACAAGTATGTGTGTGTGTTTACATGTGTGTGTTTACATGTATGTGTTTACATGTATGCGTTTACATGTATGTGTTTACATGCATGTGTGTGTGTTTACATGTGTGTGTTTCCATACATGTGTATGTGTTTACATGTATGCGTTTACATGTATGTGTTTACATGTATGTGTGTGTGTTTACATGTGTGTGTTTACATGTATGTGTTTACATGTACAGCTGGTGGAGGATACATATGAGTCCGGAGCCGCTGAGGCTGAACAGCGTGTCCCTGCAGACGCTGCGCTGCACAGAAGACAGTCGGCTGTCTTCACTCTGCTGGATACTGCAGCAGGACAACGTCTGCGGCTGCTCTCCCGTCTGCAGCCAGCGCAGCCGCAGCAGCCAATCAGAGTTCAGCAGGACGCAGGCGCATCCAGCGGCAAAGGACAACACCTGCAGCGAGCGCAGCTCGCACACACCTGGAAGCCGACACGCATTAATGGGAGAATCATCCTGCGCCTCTTCTGATGACATTAACCATCAACCACCAAGAAGGAACGTGGAATTCCTTTCATCATTTGTCAACATTGTTAAAAGGATCAATGTTGGATAAAAAAATGTAGGCTCCACCCACTTTATATAAAACTATTCTAAGTGCCACGAACTCTCCTCTCTGGTTTATGATCACATGACCTGGTACTCACCGCCGTCCTGCTGCCTGACCGTCTGCAGCAGGCGGCCTGCAGGACACTGGGACACACAGACGGCCGTGACGGAGGCCTCCACCTCCACCTCCAGCAGCTGCAGGTCCCAGTGAGCTTCAACCGCCAGCAACCTGACGACGGGGTGCAGCCCTCGACCGATGACATCATCCTCCGACTCCTCCCCCTCCCAAGAAAAACTGCACAAACCCAACAAAGCATCAGCACCCTTACAAAGATACACAACATGCCAATGTCCCAGGGACAGTGAACGCACCGCTTCTACTTGTTACTGTAGGCTACTACTCCTCACAGGTACATGTTGTACTTGTTACTGTACTACTCCTCACAGGTACATGTTGTACGTGTTACTGTACTACTCCTCACAGGTACATGTTGTACTTGTTACTGTACTACTCCTCACAGGTACATGTTGTACGTGTTACTGTACTACTCCTCACAGGTACATGTTGTACTTGTTACTGTACTACTCCTCACAGGTACATGTTGTACTTGTACATGATATTCATGTGTTCCTTAGTATTAACATCGTCATGTTTGCTTTACATGTATCCGTTTGTCCACGCCGTCTTTATTATGACGTGATGTCAGACAGACACCGGAAGTCACTCACTCCGCGTAGCAGCCGTCCAGCGTGGCCGCAGCAGCGTCTCTGTCCGCGGGGTCCCAGACCTTCAGCCGGCCGCCGGCCCCCAGCGAGCCGAGCAGGGAGCCTCCGGGAGCCATGTCGGCCCTCCGGATGTCCGCCACCGGGCCACAGTGCTGGTTCTCCGGGACCACGCACACCTCTATGGAGCCCCGCTCCGCCGCCTGAGCCGCGTCCAACATCCCGCACGGTGACCTCGTGGTGCGTTCAGGTGCTCACCGTGAAGACATAGCGGGAAAGCGACGACGACGGGCAAAAGTTTGGCCGTTTCTTCTGTCATGTAAAAATCAGCAGCTGACTTCGAGTCGTCATGTGCTTTGTCAGCTGACTAAACCTGACCAATAGAGGAACGGGGATGAGAAGTCCACTCAATCGAATGACTACGGTGTTGTGAGGCAAGAAAGGATGGAGACAAGCGGCACTTGTGATCAATGATTTGATTTCATCAGCACTAAAAACAAATAAATATGAACTATAATAGAATCGGAGTAGGAATAATAAAAGAGCAGCAGCCTACTTTAAGAGTACACTTACATTTCCTGGACTTCAGTTACCATATGTGTGTGAACATCCACTATTTTCCATCATTGTCTTATTGTATTGATTTGATTTCAACGTTTCCCGCATATCTTTGAGTGAAAGTAGAAGTACCACAGCGTTTACATATTTGTCGAAGTAACTGCGTAAAAACACCATGTACATACAACTAAGTAGGTCGTAAATGTAACTTACTTCGTTAGGTTGCAGCACCGCGTTACAATTCCATCATTTATCGCTTGCTTTTCCCTTAAAAGGTACCGGAAGCGGAAGCGAGGCGCACACGCTCATTGGCTGCGGGAGAACCCGCCGCTCTGTGTACCTCCTCCATTTCCTGGTTGGATTGAGATCTTCTCCCGTTTCTCGTCATGGCGCTCTCGTGTCGCTGATTGCCGCCGAGCTGTTACACGTCTCCGGTCTCACGGACGACGGGAAGCCCCGAGGACCAGGAGGACCAGGAGGACCAGGAGGACCAGGAGGACCAGGAGGATGGAGGAGAAAGCGTTAGAAGTTTACGGTGAGGGACGGTTACTGCCCGGTGACGTCACAACCTGGAGGTCACGAGGTGAAGCGGCGAGGTTCTGTTTGTAGAGAACGTCGTTGTAAATAAAGTTTTCTCTGGATGCGCTTTGGTTTATTTATTGACCAGACGTGATCCGGTCCATCCGGGACCCCGAGAAGCCCGACACCCTGGAGGACCTGGACGTGGTGACGGAGAAGTGTGTGGAGGTCCGGGAGCTCGGAGAGGAAGAGTACCTCATCATCATCAAGTTCTCCCCGACCGTCCCGCACTGCTCCCTGGCCACGCTGATCGGTGAGTGGGCTATAATCAATACTCTATCTACTATAGAATAAACTCTGTGTACTATACAATAAGCTCTGTGTACTATAGAATACGCTCTGTGTACTATACAATAAGCTCTGTGTACTATAGAATACGCTCTGTGTACTATACAATAAGCTCTATATACTATACAATAAGCTCTGTGTACTATACAATAAGCTCTGTGTACTATACAATAAGCTCTGTGTACTATACAATAAACTCTGTGTACTATACAATACTCTATATACTATACAATAAGCTCTGTGTACTATACAATAAGCTCTGTGTACTATACAATAAGCTCTGTGTACTATACAATAAGCTCTGTGTACTATACAATAAGCTCTGTGTACTATACAATAAGCTCTGTGTACTATACAATAAACTCTGTGTACTATACAATACTCTATATACTATAGAATAAGCTCTGTGTACTATACAATAAGCTCTGTATACTATAGGATACGCTCTGTATAATCAGCTGCTTATTTAGTGGTGTAAAGTAGTGTGGATTTGACCTCTGACCCTCCCCCCGTCTCTGTGTCTGCAGGTCTCTGCTTGCAGGTGAAGCTGCAGCGATGTTTGCCGTTCAAACACAAGGCGAGTAGCCGTAGTTCTCCGTCCTTAAACATCCAGATGACCTTTACTTTGTTACTTTGCACTGATTTCTGTCGCTGTTGTTTTTCTCTGTTCTTTCAGAGCAAACCTTTAATTTAGCTGGTTTATTATTATTATTGAAGCAGAGCTTGATGGTGTTTTTCTGTCCTCAGTTGGAGATTTACATCTCAGAGGGAACTCATTCCACTGAAGAAGACAGTAAGTCGGCCTCCTGCATCTTCCTGATGCTCATTGGATTAAAGACGTCTTGATGCAAAGCTTAATGAAATGTCTTTGGTCCAAATACCACCAGTTGTTTTGGGGTCACTCGTCATGCCAGAAAACCAAATGAACATGTAGAAGCACATTTTAACATATAACACTCTCCATCAACGGATTCCAATGGAGGCAGCAAAACATGAGTGAAACCTGGTTAAAATAAAGCATAGGTAGAGAAAGACGCCCCCTGCTGGAGCTTTGGGGGGGGAAGTAGTCCGGTGCAGCGAGGGAAGGGGCGGGGCTTACGTGCTCCTGTCCCTGCTTGGGATGTATTGTAGCTTCAGGAGAAGTTTCTCTGCTTCTCACCGGTCAAAGTGGAGCCTGGAGAAACTTATGAGATGACGTGAGGAGGTTTGTTGCTGCTTAGAGGAGGGTCGTCCACTTACTAAACCAAATGACGTTGACATAAAGAGCACATACACACGTATGTGAACACGTATGATTTGTGTCCAGTCAACAAGCAGATCAACGATAAGGAGCGAGTGGCGGCCGCCATGGAGAACCCCAACCTGAGGGAGATCGTGGAGCAGTGCGTCACCGAGCCCGACGACTGACGGGAGGAGGCCCCGCCCACACGGAGGTGGCCCCGCCCCTTCTCTTGGCTGCTGGACCGGTCGCTGCCTGCTGGTGGGACAAGCGCCGGGGTTTTAACCTTTTTTTTGTAAATGACGACGTAGTTATATTTGTCATGTAGAATCAAGTCAAACCTCCATTGGTTAAGATGCTTTGGGCGGGCCTTACTGTGATTGACAGCTCTCTAAAAGACCATAAAGCAGAGGAGGCTCTAGGGCGGGGCTACATGCTGATTGACAGGTCTCTACGCAGATGTCGTCCTCACCCCCGGTGATGTCACTTCCTGCTCACTAA
The DNA here is from genome assembly GCA_021346845.1 of Apeltes quadracus. Classification (NCBI taxonomy): domain Eukaryota; kingdom Metazoa; phylum Chordata; class Actinopteri; order Perciformes; family Gasterosteidae; genus Apeltes; species Apeltes quadracus. Next base: position 19,434,785 of record CM037935.1, read on the forward strand.
TGTTTCCATGTGATACTGCAACGGAATATTGTAGATTTATTTTGAATAAAGACGAAAGGATTGATGCTTTGACTGTTTGAATAAAGCCTCTCTGCCCTTTCACACATTATTATTATGTTTACCTGTGAGTGAGACACAAACCGTACGTAGATAATAATAATAATAATAATAATGATTACGTGCTTGTTTCTTGTTTCTCTTGTAGCTGTAGGGGTGTAGTAATGATGCTGCTCCACCTGTAGGGGGCAGCGCTTCTCCCTGAGATGCGTCTGCTTCACTCTGCTGATGTAATTCAGTATTCTATTCCTTCTGTTGTCAATCTGGTCAATTAGAGGTGAAATTGCCTCGTACAAAGATATTTAATTTAAAATGTTCTTCTTTAAGCAAATCGACACAAAGGAACTGAAACACGGTTCTAATTAGAGGGTGAGACTTCGGATACGTTTTAACGGTAGAATTTATTCAGCGTTAAGTGAAGGCCGAGGGGGTGGAGATGGGAGAAGAGAGGTTGAGTGAGATTGAGGTGATGGAGGGGAAGGAGGAGCGATGTGGAGGTGATGGAGGGAGAAGGAGGAGAGATGTGGAGGTGATGGAGGGGAAGGAGGAGAGATGTGGAGGTGATGGAGGGGGAAGGAGGAGAGATGTGGAGGTGATGGAGGGGGAAGGAGGAGAGATGTGGAGGTGATGGAGGGGGAAGGAGGAGCGATGTGGAGGTGATGGAGGGAGAAGGAGGAGAGATGTGGAGGTGATGGAGGGGAAGGAGGAGAGATGTGGAGGTGATGGAGGGGGAAGGAGGAGAGATGTGGCGGCGGAGCTACTCTTCATCCTGAGTAGTGTTCGTGTCCTTGTGGAGCTTCTTGGTCTTCGTTTGGTCCAACTTGGCGTCTCTCTTCTCTGCTCTTCAGCTTCATGCTGACACAGAGGTCCTCCTTCACTTTGCTCCTCCAGGTCTGTTCTTTGTTGACCAGGTCGACCTCCATCTGCGCCACTCTGTCGTTCATCCGCTCGACTTCGGTTTTCCAGATCTGGTTGGTCTCCTCCAGGTCTTTCTTCTCGTCCAGAAGCTTCTTGTACTTGATCTCCCACTCCTCGTTCTTCGCTCTCTCCTTCTTCAGCTCTTCCTCCAGGCTGTTGCAGGTTGTCTCTAACTTTTGTGTTTGTATCTTCCAGCTGTGATCTTTCTCCTTATCTTCTTGTTGAGTCTGGTCCTGCTTCAGCTGGATCTTCATCTCTGTGAGCTTGACGTAGCTCTCGTAGCCCTTCTGACAAGTCAGGACCTCCGTAGCCTTCGGGACCTCTAACTGCTCCGTCGTGGTCTGGTCTTCAGACTGCTGCTCAGGGTTCTTCTGGTTCTGGGAGGAGATCTGTTTCTCTGCCTCGTACCTGGCAACCATTTCCTCAAACTTCTGCTGGCTCAGACGCCTGGCCACTTCCATCTTGTCCTCCTGGACTCTGAGACTTTCCTGGAGATCCGAGAGCGTCGCCTCGTTCTTCCTCGTGGCCTCCAAGCTGTTCCTGTACTCCTCAGCATACTGGTTCTCCCAGGTGCCCAGCAGCTTCTCCAGGTGTCTGATTCTGGCCTTACCCTTGTGCACCATGTGACAGAAGTTGGACCTCTCCCACATGTACTCCCTCCGCACCGTGTCCAGGCCGAGGTCCCTCCCCTGCTGGCTCTGGACCTGCTCAAAAGCCACCAGCACCGGGTTCTCAGGGAACGGCTGAGGACGGGCCGCAGAACCCCTTCGGCCTCTGTGCATCGCGACGTCTGCGGAGGAACGGCTGCAGTCAGAAGACGTTCTGGGTCTCCGGCTGGAGGACGTGTGTCAGATCACCTCTGAATGTGGATTTGAACAATGTTGGATTCCGTCTCCAAAACAACCATCGTTCTCATTGTGACATCAGGGTGGAACGAGACGTCGCCATGACAACGGCCTGTAGGTTCATGTGTTCATACATACGATGAGCTTGTTTAATAGATAATAAGACACTTTGAAATCCTTTTGAGAGGATTGAAAACATTACCATGTGTTTCTAACAGATGGGAGGAAGACAAACAACAGACCAGCTGTTTGTCTCCCAACTGTAAAATAAGGTTCCTGCAGCGTCACTCTGCCACCGTTTCCCCTCCGAAGCTTCATACTCAGCTTCTATTGCACTATTGGACGGCTGAAGCAGGAGATCTTATTGTGCACTGTGATGTGTTGGTTGTATCTGATGTCGGGTATAACTGATGGTGATCATATCCACGGTGCGATTTGATAAAAAAGCAGAGGGGGGGGAGGTGTTTATTAATTATTCATCGACAATAACATGTGACTTTTAGCTCGCATAACTAAGGGTGGGCCGGCCCTCTATCGGGTCCGTGTATTAGTCCCCATCACAACACGGCAACACTTTGAATGTTACTCTAGTGGTTTTCTTATTGGCTCCTGTAAAGTGAGACGACATGCTGCTCTGAACGCGGTTCATGTTTGCTTCAGCGCTGTTTTCCCACTAAAATGTTCCTTTGTGTTTGTGTTGGATGACGTTCTGCCAGAAGCTGCTGAAAGCTGCTCTGATGCATCGACACTGAAGAGCGTCAGATTGCAAGAGTTTAAGTTGCATTCATCGCTATCAGGGGGGGAAATCCTTGTTCCCCCGGAGATACAAATAAAAAAACCAGAGGGGGGGAAATCCCCCTCATCCCCCCCCACAAATCGCCAAAACAAAACTCGAGAAATCAAAACGTCCACAAACAATCAAACATGAATAAAAACCAAGTGACCTTTGTGTTCTACCTTTTTATCGGTTCCCTCTGCAGCAGCTCCTGCTGGACACGTCAGAGACGGAACGTCGCTCTCTGTCAGTCCGGATTTCCACTTTCTGGGTTCGTGTGGATTTTAAACCCATCAGAGGCCATTTTGTGTCAGAAGAAGAAGAAGAAGTCTCTCTTTGATCTTCCGATCTCTGTGTCTCTGAACTTCCTCCTCGGGCAGATGAATCAATGAAACGCACCCAGAGGCTCCTGTTGACGTGCTGCTGGTCGCTAATGGGGGGAGGAGCTTGATGCCGTTGCTGTTAATAATTGAATCAGAAGAATTTAAACACTATATACATTGAATGTCGCCAATGAGACATTAAAACATATCTGGTTGTTGTACAGTTACAGTGCTTTGTTTCTTTAGCCCATCACACGATGACTGACCTGTTCTCACTCGATGCTAAGCTAGTGCTAGCATCCTCACAGGCTCCTCAGACAGCAGAAGCTGGTGTGAAGGTAAATTCTCATTCTTACTCAGACGGTAAATGAGGACCTGATGTGTCCCCTTCAAGCTCTCGGAGGTCTCTCATGGAGACACTGGCAGGGGACAAAGGGACTGGAAGGAGGAAGGAAGCAGGAAGTGAAGCCTGAACAGAACACAGAAGGGGAAGTGATGTTCTGAGTTATGAGGAACGAGGCTGCGTTTAATCAATATTGATCTGCGATAAGCAGCTGTTTAGGAAATCGAGGTTTGCTGTAAAATCGTTACAGATGGTCCGTCAGGTCTCTGGCATGACGCCCCCCCCCCCCCCCCTCTCTCTCTGGTGAAGTCCTTGTTAGAATCCTTCTTCACATGATGAAGATGATGATGGAGCAGCTTCATCACTTTAATGTCCTCCCACTGACTCTGGACTCCTTTGATCCTTGAGGAGACATTTCATCATCATCATCTTCTTCTTCCACTGAACTTCTGACCCAAAGAACCCAGTTTCCTGAAAACTCTTTAGACAACGAGCTTCATCACATTGGATGGACGGATGTGAAGAAGTACGCGTCCAGCCGACTGAACGTCACGGTGAGAAACCACGAGGAAGCTGTTTGAATGTCGAGTGGACGTTTCGTTCGTCGTCTGTTCTCTCAGCCAACGTCTGAACGGAGACGCGAGGGACGCGGGGGACACGAGGGACTCCTGCAGCTGGACCTCAGCAAAAGGCTTTAGTTATTAGCCTCACTGTGTGTGTTTGCACCTGTTGCCCCCCCATCAAAGCCCCCGACAGCCGATAAGGGCTGGAAAGAGATAAGAGGAGCCGAGTGAGCTGCTAAAACAAACAGCCAATGAAAGCCCTGCTTCATCCTGGGGGGGCGAAGACCAACAAGCAGCCGGGAGGCAGGAGAATGAGGGGGTGTGAGGGAGAGGAGACCATCATGACCCCCCCTCACAGTAGCATCTAAAGAACCTCCTGCTCACACAGAGGAAGAAGAAGATCTCCTCCTTCGCGTCCCTGTGAAGGTGGTTCCTGTGAACAGACGTGGTTGAGTGAAGACGTAGTAAATAAAACATGGATGAATACTGATTACCCAGAATGCCCCCCTTACGTTACACACATGTTGATGCATGACACGGTTTTACACCTGTTTGCATTGTGCACGTGACCTTTAGTTTGCATGTAACCTGCGTGAAGTGGGAAGGATTATTAGCCTTTATATCACACGTCACATGAGGCGATTAGAAACACGTTTAAACGTCCTCTGATGTTGTGGGATACTATTTGGTGTACGAGTCCATTTCATTGAACACTTTCTGTTCCTGGCAGCGCGCCTTTAATTTCCTGTCCTAATTGGATCTCGTGCTGCTGCAGAAAGAAGCTCTTCTCTCTCGTCACTGCCAAAAATAAACAGGTAATAATGTCCAGCAATCGGGATGCGAGCTGAGCGCCATCCGGTTCCCTGGAGGGGGGGGGGAGTGAGGAAGAGGAGGCAGAACCTTCAGGACTGTTTGTTCATACCGAGGTACGGCGTCCTCTGAAGCTCCTTCTCAGCCTCCTGTCGCTCAGATAATCACATGATGGTCCATGTGACAGGAACTCAGCTCCATCAGCTCCATCAGCTCCATCAGACTCCTCTGCTCCCATAGACGTCTATGAGGAAATGACTCTACTTCTCTGTAGTGACCAGCAGGGGGCGACTCCTCTGCTCCCATAGACGTCTATGAGGAAATGACTCTACTTCTCTGTAGTGACCAGCAGGGGGCGACTCCTCTGCTCCCATAGACGTCTATGAGGAAATGACTCTACTTCTCTGTAGTGACCAGCAGGGGGCGACTCCTCTGCTCCCATAGACGTCTATGAGGAAATGACTGACTACTTCACTGAACTACTACTACTGAAGACTTCAAGTCTTCTTCAATCAGCATGATGCTCATTTAGTGAATTATGGTCCATTTTCAGTTTTATAGAAAAGAACACTTAAGTTTGCAGCCTTGGTTTTTATGTGCATACATGTATGTTTATGAATCTGAGTGTATTAATAATGAGTCATTAGTGTCTCTTACGCATTCATGTGTGTTTTCTAGTGAAGACGCATTAATGGGAATGCAGAGATATAAAAGTGTGCTTAAAATCCTGTAGCAGATTTCTCCTCCATCCACAAAAAGGTTTTAATAACGTCGCTTGAAGGTTTCCGTTTCTTCTGGAGAATCTTTACACTGCAGCGGGTTATTTCCATTCTTTCTGATTCTTTATTTATCCAAGTGAAAGGATCGTTGGGCTACAGAAGTCACATGAGTGCGATGGACTAATCAGTGTTGACTCTGGTGCCCCGTGTGGACTAACGCGGTAGTGTCTCCACCACCAGGATCCTGCTAGAGAACCTCTGGTTCCTCTGGGCTCTCGGGCCTGGTTCTGGTTCTCCTGGAACTTCCTCCCTGCATAAAAACATGATGCTTTGTTGCCTGTGAACATTCAATGTACTTGACCTGATCACTTCTTTACACTCCTACAGTCACATGACACACTTTATGGTTTCATCGCTTTATTACTTTAATAAAGACGCGTGGTTTTACTCTCGGATTTTTCCTTGTTTGACTCGGATGGAAGAGGACAAACTCATTAAGTGAGCAAACAGCGTTTAGTTGGACCGCTGACGTTGTGCATGAGAAGCAGCTGTGAAGTTTAGTTACGAAACTAAAACAGCAACAAACAGTTTGTATTATTTCAATTCAATTCAATTCATTTTATTTTGTAGAGCCCAAAATCGCAAATTACAAATTTGCCTCGGAGGGCTTTACAGTCTGTACACATGCAACATCCTCCGTCCCGAGACCCTCACATCGGCACAGGAACAACGAATCAAAAAATGAAAAAACCCTTCCAGAGGTAGGGTTTTTCAACTCAAACCTTCTCAAACCTGAGGGAGAACGTCAGAGGAGGGATCCCTCTCCCGGGATGGACAGACTGCAATGGATGTCATGTGTACAGAATGACTCACACAGATGTAGAATACATTCAATTTCTATAACAGAAATTAATCAAAGAATTCCAAGTAGCCGGCCAGGTGTACGACAGGACCACTGCAGGGGCCACCACCGTCAGATAGAACCTCCATCAGACAGAACCACCATCAGATAGAACCACCATCAGATAGAATCATCAGATAGAACCACCATCAGGTAGAACCACCATCATATAGAACCTCCATCAGATAGAACCTCCATCAGATAGAACCTCCATCAGATAGAACCTCCATCAGACAGAACCACCATCAGATAGAACCACCATCAGATAGAATCATCAGATAGAACCACCATCAGATAGAACCACCATCAGATAGAATCATCAGATAGAACCTCCATCCACAGAAGACTGTGAGGAGGGAAAGCAAAGATTTTAGGAAAGGGTAATAGTGATATGAATCATATTATTTGTATAGTTTATCAGATTTGACTCTTTATAGCCTTATAAAAAGCTAAAACCACTTAGTGGCTTACAACTAAACCATTTATTGGGTTTAGCAAAAGTAAAATGTGAGGAACGGGAGTTGTGAGGGATTCATACGACTCCAAATGACAGATGGAGTGTTTGTGTGTCAGTTAGGTTTAAGCAGCTGAACCAGGTTTAAGCAGCTGAACCATCAGTTAGGTTTAAGCAGCTGAACCATCAGTTAGGTTTAAGCAGCTGAACCATCAGTTAGGTTTAAGCAGCTGAACCAGGTTTAAGCAGCTGAACCATCAGTTAGGTTTAAGCAGCTGAACCATCAGTTAGGTTTAAGCAGCTGAACCAGGTTTAAGCAGCTGAACCATCAGTTAGGTTTAAGCAGCTGAACCATCAGTTAGGTTTAAGCAGCTGAACCAGGTTTAAGCAGCTGAACCATCAGTTAGGTTTAAGCAGCTGAACCAGGTTAAAGCAGCTGAACCATCAGTTAGGTTTAAGCAGCTGAACCAGGTTAAAGCAGCTGAACCATCAGTTAGGTTTAAGCAGCTGAACCAGGTTTAAGCAGCTGAGCCATCAGTTAGGTTTAAGAAGCTGAACCATCAGTTAGGTTTAAGAAGCTGAGCCATCAGTTAGGTTTAAGAAGCTGAACCATCAGTTAGGTTTAAGAAGCTGAGCCATCAGTTAGGTTTAAGAAGCTGAACCATCAGTTAGGTTTAAGCAGCTGAACCAGGTTGAAGCAGCTGAACCATCAGTTAGGTTTTAGCAGGTGGAGTTCAACATCCACACACTGACAGTTCCCGAGGCACCCTTGTCTGTCTTCAAAGTGACACCGCTCTGTCGGGCACGCGCGGCCTCGTGCACCAGCAGAGCATTAAATACGGTGCGCGCGCTCGGGGCTGCGCACTGAGGCAGAAACAGGCGGCGTTGGAAGCAGCTGCGGATTCCGGAGAGAACGCGCGCTCTGCGGGGGTAACATGGGCGCTGCGCACCTGCCCCTGCGGGAGGGTCCTCTTCTGCGGAAGCGCAGGTGACGCCTTCTGCCGGACTCGGGTCCGGTGCGGTACCGGAGAGCATGGCGGACCTGTTGATCCACAACACCACGTCCGCGTGGAACCGGTCCGCTGCGGGACGCGACCGCTTCAGCGGCCTGGACGACCTCGACGTGCCGGCGGACGTGTCCCCGGCCCTGCGCGTCCTCATCTCCGTCGTGTACTCGGTGGTGTGCGCCGCCGGGCTGGTGGGGAACCTGCTGGTCTTCTTCCTGGTGAAGGATCGCCGCGGCAGGAAGAAACGCTCCAGCATCAACCTGTTCATACTCAACCTGGCCGTGACCGACTTCCAGTTTGTGCTGACGCTGCCTTTCTGGGCGGCGGACACGGCGATGGACTTCAGCTGGCCGTTTGGAAACGCCATGTGCAAGATCACCCTGTCCGTGACGGTGATGAACATGTACGCCAGCGTGTTCTTCCTCACCGCCATGAGCGTCACCCGCTACTGGTCGGTGGCCTCGGCGCTGAAGGACCGGACGCGGCGGCGGGTGTTCCCGGTGCGCTGGGTGATCGCGGGGCTCTGGGTCTCCGCCACGGCGGCCACTTTGCCCACCGCCGTTTTCTCCACGGTGAAGAGCGTGGCCGGGGAGCGGCTGTGCCTGCAGGGCTTCCCGGACGGCCAGTCGTGGCTGGCGCTGTACCACCTCCAGAAGATCCTGGTGGCGTTTGTATTCCCGATGCTGATCGTCAGCGTGTGTTACCTGCTGCTGCTGCGCTTCGTGCGCCTGCGCAGCATGAACAACAACCAGGTGACGCTGAGGTCCCGCGTGACACGCTCGGTCACCGTCGTCGTGCTCTCCTTCTTCATCTGCTGGCTGCCCAACCACGCCATCACCTTCTGGGGCGTGCTGGTGAAATTCAACGTGGTCAGCTGGGACAGGGCGTACTACACGGTGCACACGTACGTGCACCCGGTGACCGTGTGCCTGGCGCACACCAACAGCTGCCTGAACCCGGTGCTGTACTGCCTCATGCGCCGCGAGTTCCGCAAGAAGATGAAGGATCTCTTCTGGAGGATTTCATCGCACGGCGGGACGCACAGCTGCCCGCTGCGGCCGCGCGCCGAGCCGGAGGACACGCAGGTCGCCATCCCGCTGAACACCGTGGAGACGGAGCCCTGCAGACTGTCCGTCCTGACGGACTAGTGCGACGCCGACGCACATTAAAGACTCTCTGTTATTGCTTTTAACCATCTGGGCTCTGAATCTGCCAAATCCAACGCAAAACCAGCATCACAGCATCACAGCTTGGCGTGGCGCGTGACGCGTCACTTTGGACGCTGCATCGGAATGGAAACGTTAGAAAAAGGAGAGAAATGAAACTAGTGCGTAAAGTGCGCATCTGTGCGTAAAAGTCACTGAGTTGCGGACCGCGGGGATCCATCCAGCTTCATTCTGCGCCAGATGTTCGTGCTTCAGTGGTTTGGCCACTGAGAGTAAACAGGTGAAGGGGCAGCAGGCTGTGATGCGTTCAGGGGTTCGGATTTACTGACATTGAGTCAAGTGTGAAGTCTGGCTGGAAACACGTTTATCAGAGCAGATGAAGACACTTCAAAAATGGCATGAAATGGACAGTTATGTTCAGGACACCTAGCGCTTAATATTTGGACACACCGTTCGTACAAGATGTCATAAAATAGTGACGCTGTTAAATAGATTTATCGTCTTTGGGTCAAACCAAAAACCCTAATATTTATGAAAAAGAAACGCATTTAAGAACAGTGAACGTTTGACAGTTAACATCTTTATTTATTCATCCATTTGCATCAAAAATCAAATCATTTGGATCCTTTTACTACAAATGTATTTTTAGAGATTGACTAATCTTTTTTCTCACCACGGTTCGATATCACGAGACAGAAGACTGTTTTTGATCGTTTGTGTCAAAAGAAAAGAAAAGTCATGTGATTAAACCATCTGATTACGTTGCTGACTTTCAACACATTCATTAAGAGTTATGTATTTTTTAAAGAAAATCTCCAAATGCTCGATGAAAGTTTCATATCAAAACCAAATAACAGACGTTATTTTCCTGTAGTCTTCATTTGGTGAAGTGTAATCTGTGTGAAACGTGTGTGTAATAAACATTTACCTGTGTTTCATGAAGGGATGTTAATGGTGCTCTTATTTCCTCTTCATCTCTGTGACGTCATTCTGAGGCTGGTCGTGATTTTGACTTCTTACCAAGACACATTCCTCCGAGACGAGAACGCGTTGCAGATGTTCTTTACTTTGCGCACATCTGTTGGAGGTTCCTAAAGAACCCTCCCTGGAACCAACGAGTCCATCAGGCGTCAGAGCCAGAAACAGTTAGACCGAAAATACATTTCACCTTTTTTACAGAATTAAAGAAAATGTCCTCATAGAAATGTTCGATAAAAGAACTGTATTGTAATGTAATGTACTGTAATGTGAGGAGGTAAAAAGGCCTCAAACAAGATGGTTCATGTTCCTCTGATGCAGAACCTCTTGTTCCTGTCAACAGGTTCTATGTCACATCCGATCAATGAACAGTTTGTATTCTACAGTATGATCCTCTAGAGAGGAACCATCATACTCTAGAGAGGAACCTTCATACTCTAGAGAGGATCCTTCAGGCTCTAGAGAGGATCCTTCAGCCTCTAGAGAGGAACCTTCATACTCGTTAGGAACCTTCATGCTCTGGAGAGGATCCTTCAGGCTATAGAGAGGAAACTTCAGGCTCTAGAGAGGATCCTTCAGGCTATAGAGAGGAACCTTCATACTCTTTAGGAACCTTCATGCTCTAGAGAGGATCCTTCAGGCTATAGAGAGGAACCTTCAGGCTATAGAGAGGAACCTTCAGGCTCTAGAGAGGAACCTTCATGCTCTAGAGAGGATCCTTCAGGCTATAGAGAGGAACCTTCAGGCTCTAGAGAGGAAGCTTCAGGCTCTAGAGAGGAACCTTCGGGCTGTAGAGAGGAAGCTTCAGGCTCTAGAGAGGAAGCTTCAGGCTCTAGAGAGGAACCTTCATGCTCTAGAGAGGATCCTTCAGGCTATAGAGAGGAACCTTCAGGCTCTAGAGAGGAAGCTTCAGGCTCTAGAGAGGAAGCTTCAGGCTCTAGAGAGGAACCTTCGGGCTGTAGAGAGGTATGAAGCTGTGAAGCTATGAAGCAGAGCTCCTGGAGTGTGGGAACAAAGTCACTTGGTTAAAGGTTGTGCTTAAAATACAGAGAATACCGATCTCCTGCGTGAAGGTCCTGTGTTTTTAACGAGTCTTCTGTCGCTCATTGAGAGCTTTGTTTACCACAGAGATCGGTTTCATAATAATAATAAACTCCCACTTTGGATGTGAGTTACTGGAGGACTTCTTACACCAACTTACTCATGTCTGGTGATGAAAGACAGAAAGCGGGCGATCTGCTAACTGCTGACGCGCTGATGAATCCACAGAGAGAATCCACATCTGCTGCTGTGGCGCCGGATGAGCTCAGCTGACAGGCGGCGCATCCCATAATCAGCATTAATGAGGTCAGAGGATAACGACGTCTCTCAGCGAAACATACATGAGTGAGGCCTGGAGATCCAGGGAGGAAGCTTCTGCTCATCGTCCGTCTCCTCTGGAAGCAACAACCAGCTTCGTTTACAGCGAAATAAATCTAAAATGTCCCAGACTGTGTTTACTGAACAAACAAGTAATCATCTCCGACCCGATGAGCCTTTATTAAACATGCTTCAGTGCTCCGTTTAAATGGTTCAAAGCCTCATGTCATTGAGCGTGTTCATGGGGAATCTGTCAAATGTATGTCTGGTGGTAAATTTAAATGAGATTAACAACAGCACTCAGTAGATTATAGAACATTATTCAAACATGCAATCTTTATCTTCATCTCCATGTCAATGACATCATGCTACGAGATGCTTAGATAACAGCTGAAAAACAGAATACAGTAATGATGATGGTGATTGTGATGATGATGACGAGGAAAAGGATGTTAACGCTTTGCGGACGAGCGAGTCTCGCCCATCGGCTCCATCGGCTCCATCGGCTCCATCGGCTCCAACGGGTACACGAGACTCACAGATGCAAGTCTCCTCATATATTGGCCAAGCAGTGAAATAAGGAACAGACATTTCACCGTCCTGGTCCAGATGAAGGCCCTCTGCTCCTTGTCCGCCATCCGCAGGGCCTCCTCGGGCGCCTCCTACTGGAGCTGCTGGTGCATGGCGCTCAGGAAGGTGGAAACGTCTGGGGGACACGCAGCCTTAAACTGGACATCACCAGATGGGCAGACAGGAGCTTTATTGATTTGCCTCATCGATCCGAGCAGGAGAAATGAGGAGGCCGCAGGAGGAAACGCTGCTATCACTGAATGTGAAATAAGTTGTTCAAACAGAGGAGCAGTAAAGAGCGCAGCGTCCGATAAGATGGTGGCAGTTCAAACACGTTGAATAAACGGGATCAGTGGAAACTGGGAGCAGCTCATTACTCGGAAATTTCCCCTTCAGACTTACTCAAATGAATTTGATCTGAAGATAACACAAGAGAAGGTCAAATATAACTGATGAAAACACAGGAATACATATATATTACAAAGACACCACTGCTGTTTCTGGGTATTTCCCTCCAGGCAGAAAACTGAATTAACGATTGACTTAAAGCGGAGATATTGAGGTGTGTATATTTTGAATGATATCTACACACACTCTATGTTGTGATGTGATGATTGATGTGATATTATACCTCCTTATACCTCATTGTACCTCATTGTATATATATACAATTTGGCTAATTGCCAATTAGTCATCTGGTGTCTTCAGGTTTGTGAAAGGAAATTCGTTAGGTTAAACTATGGAACAAATTCAGAGTCAAGGTGAAATTAAATAAAGTTGTTCTCCAATTTGACAAGACAAACACAAAGCATATGTTTTGTATTTAGTAGTATTGTCTTTTAGATAGGAATATAAAATCAAAAGTATATTTTCGATATATATAAAGGTCGGAGGTCTTGCATATTTTTGGGTCAATTGAACAGTTCGTTTTTTCTTTTTCTTTTAAAGAGGACGTCTTTCTACGTGGAACACACGTGAACTGGGCGAAGTTGCTGTCGGAGGTGTTTTTGCGGTGCACACTAACTTCCGGGCAGATGACTAGACGCAGTAGGTGAAAGTGTCTGTTTGAGATTTAAGTCATTGAAGTGTTTCGGACCTTTTACACGGAAAACAATCGCAGAGACTCGTTCCGACGTCCACGAAGTTCTCGAAGTTGGTTGTAGTCGAACCCGGAGCCTCCGAGCGGCGGTTCGCCCACCGGCTCGCGACATTAGCACTCGAGCTAACCGGCTAGCCGCAGCGGGACGCTCGGTACCGGAGCCTCGTCCCGTAGAAACAACAAGAAGCGCCCGTCCTCCTCCTCCTCCTCCTCCTCCTCTTCCGCCAAGCCCCGGGGCCATTACGGAGAAGATTCCCCTTTCATGCGTGCACTGGGGCGGGTTTGGACATTTTAATGGGAGGCGCCTCGCTCGGGACGAGTGGACACCGCGGGCGCCAGTTGCGAGGGGAGCCGGGGTCCGCGCCGCGCCGTGCCGGGCCCGGATGGAGTCCCTGGCCGGCTACGTGTACAAGGCGGCCAGCGAGGGCCGCGTCTTGACCCTGGCCGCGCTGCTCCACAACCACCCGGAGGCCGAGGTGCGCTACCTGCTGAGCCACGTCACGCAGGTGGCCGGGCAGAGGTCCACGCCGCTGATCATCGCGGCCCGCAACGGACACGACAAGGTGGTCCGGCTGCTGGTGGACCACTACAAGGTGGATCCCGAGCAGACCGGCACGGTGCGCTTCGACGGGTGAGCCGGGTTACTCAAGCATCGATACATCACTAGTATTTATCTAAATTCATTGTTGGTTTTTACAAATTAAAGATTTAGTTTTCGTAATATTTAGCCCAACCTGTAAACGAGCTGTAACAGATCTCAGATCAGGTCCTGACCGTCTCCCCCTGCGTCCCTCAGCTACGTCATCGACGGGGCCACGGCGCTGTGGTGCGCCGCGGGGGCCGGCCACTTCGAGGTGGTGCGCCTGCTGCTGAGTCACCGGGCCAACGTCAACCACACCACCGTCACCAACTCCACCCCTCTGCGCGCCGCCTGCTTCGACGGGCGCCTGGACATCGTGCACTACCTGGTGGAGCACCACGCTGACATCCGCATCACCAACAAGTACAACAACACCTGCCTGATGATCGCCGCCTACAAGGGCCACGCCGACGTGGTGGCCTTCCTGCTGGAGCAGGGGGCGGACCCCAACGCCAAGGCCCACTGCGGCGCCACCGCCCTGCACTTCGCCGCCGAAGCGGGCCACCTGGAGATCGTGAAGGAGCTGGTGCGCTGCCGGGCCGGCATCGTGGTGAACGGGCACGGCATGACGCCGCTGAAGGTGGCGGCGGAGAGCTGCAAAGCAGATGTGGTGGAGCTGCTGCTGGCGCACGCCGACTGCGACCCGCACAGCCGCATCGAGGCGTTGGAGCTGCTCGGTGCCTCGTTCGCCAACGACCGCGAGAACTACGACATCGAGAGGACCTACCACTACCTGCACACGGCCATGGCGGAGCGCCACCGCGACCCGCAGCGCGTCCTCGCCAAGGAGCTGCCGCCCGCCATTGAGGCGTACGGCGGGCGCGCCGAGTGCCGGACCCCCCGGGAGCTGGAGGCCATCCGGGCGGACCGGGACGCCCTGCACATGGAGGGGCTGATGATCCGGGAGAGGGTGCTGGGCTCGGACAACATCGACGTGTCTCACCCCATCATCTACCGCGGCGCCGTCTACGCCGACAACATGGAGTTCGAGCAGTGCATCAAGCTGTGGCTGCACGCGCTGCGTCTGCGCCAGAAGGGCAACCGCAACACGCACAAGGACCTGCTGCGCTTCGCCCAGGTCTTCTCCCAGATGGTGCACCTGAAGGAGGCGGTGCCGGCGCCCGCCGTGGAGCAGGTGCTGAGCTGCAGCGTGCTGGAGATCCAGCGCAGCATGGCGCGTGTGGACGCGGCGGCCGAGGCCGAGCAGCCACAGGCCGTGGACAACTACGAGTCCAACGTCTTCACCTTCCTCTACCTGACCTGCATCTCCACCAAGACGGCCTGCGGCGAGGAGGCGCGCGCCCGCATCAACAAGCACATCTACGACCTGATCCAGCTGGACCCGCGCTCCCGCGAGGGCTCCTCGCTGCTGCACCTGGCCATCAGCTCCAGCACGCCGGTGGACGACTTCCACACCAACGACGTGTGCAGCTTCCCCAGCGCGCAGGTCACCAAGCTGCTGCTGGACTGCGGCGCCTCGGTCAACGCCACGGACCACGAGGGCAACACGCCGCTGCACGTCATCGTGCAGTACAACCGGCCCATCAGCGACTTTCTCACGCTGCACGCCATCATCATCAGCCTGGTGGAGGCCGGCGCCCACACCGACCGGACCAACAAGCAGAAGAAGACGCCGCTGGACAAGAGCACCACGGGCGTGTCGGAGATCCTGCTGAAGACCCAGATGAAGATGAGCCTCAAGTGCCTGGCGGCGCGCGCCGTCCGCCGGCACCACATCAGCTACCGCGACCAGATCCCCAAGACGCTGGAGGAGTTTGTGGAGTTCCACTGAGGACGACGCGCTTTTTTAGGCTTTTCTAACAAATTGACAGTTTTTGAACATTTTTATAAAAACACTGTCACTTTTCTTCAGTTTGAGGTTTTACTTCAGAGAGACGCCAGAGCGCTGCTTCCTGTTGAGCCTTATCTCCATGACGATCTTCCTGTGATCCTGTCTCTCACACACACACACGCACGCGCTTTAACTGGACTCGTCTCAAACAGCAGATAATAACTACGACTTGGTTTCATCCTCGCAGATCAAGAACCGGCTTCCTCCCTCTGCAAGCAAATAGTCTGACTCATTGACCCTTTATTGTTGCCGCTGCATGAGCTTTTATTTTGAAAAACCTCTGAGCACAAAGCTATGATTATTATTTTTTTTTTTACTAATGATGTCATAGATGTGGTCGTTTATATCTGGAGAAAAAAAAAACATGTGATGATGCAACTTTCTTTTCATACAGAACAAAACGATTTATTTTAAATGATGGCCATTATTGGACTTTTATTTATTCACTGCGAGTGTCCTCTGGTTTTATTTTGGGTCGGTAGTTCTGATTCTGCTCCATTTTGTTCTTTATACATTTTATTGTTTCTGTTTGTGCCTGAAATATGATTTTTAATCCAGAAAGAAAACACGGAATTGAATGATCTTTCTCTCCTTCTTAGGCCCTTTAACCAGGAGGAGGAGTTGACTCCTCCCCTCGGAGCGTAACGTGCCAATCACAATCTTATTCTATATTCCTGTGATTTGTGTCCTGGTGGAGCTGGAAATGTTTTAATGTCTTTTTCTTTTTCCTGTGGCTGAAATGAAGCCAAAGATTCTCCTGAAGACGTCGGCTGTGAACGTTCTGCTGAGTAAAAGTGCGTCTGCATCCTTCAGCGTCCTCCTGTTCTTTTATTCTGAGTCAGCGGCTCTGATTGGTTTTATTCACAACCGACCCCATCGGTCTTTTTCAAAGTGTTTTTAAATTTCCCTCCTTGACCAGCTGCCACGGTTTAATATATTTATGTACATTTTTCACCGCTCTCGACTCAACATCTTTCAATTATTAAATGAAATATGAATAATAATTTAAAGAAATGAAAAACTAGGATCGTTTGAGAAGAACGTTATTAGAAAAGGACATATTGTGTATATTCATTACATGTAACATGACAGAAGTAGTTTGACTTCATACAACAAAAGTGTATCGCATACATATTCTGAAATGATATACTAAGTGTTCATAAGATGTTTTTACAGTTTCCATTATTTTAAAATATTTAGCCGCTTTTTTTGTTTCTGATCTCCCAGCAGAACCTGAAGGCATCTCCGTAAATATCGTGGTGTTAGCTCGTTAGCTTTCAGCTCATTTGTGTCTAGTCTGAAACAGAGCTGTTTTCGTTCTATAACCCCAAACCTTTATTGCATTTCATGATACAAAGGACATCATTTTATTGGTTTTCATGTTCGTGTTCAGGTGTCAGGTGTTTCCAGTCAAACGCTGTGTCACGTGATGAACAGTCACGTGACACACCTCCTCAGAACTCTGCAGAACTCTGCGGTCGTAGCTCCTCCTCTGGCTTGCTATTGGCTACCGGCTGCTCCGCCTCCTCCTGCCTCCTCCCTCTGTTGAAGAACCCGAGCTGAGAGGAAGACACGGCCATTTTATATTAAATCAAAAGTACTAATACTCGTACTAACACTGTGTATGTTATTTTACTGTAATTATTCATATCGAAACATGTTGTAGTGTTATGATTGCTGCATTTTACTTTGAAAGTGGAGCTTATTATAATGATGCCATACACTGCTGTTCGTGCGTGTGTGCATGCGTGTGCGTGTGTGTGCGTGCGCGTGCGTGCGTGTGTGCACGGCCCACCCTCCACAGGGCCAGCACCAGCAGCCCCAGCAGCAGCAGGCCCCCCACTGAGCTGCCCAGTATGATCCACACTGGGACCACGTGGTGCTCGTCCTTCCGGAGCCGCAGGAGGATCTGAAACGTTCATATTGGTTTGTTCTCTACTTTCACGTAATGATGTCATCATCGGGACAAAACAACAACAACAACAACAACAACATGTTTACACTTCAAAGGCTAGACAGACGATGATTAACAGGAGTAAATAAAACACGTGATCTGCAGCGATGATGTCAGACAGCAGGGGGCAGCAAAGCTCCACAGAGGCTTTTCAGTAAAGTGAGTTATGACAGTTATTCTCTCACTGGAGTGTTTTAGATTCATGTTTGACTAAAACCAATAAAAAAGCCTTGAAAAAGCTTGAGGCAAAAAACAAACAAGAATCAATCCATACATGTTGATTGATTAGTGTTGTGACTGATAGATGGTTAGATTGGTTGATTGATTGATTGATAAATTGCAGTCGCGGCTGGTCCATAGAGGGAAGTGGGCGGGGCCTCACCATCAGCGGCGTTTGTTTATTATATTAAAAATACATTTTACAAATAGTCAATATTTGTGCTTTTTAAACAGTAACATTATTTGTCAATTCAGATATCTGCGCAAAAAGATGCTTTTCCTGCACGTCCTGATCCCAAAGAGGCGGGTCTAAGAAGCAGTCAGCCAATCACTGATGAAGTTAATGAGTGACATTATAAATACATTGAGGTTTGGGCCCTTTGTCGCCCGACGCTGCGTCTTGTCAGGCGAGTCTCCGATTTAACAACATAACAAGAGCGACCAGCCAAGAAGACCCGACCGAACTAAAGAACCAGAGGTGAAACAGCCGGACCTCACGACCAGACAACGGGCCGGCGTGGAAGGGAAGCCGCACACCGGGATGTTTAGCTAGCTGGCTAGCACACAACCAGGACGTGGAAGAACACAGGGACATTTTATCCCAAATCATTCATGGGGTGAAGTTTGGTCTTTCCTCAACACACTGATTGGGTGTTGTAAGAGCCATTTATGGTCAGTGTCGGCATGATTATTTATTTTGTTTGGATATATTTATGTTAGTATTTTGGACACTAGGTGGCAGTAATTACGTGCACATGATTGTATATAATGGGCATAGGTGATAGGAAGTGGGGGACAGGTAGGGGAGCACACACAATCTTGATTTGCTGTACCTTTAGCTTTCGTTCCAACAGGTGTATCTTTGCCATCATGCACAGGTAGGAGTGAAGTTATTACACAGACCACAGACCAAAATCAACGGCTATGTTCATCAGTTTATACTATTTACTATTTAAACCACAAACCTCAACCGTAAAAAGTATTTTGTGTGTCTGCGTAATAACTTCAAGACTTGCCACTACAGGTGTTATATACATATACATTTCCTAATCAATCTTGTATAAATATATTTATCCTCTAATGTTTATATTGGATATTTATTATAGTTCTGATTTGGTAGTTATATGTTTGCTGACTCGTCGGTTACCTGTCTGACGGCTCGGTCCTCCTGGAGGAACATGGGACTGGAGGCTTCCAGCTGGATGGAGGCTGCCGTCAATAACTCCAAAGACCTGAAGCTCACCTGCGACACAAAGACATGTCTTCCTGGGTGGACTTTGATCTCCATGTGAACATCAGTGAGAGACACACAGAGACTCACAGCGAGCAGAGCGGGGAGCAGCAGTTGTCCTCTGAGGGTCACCTGCAGCCCTGCTGAGGCCGGCAGGTTGAGTCCACACTGGACCACCAGGCTGCCGCTGTTACTGAGGTTCTACACGGACACAGGGGGAGGAGGAAGAGCTCAGCTGACTCTCTGAGGGGACGAACCTGAGACCCGCTCTTTGTGAGACCTCTTACCAGCTGGGACAGGTGAGACAGGTCCTCGGCTGTCACCTGATTGGTTGCTCTGGGCTGAGGAAGCGTGCAGTGAGTCCCGGCTTCCTGTGGAGAAGAGGAACGCTTCACTCACGGATACATGCCCCTCATCCTTTTATTTTGATTTAAAGGTTTTTTAAAGTACTTCATGTAGTATCCCTTAGAAAAAACTCACATAGTCCCTTACCTGCCCGATGCTGTAGTCCGTCAGGTTGACCAGCTGGTTTCCCTGTCGGGTTACGGCCCAGATGTCCACTGTGAGCAGGACATCCTGCACCGAGAACAAGCCCAGGTTCTGGATCTGCATGCAGGACAAAACATGAGCAAAAAGAGGTATAGAAAACTTTCAGTCAGTTGACCCCAGCTGGTATTGTGGGCGAGGCGACGTCACAGGGACGACAGACAGACACACAACCATTCACCCGTCCACACCCCTACAGGAGATCTAGAGTCACCAGGTAACAAAGAACCCACACAGACAAGGGGAGAACCTCCTGTTCTTAAAGTGAACTCAGAGATAAAAGCTTAATGTCTCCATGTCTTAACGCTGTATTCTCTCTCCTGACCAGCAGGGGGCGACTCCACCGGTCCCATAGACGCTACTTGTCTCTTGGTTTATTTATTCAGTAGCCAGGCTGATGCTCATGCAGCCAGCCGAAAGTGATGCTCGTTTTGCAGTATGCTAGCCAGTGTGATTTAGTGCCTTTTCCGACCCACAATCCTTAGGGTCAGGATAGATATGTAAGCACCCGGGTGAAGAACTGTTCGATGGACTCACATAATAAGTGAGGTTGAAGGCGGCGGAGCTGCTGTCTGGTTCTTCTCTGGAGGAAGAGGAGGATGAGGAGGAGTCTGCAGATCTAATCTCAAAACGAGAAGGGTTTGGGTCTCTGATGGAGGAAAAAACAGGTTTAAAAAGAATGTCTGAGTCACAGCTACTGTAACCCTTTTAA
This sequence comes from Apeltes quadracus, assembly GCA_021346845.1. NCBI lineage: Eukaryota > Metazoa > Chordata > Actinopteri > Perciformes > Gasterosteidae > Apeltes > Apeltes quadracus. The sequence continues at coordinate 19,454,826 of CM037935.1, forward strand.
ATCTCATGATTACATTTCATAATGTTATGAAGGGTTATTAGTGTCAGTAAAAAACAAGTGAATCACGCAGTGAAATATATTAAATGAAAGTATTTAGTTTCTACTGTTTGCTGTAATTATTCTTTGCATTTAGCATTCTCCGGGATGGGGGTTGGGGTTAGAGTTAGCAGAGTAACATCTGCTTCTTAAGAAAATCATATTTAAACTTTAAACATTTGTTAATTCTTCATTTTTCTGTCCGGCTCTTATCAAATATCTTCTCTGTTTATTTCCAAAGTGCAAAATGCATCATTATCAACAAAAAAACACCCAAACTGTACTTTCTTATTTTGTGTATTGTTTAGCCTTTAATTCCTCTGCAAATACTGAACTCTTTCGGTCAAAGATTAATTTGAACGCAGCCAATAAAATATTAGTGAGATTTTATGACATTTATTCCTCAATCATAATTAATAAAATGTCACTCACCTGGTGAAGAGGAGGTCGGTCTGGTACTTCAGGTGGAGGAAGATGTCATTGATGTTGTCGTCTGGGTAACCGTCCTCTCCCTCGCTAATGAGCACACACACACACACACACGCGCGCATTGACCTCACCCTGTGGGTACCGCATCCCCAGAAGGGAGTTGAGTCCCCACTATGTCTTGGTGAGAACTTGTGTGCATCACCACAGCATTAATCAGTACACACAAAGACACACATGTGTACTTTTATCCTTTTGAGATACCTGAACAAAGAATATGTAACGTGATAATATAAAATAACCTTGGGTTTTACACATATTTGAAAATAAAAAATAACTTGGAACAGTTGTCTTACTTAACTTATTTAAACATGTATTTTTACGTGTATACATTTATACTAGTTAATTAATCAATAACTGTGTGAAATCTTTACATCCTCCTGGTAATAAATAAAGGTACTGATTACTTTATTTCTTGAACACTCAACATTACAAATCAAAATTTATGTTATAACCTCAAATACATAGAATAATATGTTAATAAGTTTGATCTCGGCAACTTTTGTCAAAATGTCCACACCTGTCAAAAACATTAAATATTCAGCAAATGGCGGCTAGAAAAGTGAAAGTGAAAATCTACAGGTTTGATAACAGGTTTTTAACCTATTACAAAACAATCCAGTAAAATAACCCTTGTTTTGTTTATTTTTTAAAAGATACTTTTATGAATTCTATCAAACATTCTGTTTAAACAACACAATAATTGACATTAATAAATATTTACCTGTCTCAGAACAAGGTTTTTTTTTTACTTCATTAACCAGAAAAAAAACAAGCAACGTTGACGGTCTCACCTGCTGGTCGCCATGACGACCTGAACGTGATCCAGGAAGACGTGTTGGCTGAACTCAAACTCCACCCGGAAGGACACCTGGACGCGAAGTGAGCAAATTAGATTAGTGAAAGCATTCTAGATGATGAAATACGTGAGATTGATGCTACTCAGGGGAATAATGTGGACTAGTAAAACACACATTTCCATTTTGAGCTGAATAAATAGATTTTACAAGGTGCCGATTGTTCTGTTTTTAAATGTGGTACAAAAATCCGCATCTAGAGGAGCATCAACGGTTTAGTTTGAAGAAGGTGGCGCTTTGTGATGCTCGATGGTTTCTGCAGTCCTGAGTGAGGAGATTTACTTTGGAAAAAATACTCTATTGAAACCCTGTTTTTCTGTTAATGAAGTATTGACACATGAGGGATTTATGACTGGATTGTATATTTCCCATGATGCAATGGAACAGTGCTTTTTTCAGGACATCGTGTTTGTAATGCAGGCAGTGAACGGTAACTGAGAAGCAAGCAAACCCAAAGGTGCAATCCAAAGCTGCAGAACAGCTAAATAAATATAAAGGTGTGTTACTGGTTGAATTAGAAATATAAAAATGTCAGTGGATGAGTTTCAGAGACAAAAACACCCACCTGAGAAAAGGACTTCATGAACGTGCTGATGTAACAGCTCCTCTGATTGGCCCGTCTGTCCTCGGCGAAGCACTCAATCTGAAAGTCTGATTGGTCCTGTGGAGAAGGGGAGGAGCTTAATGAGTCAGGGGATTTTAATGCCGAAGGACAGATGAGTGGCAGCGATGCGGCAACCTCTGGTTCCTTAAAGTCACGTCAGAGCTTCACGTATTAAAGCTGCATTCTCTGTAGTGACCAGTAGGGGGCGTAAAGCCCCATAGAAGTCTAAGGGGAAATTACTCTCTTTATTCATCTAAGCCGCGTTCCCACTGCAATTACCAGGAACTATTTGTCCCAGGACTATTTGTCCCACCGGTTGCTTACTGCTTTCACACCGGGGTATAAAGTACCGGGCGGATTATATAAATGAGTCTGGTGACGTTAAAGCAGCTGCTGTTTAGAGAGGCGAAGCATAATAGTTCACCTGGCGCCTACTTAAAAATGAGCTAGCCTAGCTAGCTAGCCGCCGACATGATACGCTAACGTTAATGATGCGCTAACGTTACGTTAGCATCATCAGCTAACGTTAACGATGTGCTAACGCTACGTTAGCATCATCAGCTAAGGTTGACGATGCGCTAACGCTACGTTAGCATAATCGCTAACTTAACGTTAGCACATCATGTCGGCGTGAGCTCCACCAATCAGCATGTGCAGCGCACAAGTCACACCCCCGAAAGTTCCTGAACTCTGAGAAAGTACTACCTCGCCAGCAGGGACTTTTGGAGGGGGAAATACTTACCTGGAACTTCGTTTCGGCCCTGGTTCCTGCGGTGTGAACACACCGAGTACCAGGCCATAGTTCCTAGTTCTGGGGTAAAGTTCCTGCGGTGGGGGCGCGGCTTAGTCTCTAATAGACCATAAAGCAGATGATGCTTCAGGGCGGGGCTACATGTTGTGATTTACTTATCGATTATTCCTTTTGCAGTTTGACTCTTTAATTTATTGTTATTTACAGATGTCTCTTACTACGCTGTCCCCTGTGGATCGTCTTATTTTAAGTTTATTCGGACTGTTTTGCATGTAACAAGCAAAAAGCAAAAGTTGCTGGACATTTGTTCGAGCAACAAGTCGCTTCATATTTCTATGGAGCCCTACAGCACCTTGACCATAAGGCTGGAGAAGAGGAGGTTGGAGGAGGCGGATATGTTGATGGAGGCTCCGTAAGCGTTCTCCCCTTGGTTCTCCAGTCCAGCGAACACAACCATCCTCCTCCTGCCGGCCTCCACCACATGCTTTGAACGCTCCGGCGCCCCCTGCAGGCTGCAGAGAGGTAGGGCGGCCCGGTCCCCCGGGCTGCAGAACTGTCTTCAGTTAAAACACAGATCATTAATCACCACGGGGGTCATCGATAGGTGATATCTGTACGGGTTAGTGATGGAGTCCACGCGTCACTCACTGAACATCCATAAGGTCAGTGTGAGTGTGGAGTACCAGGTCGGGAACGCAGGTGTCCTCCTGCTCACAGCCGTTCCAGAAGGGAAGCTACAAAAAGTAAGAAGGGTTTCATTTCTCTTTGACGAAGAAGCAGAATCACTTCAATGGAAAACATTTTCACTCACAGCTCTTCTAAAGCTGCATTCTGTGCAGTGACCAGCAGGGGGCGACTCCTCTGCTCCCATAGACGTCTATGAGGAAATGACTCTACTTCTCTCTGGATTTATTCCCTCAGTAAACATTGTAAACATGAGTTTATGGTCTCAGTCTCTAGTTTCAAGTCTTCTTCAACGCAGCATGATGCTCATTAAGTGAATGATGGTCCATGTGGAGTCAAACAGACCATAGGGCAGGGGACGCTTTAGGGGGGGGCTACACGCTGACTGACAGGTTTCTACCAGAGACATTTACAGCGCCTCCATGTCCTCCTTACTCTAAATATATTTAGGAAAACAAAGTAAAGACAAACTCCCACCTCGGCCCTCAGTACACTCGGCCAATCAGGGTCCAACACGGGGCCATCGTCCAGACTCCTCAATCCCATCTCCAGGACGACCGCAATGGGACGCCCGTAATCCATTGTCTCCTGCTGAGATCCGGTCTGAGTGATCTTTGTGCACTTTAAGAGTGTGTGTTCATTACTCTTGTTGTGGAATCTGACCTGGATGGAGAAGCCGACTCGTTGGCAGCTCTGACCTCCGACCTGCAGAGACCAGTTCCTGGGCTGCTGTCGGTCCGCCTCGTCCAGAACAGCTCGAGGGGGAAAACGCCTCTCATCCAGAACCAGATTGTACCAGACCGCTGTGGAGGAGAAAGGAGGTTAAAAGGAGGCAGTCTTGTCCAGAATGGAGAACACCTACAGGCCCTTCATGTGAAACAACAGGAAGTCAAAACTGCACTTATATTTTTCTAATTTTGTGAAAGGGTTAGAAGGGTAAGAAAATTCCTGAAAAGTTTGCCAAATAAAATGAAACTTCTCATTAGGATGCATAATTCACTAAATAAACAAGAGAGAAGAAGAGTGATTTTCTCATAGACGTCTATGGGAGCAGAGGAGTCGCCCCCTGCTGGTCACTACACAGAATGCAGCTTGTAAGGACTTGACCAGGACAAACCTGGAATTGCCGTTTTTCCCTGGTTGAATAAAAGAGTTGCAGGATAAAACAGTAGAATAATGTGACATTTTGGCTACTTAGCTAGCTAGCTAGCGATAAAGCTAGCAGTCATGTTGGTGACGTACATGCGTCTGAGAAGTGACGCAGTTTAGGTCGGTGTCACATGATTTCTATCATTTGTAAAATTATCTTTTACATTGAAAACCATCATGCCACAATTCAAACGAATAAGAACATTTTTATACGAGGTCCCATTTGGGGCAGCATAGGGGGCGGGACATTTCATAGTTTCCTGCTCCTCATAAGCTGTTGCATGTATCATTCTCATCTGTTCAGCAGCTGAAGTAGTTTCTGAGATGAGAGAAGAGAGCTGAAGCAAGCTGCTTCTTTCCTGCACGGCTCGCGTCACAAAACGCCACGTCTGCTCGGACAGAAACGAACCAGAGTTAAACCAGGACTAAGATTCCGTAATCCATTTCTTAATGTGTGTCAGTCTTATCTATTCCAGATTGGGGATGATGAGGAGACAGAAGGAAGAGCGGAAGGTATGAAGGTACGAGGTGATCCAGGAGGACTGACGCGGGTTAACTGGCTGGCGTTAGCGTGTTACAGCACGTTTTCCATGATGCGAAGCCTCCACATCTGGCGCCGATTACACGCAGACACAACATGCCAAAGCGCTGTGAGGAATCTAACAGCAAACATCTGGGTGTCTCCAGTGTCTACACAATTGTTCAAATGTAGAATTCAACCTTTATTTCCACGTGTTCAGGAATCCACGGGGCAGCTGGAAGTACAACATTTCGTTCAAAACTACACAAGCAACTGGAACAAAGACTAGTGTCACTGTGGACTTTTATCCTGCTTTCTTCCAGGCCAGACAGGGCAGTTTGTGTAACAATGGTGGACATTCTGAGTTGGACTGAGGACTAAGACAATGGTCGACATGGTTGGTTAATTAGTTAGGCATCGTCTGTATGTGCTTTTATGTTTTATTAATAAGGGATTTACTGATGATACCGGTAATCTCAGTTACCCACCAATATCCGTCCTGGTCTTCGTCCTGGTGTCCAGACTCAGACAGATGTTAAGGGACATGCAGGTGACCTCTTTTCCCCCTCGATGACAGTCTTTGTTGAAGACATTGACCTTCTCAGGTTCAAAGTTCAGCTTGGCCTGAATACGAACAACTACACGAGACCTGACGGGAGGAAGCAGGGCATCAGGCGGGTGTTATGGTGTCATTGTGGGGATTCAGTTACCTTGGTTACCATAGTTTCAGGGTTACAAACTGGCTTTGTTAGATTACGGATCAATTTAAGTCTTTTAAACCATGCACAGTTACTAGAGTTAATCCTCCAGGGACCTTTACTATCTGTATGAAATTCAATATTATTGAGAATTAAACCTCAAAAACGTCAAAAACCTCTTTGATAGCGCTTATATTTAGGGCTGGCTTAGGTTTGTCTGGACCAGCTCTTAGTTACGCTGCTATAGGCTTAAACTGCCGGGTGACTTCTTAGGACGCACCAAACTCCTCTCTCTCTCTCTCTCTCTCTCTCTCTCTCTCTCTCTCTCTCTCTCTCTCTCTCTCTCTCTCTCTCTCCCCTTTTACTAAAATCCACGTTGCATTAATGCACATGACTAATTCAGCTCCTTCCCGGGAGTTCTTTGTGCTTTCTCGCCGAGCAGGTCTCTGCAGATCGTAGTTCCGTCAGGACCCTGGTCCTGACTCTGGCCGTGGCCCTGCTGGCACCTGCTGCTGATGTCATCATCATCGTCATCATAATTTTAAATATGATTCATATCACTATTACTGTCATCGTAAACCAACATTACCCTTTCCTAAAGTCTTTGTGCTTTCCCTCCCCACAGTCTTCTGTTGATGGTGGTTCTATCTGATGATTCTATCTGATGGTGGTTCTATCTGATGGAGGTTCTATCTGATGATTCTATCTGATGGTGGTTCTATCTGATGGAGGTTCGATCTGACGGTGGTTCTATCTGATGGAGGTTCTATCTGACGGTGGTGGCCCCTGCAGTGGTCCTGTCGTACATCTGGCCGGCTACTTGGAATTCTTTGATTAATTTCTGTTATAGAAATTGAATGTATTCTACATCTGTATGAGTCATTCTGTACACATGACATCCATTGCAGTCTGTCCATCCCGGGAGAGGGATCCCTCCTCTGACGTTCTCCCTAAGGTTCCTTCCCTTTTTTCCCTGGAAGGGTTTTTTCATTTTTTGATTCGTTGTTCCTGTGCCGATGTGAGGGTCTTGGGACGGAGGATGTTGCATGTGTACAGACTGTAAAGCCCTCTGAGGCAAGTAATTTTGGGCCTTTACAAAATAAAATGAATTGAATTGAATTGAATTGAAAATGAAACATGAACCTCATGGTGACTCTACAAGTAAAAATCAAACAATCATTACAATTTATCTTACAGGGAGAAAGAAAGCACAGAATTTTATGGAAATCAATCCCATAGTGGTTAAGATTTTACAGTCCGGACCAAATGGTGGAGCTATCATAAAAATGTGTATCCATAGGGACACAAATAAACCCAGTCTGTGTGTGCGGTGGGCTGACCAGACGATGACAGCCGCTCCCAGTGCTCCCACAGCGAGGTCCACTAGTCCGTCGGCATTGACATCCAGAACACCGTGAAGACTTTGACCGAAGTACTGCAGACCTGCAGAGAACCCAGCTGCAGAGAGACGCTGGTGAGAGAATCAACAAACTGATCATCTAAGCTCAAAGGGTTTCTGGCTGAACTGGTTCAGGACCCATTACCTGTCTGTACTGGCGCTGGATGCTTTTGTCCTGGCCATAAAAGACGTAGACCGCCCCCTGGTGGTCGTCCTCCAGCGGCGCTCCGACCACTAGCTCCCCGAAGCCGTCCCCGTTCATGTCGGGTATCTGGGCCAGCGCCGAACCCAGCCGGGAGTTCTGAGAGCAATCAGAGATCTCCAGAGCCCCCTGCAGGATGAACGAGGTCTGCAGGGCGAAGGTCGGGTTAGTTGGAGTCTTTCCCATAATGCTGCAGCGTTGAGTCCAAACAAAGATAGGTTTACTCCTCGTGTCATGTGTCCTTTTGTTCAAGACTTGAGACCCGTACGCATGTACCTGTGGAGTAACAGTGTAGAGGTAGACCTTCCCTCTCTCCCAGCCCACGCTGTAAAACATGGGAGCCGCCACCACTAGTAGGTCTGACTGTCCGTCATCGTCTACGTCCATCGACATCAGCACACTGCCGAAATATGAGCCAATCTGCAGAAGTCGCAAAATGAAACCTATTCATTTCATGGACGAGAGCCAAGACAATAGCTAAAGGAATTGAATATTGAATATTTTGCAAAAAGCTGTGGTTGCGGTCAGTGCTTCTGCGGCTGAGGTACCTGCTGCCCTGCCAGCGCCTGCAGGATGGTCAGGTTCCCGGTGTTTTTCAGGCTGAAAATGATGACCTTCCCGGTGTGGTTGAACCTTGGCGCTCCGGCCACGTAGAGCTGAGAGCCACGAGACGAGATGAGAGAACCCACCGAGTAACCTGAGACCAGAATAATAGACCAATATGTTTAAATGGTTCCTCGTTAACACAGACCAGCGATGGAGGCAAACGTTGTGTACTGCACTCGGTCATCTGCTCTCTTCACAACTGTTACGAATATTATATATATATAATATATATAAGGTCCTCATCTTATTCTGGTGACCTACGAACTACGTTAAAGTTAACCAAACACTAAGAGCAGAATATGTAGCTGAAAGCAGGGGGGTCACATTCCATTAAACACTGTAACTATGCCATGAATCATCTGTATGAACATGTGTAAAGTCAACACATCCATAAGGTCCATCAGAGAGTAGGGCTGACCGAGGTACGCCCCGTGGTTCTTCAGCTCCTCCGGGAACTCGCCCTCGTAGGAGGACTTTGGGGGAACCACTTTGCCGTGTTTGGTCTGTTTCAGCACGGCGCCGGTCCAGTCGTAAGCACCCACCGCCCCGAGCAGAACGCCGTCCTGATGGAAGAACGAGATTATCCCCATCCGAACGCCTTGAGCCAGAGATTGATCAAATGTTACCACAGCGGAGGAGGAGGAGGGACGTGAGAACCGTTACAGTTAATAAAGGAAGAAGCATCAGCAATAAGCAATGAGACTTAAAAAAGAAGCCTGAATGAGAAGAAGCCCTCATGATGCCAGTGGACGCTTTGCAGTTTCATGATTCTATTTTCACAAGCTGGGACTGGAGATGTTTTCCCATCATGCAGCTGGAGTAAGAGAAGCTGCCCACTTACAGCAAGTCAATTTGGGGCCTTCTTCTTCATGTACACAGTATCTTCTGCTGGAGACGTCCGCTGAATGGTTACATTCTGTTTACCCCGAGGCCCCAGTTACATCCTGTTTACCCCGAGGCCCCAGTTACTTCCTGTTTACCCCGTGGCCCCAGTTACATCCTGTTTATCCCGAGGCCCCAGTTACATCCTGTTTACCCCGAGGCCCCAGTTACTTCCTGTTTACCCCGTGGCCCCAGTTACATCCTGTTTATCCCGAGGCCCCAGTTACATCCTGTTTACCCCGAGGCCCCAGTTACTTCCTGTTTACCCCGTGGCCCCAGTTACATCCTGTTTATCCCGAGGCCCCAGTTACTTCCTGTTTACCCCGAGGCCCCAGTTACTTCCTGTTTACCCCGGGGCCCCAGTTACATCCTGTTTATCCCGAGGCCCCAGTTACTTCCTGTTTACCCCGAGGCCCCTGTTACTTCCTGTTTACCCCGTGGCCCCAGTTACTTCCTGTTTAACTCGAGGCCCCAGTTACTTCCTGTTTACCCCGTGGCCCCAGTTACATCCTGTTTACCCCGAGGCCCCAGTTACTTCCTGTTTACCCCGAGGCCCCAGTTACTTCCTGTTTACCCCGAGGCCCCAGTTACTTCCTGTTTACCCCGAGGCCCCAGTTACTTCCTGTTTACCCCGAGGCCCCAGTTACTTCCTGTTTACCCCGAGGCCCACTAGACGGACCTCAACACCACGTTAGCTCAATGTTAAGACTGTAAAAGGATCAATATCACCTGTTCTGCACTAAATCCTCCCTCCACTGCACCACCACCTCCTACGTCCACGACCAACAGCAACACGAGAACGCAGAGGAGGGGGGAGGGGTGGGTGGTGGAGGAGGAGGTGGAGAAGGAGGTGCAGGAGGAGTGATTCCATGACGGCTGTTTTCCACATCAGTCTGAAGTTACCGAGTTTTAATCCCCAAAAGTGCAGGAAGCCCTGTGTGTGTGTGTATGTCTGTCTGTGTGTGTGTGTGTGTGTCTGTATGTGTCTGTGTGCGTGTGTGTCTGTGTGTGCTGTGTGTGTGTGTGCGTGTGTCTGTGTCTGTGTGTGTGTCTGTCTGTGTGTGTGTGTGTGTGTCTGTCTCTGTGTGTGTCTGTGTCTGTATGTGTGTGTGTGTGTGTGTTTGTGTCTGTGTCTGTGTGTGTGTGTGTGTCTGTGTCTGTGTGTGTGTCTGTCTGTGTGTGTGTGTGTGTCTGTCTCTGTGTGTGTCTGTGTCTGTATGTGTGTGTGTTTGTGTCTGTGTCTGTGTGTGTGTGTCTGTGTGTGTGTGTCTGTCTGTGTGTGTGTGTGTGTGTCTGTGTGTGTGTGTGTCTGTGTGTGTGTGTCTGTGTCTGTGTGTGTGTGTCTGTCTCTGTGTGTGTGTGTGTGCGCGTGTGTCTCTGTGTGTGTGTGTGTGTGTCTGTGTCTGTGTGTGTGTGTCTGTGTGTCTGTGTGTGTGTGTGTGTGTGTCTGTGTGTGTGTGTCTGAGTGTGTGTATGTGTGTGTCTGTCTGTGTGTGTGTGTGTGTCTGTCTGTGTCTGTGTGTGTGTGTGTCTGTCTGTGTGTGTGTGTGTCTGTGTGTGTGTGTCTGTCTGTGTGTGTGTGTGTGTGTCTGTCTGTGTGTGTGTGTGTGTCTGTGTGTGTGTGTCTGTCTGTCTGTGTCTGTGTGTGTGTGTGTGTGTCTGTGTGTGTGTGTCTGTCTGTCTGTGTCTGTGTGTGTGTGTGTGTCTGTCTGTGTGTGTGTGTGTGTGTGTCTGTGTGTGTGTGTGTGTGTGTGTGTGTGTGTGTGTCTGTGTGTGTGTGTCTGTCTGTGTGTGTGTCTGTGTGTGTGTGTCTGTGTGTGTGTCTGTGTGTGTGTCTGTGTGTGTGTGTGTGTGTCTGTGTGTGTGTGTCTGTGTGTGTGTGTGTGTGTCTGTGTGTGTGTGTCTGTGTGTGTGTGTGTGTGTGTGTGTCTGTGTGTGTGTGTCTGTGTGTGTGTGTGTCTGTGTGTCTGTGTGTGTGTGTGTGTGTGTCTGTGTGTGTGTGTGTGTCTGTGTGTGTGTGTCTGTGTGTGTGTGTGTGTGTGTGTGTGTGTGTGTGTCTGTGTGTGTGTGTCTGTGTGTGTGTCTGTGTGTGTGTGTCTGTGTGTGTGTGTGTGTGTCTGTGTGTGTGTGTCTGTGTGTGTGTGTGTGTGTGTCTGTGTGTGTGTCTGTGTCTGTGTGTGTGTGTGTGTGTGTGTGTCTGTGTGTGTGTGTGTGTCTGTGTGTGTCCTCCTGCACTGACTTTGGAGGAGAATCAACATGAAAGTTTCCAGACGTTTCTTCAGCCGGGAGCCAAACGGACACCTGATGTTGGAGGAGGATTCAGGTTCTAACATGTGACAGTGAATCCGGGTTCGTGGACGGTTGGAATCCCAAATAATAAAATGAATGTGTTGCATCGTGATTTGTTGTTCTGGAGGAAAATGTGATGAGTTCATCGAGTGGAAACTCAAACCGATTCCTTCGAGTTAAAGATTCTTCCTCCAGTGAAAAGAAAATGATCAAATCAGAAACAAAGAGACAGAAGAAGCTCCTCCACCTGGAGATGAGATGTGTGACACCACCTTAGACTCACTTTGACCAAATGGGAGGAGAAGCCAGCCTGAGCCATCTGCAGCCCGAAGCCTCCACCCTGACTGCTGGTTCCTGAGAGGGTGGAGCAGAGACATCAGCCACAAGGGAGGACAGGTGAGGAGGGGGAGAACACAAACCAGGAAAACTCTAAAACTAAAGTTTGAAGCACAAAAAATGGGAAAATAAAAACAAAACCTTCCATCACAGAAGCCGAGGTAACCAAAAACGTACTTTCCCAAGTTCTCCACCAGCACCGACCCTGGAGGCGGTCTCACAAAGAGCTTCTTCCCTCCCTCTCTCTCTTCATTAGATTGTGGGACGTAAACCCAGAAACATGAAATGAACGATGTCACCTTCCAGGGAGAAGATCCTCTCCCCCAGCGCGTCCACGATGTCCTTCAGCGCCGCCTCGTCCGACACGTTGAAGAAGTGCTCCTCGTCGGGGTCGCTGGCAATGAACTTGATCTCCTTCAAGAAGCCAGCAGGGTTGATCCCTCGCCGGTTGTAATAACCCAGAACCTGGATGAGACCGGGCACAGAGTTCTGAAGGTCCGAAACAAGACAACAACAACGTGGAGGGGGGGAGGGGGGGGGGGGGTCGGGTGCAACAAAATATGCTGAAAAAAAGGAAGTCTGATTTCTCAGGAATCAAAAGCTAAATCCAAAAGAGTCAGGAATTATTCATCAGGAAGTCATCAGGAAGTCAGACAGGAAGTCAGACAGGATGTCAGACAGGAAGTCAGACAGTATATGGATGCCATCCAGATGTACCGGGCACAGGAAACTCACAGCGATGGCGTACATGGTGACATTGTCCCTCTCGCTGTCGGCCACGGCCTCCACCAGCTGCGGGCTGTCGTGAGATTCTCCGTCCGTGATCACGATCATCACCTTCCGGGCGCCGGGTCGGCCACCGCGCCTGAACCCCTCCGACCTGCAAGGCGAAGGACGGGGACGGACGATCGTGAGTGAACGGTGGACCAAGACCCGGCATGGGGATCACCGGGGGCGCGGCCATGTGACGTACCGCGCCACGTTGATGCCCAGGGCCGTCCTGGTCTCCTCGCCCCCCCGCTGGTCGATGGCCCTGGCGGCCTCCACCACCTCCTCCACCGTCTGGTACTCGCCTAGACCGAACTCGTGGACCACAGTGGAGCCGTACTGAATCACGCCCACCTGAGGCCCAAAAACATTCAACTTCCAAACCTCAAGAGGACTTTTGTTTTTTAAACCAGGTGATATGGAATGTGAGGTTTAGACTAAGGGGGTCAAACTCATGTCAGGTCCGGGCCAGAAACTACGCACTTCGGTCAAAGTAATACCATTAAAACTATAGGAGGTGGGTGGGGGGGGCTGACGATCCGACGGACGGGCCGTGAGTTTGACATTTGTGCTATAGACCCATTTTTTTATAGGAATGGATTCACCAATAATACAAAGAGCTCAATAACTTTCATTGTCTGCTGCTAAATAAATGCTGCGTTGAGGGGAACAAAAGAAAACAGTCATGAGTTGTTGTTTGTGAGGTTGAGCTTCCAAACTAAAGAGCAGCAACATGGAAGTGAGGGAGGAACCGACCTGGGTCTGATCCGGGCCGATGTAGAACTTTTGCAGGACGGTGATGAGGAAGTTCTGCACCTCGTACCACGGGTAGATGGAGTTAGAACCGTCCAGAACAATCACGATGTCCATCAAGGTCTCACACCCTGCAGGAACCAGGCAGGTGGATGAACAGAGGGAAGATGAATGGATTATTAATGATGGATGAATGATGAACAGATGGATTATGTATGGATGAACAAATGAACAGATG
>CM037935.1:19478083-19493083 GCA_021346845.1 Apeltes quadracus
TCCAATGATCCGGCGTTCCGGGGTTTCGCTCGCGTTGAACCCTATCAGCCATTTAGCCTGTCTGTCTGCGGGCCGTCTCTCTGAGCGTGTCTTGTTTGAGGGGCTTTCACCGTAACCTGGACCCCCGCCCGGGGAATACCACATCCAGTCATGGACTACCTGGGATTAGTTCTACCATCGTCAGCCGGGCCCGAGAACTGAGTCCAGAATGTCGGTGTTTCCCGCTGCTTAGCCACGTTCTCCGGGATGTGACCGTGTGATGGCTGCGGTCCAGTGAGCCGCAAGCACGCTGACTGTCTTTCTCTCTGCAACCGACAAATAGGCGCGTTATTCTGGGAGCTTTAACTGTTAATGTGGTTCTTCAGCCGGGATTATCGGAACCTATGGAGTGTACATGAGCGTGGGCCGGATCGGGACTTCTAACGGGGTAAGTGGACGAGGATTATCTTGCTGAGCTAACAAGCTACAACATCACCAGCGACACCATGCTAGCCAGCTAACCCCCGGGTTAGCTTTAGCTAACTGCTGTCTTTGTCTGGAGCGATCGGAGGAGCTAAGCGTCCATTATCGGACACATTGCAGTTTAACCTGCTGGTTCGCTTAAATATTTGACCTGCTCATTCCCGTTTTCAATATAGTAATCGTTTCCCTGTTCGTATTACGGTCAGTCACACTGGTTTTAATGGCTACGGTTGCTAGGATACGGTAGTGCCATTTGGATTTAACGTTTCGTTAAGCAGCCTAGCTTACCGTTACTCCATTCAACACCGACATGTTTAGCGTGATTGGAAGCTATTGTAACATTTCCGAAACTCAGAAATGTAATTATTTGCACATATAGTTTTGCCGACACAGGTTGCGCCGGAGAACTGTGATGGATGAGAAGGGGAGGTAAATTATGGGTGAAAGGGGATTTTCACAACGACTGTCCGACAATGGATGCATGGCTCTGACAGCGCCGCATAGGTTTATTTGTCCCATCACACGACAACATAGGACGTTAGGTCAACAGTTTAAACAAAACACACTTGTAATGCTATTGTTTTTTTGTAAGAAATGGGTGTTTTTCCACTGTGTTAGCTATGACATTTGTCTTTTTCTGTACATTCTTTCTCAAAGTTAAGCCCCAAAACATGTCCACCTTCTGAGCGAAGCAGCGACGCGTCCGATAATTGACCCAGTTAGCCTCGTAGCGGGCCGTGGCTGGCCTCGGACATCGGTGGGTGCTGTGCCAATAAGTGGAAGTCAGAGAGGGCGTTTGGTGTTTGTGTCAGTCAGCTAATGCCGCTGCACCCCGGTGGTATTGTGCGTGGAAGCAGTGCGCTGAGGCGGGGCAGTGCTAAAACCAGCGCCGAAGAGTCCGCCGTCACTAGCTTAGCCCACCGATTTATTTAGCTAACGGTAGCTAGTTTAGCTATTTCCCCGGGTCTGGGGGGTTTGAGGGGATGTTGTGGTTCTGTACGTGTACACATACATACATACCCCCTCCCCGTTCTATATATTATCATCCTTTTAACGCATAGTTTGTCTTCATTGACCCCAATCGGTAATAAGGCTAATGTTAACATGATATGAATATCACCACGTTCATTTAGGATTTATCATGTCTTTGCTGCAGATCAGGTGTGATACAAAATGTTAGTGATTTATTGATTATTAGAACTGCTACCCGTAACGCGTTGTGTAGTTTGTAAAAGCCTGATGTCATAGCGAAGGAGAAACCCCGTCTCCGTGTAGTCGTTTCAGCACGAAGGACCGTGTGAGCCCATCGCCTGCTCCACTTCTTCTCCATACAACTTACAAAAATACTTGACTTGCATACAGAATCCATATCTGTTTTCTGGTGCTTTGTGTATATATTTGCATTATCATTTGTGTTGCCTTCTTTTCTCTTTTGTGCGAACACATGATGTGAAATCGTGTCTGAGGAGCTGTGTGTCCAGAAGTGTAGATGTGATGATCTCTGTCCCGGTGACGTTCCTGGTGGTGTTGTGTATTATGGCTGTAAAGGTTTTCGGTCTGTGCTTAGAATAGTAAAACAAGATACTACATTGACACAGTGAATGTTATGACTCCAAATGCGTACGGCGCTGTTGGTGTTGTACTCATGTATGGCTGCCAAATAAGAAATCATATCTTTTCTTGAGATCTAATCTGTTCAAGAGGGAAGTTCCAAACAACATTCATTTAGTCAACTCATTTCAAATGGAAGCTAAACTCCACCACGTGGTCTCTTTCCTGCGTATGACGTGCTAAGAGCTTAGTTTCCCTCTGACATGAGAACACGGGCAAGTCGGGCTGAAGGCTGGTAACGGAGTGTGATGGAGGTCAAAGGTCACTCGCATCCACTCGGGCGTCGTGGCTCTACAGAGCCGTTGTGTTGTCGCCGTCCCCCCGTCACAGAGGGCTGCTGGGAGAAAAGGCCAGGTTGATGGTTCCAGTGGAGGTTGCTTCATGTTTCAGGCTCTTCCACTACTGTAACTCTCTGCTGGCAGGTCTCCCTGCAGTTTACCCAGAATGCAGCAGCTTGACTGCTCTTTAACCTTCCTAAAGTCTCCCTCACTCCTCCGCTCTCCTGTGGATGGATGGGGTCCAGTCTCCATCCAGGACCTGGTCAAAGCCTCCATCCCAACATCTGCTTGTTGCTCCTCACTGAGAGCAGAAGGAGCTCTGATGACATCAGGAGCATCTTCAGACTGTCCCTCCACTAGAGACACCAGCACACTGCAGCACTCACACTGACTCACAATGATCTGATCTACAACCAGCTGCACGTCGGCTTATTGGATGGAAGAGCACTTTGTTGTGTCTTGTTCTTCTGGGTTTGTTTCCTTGGATAAAAGCGTCAGCTAAATGACATGTGATGGTTGCAGTAGAGGTTGCTTCATGGTTCTAGTGGTAATTGTGGTGGTATTTTTGTTTATTAGTGAACATCTCATACGTAGATTTTAACTAAGTATTTTCTTTTCTTGTACAATGTAGTGGATGTTATTTTATGTCGTTTTTTTCAAACATTGCCATGAAATGAATCGATTTAAAGTTGTTGTACTTGTTTGTCCAATCTGATTCTTCCTTTTATTAGTGTTTCTTTTAAATATTTTTTTTAAAGCCGTTCCTAAACACTTGGAACCCGGTGGAAGGGGATCTGTGACTGAAGCTCTCCTCCTGTGTAACCTCTAGTCTGTCCCGTGTGCAGGAGACCATGTGGGGAGCCGGGAGGAGGCGAGGGGCGCGGCCCTGAGGAGGCGTCCTGCGGCTGGGAGGAGCACGGCCCCCCCCCCCCCTGGCCCTCCTGCGACGCTCTGGGACGTTCCTACTAAGATGTCCCTCAGCAGCGGCCCTGCAGGCGGGAAAGGTGTGGACTCCAACGCAGTGGAGGCGTACGACAGCGGCGACGAGTGGGACATCGGCGTGGGCAACCTCATCATCGACCTGGACGCCGACCTGGAGAAGGACAAGCTGGAGATGTCCAGCGGCAAGGAGGGAGGGGGGGGCATGGCGGCCCCTTCCAGTGCCGCGGCCGCTTTAGCTGACAACATCAAGTTTGTTAGCCCGGTAGCCGCCGCGCAGGCTAAAGAGAGCAAAGCCAAATCCAAACGTAGTAAGAACTCCAAGGAGAGCGCCAAGGCCCCAGAAGGAGCCAAGAAGGAGATTCGTGGTCGGGTCCCCGGAGAACCGCCAAGCCAGAACCCCAACCTTACAACCCCCACCAAGGGGGCCGACAAGTCCAGCAAAGCCCCCCGTGCCCTCCCCACCGTGAAAAAGGACAAAGACGGGGTTTCTGGGAAAACTAAGAAGGAGAAGATGGAGGCGGGGACTCCAGGAGCCGTCGGCTGCGAGAAGGAGTCGGCGGCCCCCGTCCTCCCGGCAGGAGCCCCTCGCGTCGCCGCCTTCGAGGGCCAACAGAAACAGGAGTCGGCCGTAGCCGAGCAGCTTGGCGACATGGCGCTGGACGCGGTTGGCCAGCCCGTTGCCATGACGATGGAGGAGCCAGACAGCGGCGACTGCCGGAATCTCAAAAAAGTGGTTGGCGTGAAGGTAAGAGGGAAAGGCTGAGTCGGACGGGTGTGTTGGATTACGGCCGTGTGGATGCTGCTACATTAAATAGAGCCAAGCTCTAAACCAATTGGATCCTACATTTCCCACAATGCAACCCAAGATCTCTCTAAAGTGGCCGTGTGACAATTGTTTTATATTGCGAATTGTGTGTCTTTTATCTGATGGAAGCGTCGTACTGAAGGTTGAAATCCTAACGGGAGAATAAGTGACAGCTTTTGTCTGTTTACAGTCAAATCATCTCGTTACATTTGTTAAAATTCTGGTGTGTGGTTTGGACCAATCAGGAAGGGTGCCTGCTCCTTATGGCTGCAGCTGATTGGATGAGGGCTGTCTTTGCACTTAGCAGGAAGTCTCAACGGTTGTCTAAAAAAACGAAATCCTCTTCCTGCGTGACGGTTTGTCACAAAATGCCGCCTAACTTTTCTTCATCCGTCCCAAAGAATGGAAACGAATGGATTGTAAGCAGACATGTTTCTTAAAGTAAAAAACGGTGTGGACAGTTTTTCAACCTCTTTTACCAACCGTGTTTAAACTCCCATCATGCACTGCTTTGTCAGCTGTTGGCAGCTTTTGTTTGTTACTGATCAGATCGATAGGTGTTTTCTGGTGTTGTGTGATGGTGGAAGTTCTCCTTCACACTGTAAACGAGGAGAAAGATTCTGTATAATAACGGATCATAATTCATCTCCAATATGCATTTTATGTTCATGTGGATTTATTGGTTTGACAGATGCCTGTGGACACATCACAATAACTACTGATGACTGTCCCTCCATTGGTTAGCTGTTAGCTGTTAGCCGTTAGCGGTGCTGCTAACGCTACAGTTCTCCTGTTGATCTAAACCCTAGTGATGGCGAGATGAAGCTTCATAAAGCATTCAGGCTTCTAGCCACTGGTTGTGGGCCGACGCTGCATAGGCTTAATTTGCTCCACTGCGCCACCTAGTGGACAGAACATGTAAAGCACTATGGCTTTGGTTTAAAGCTTTGAATTAAATAAAGCGATTTAATGATGTGATTTCAATACACAAATGCAGTTCTAGATATTGTGTCTTTGTATTCGAATGGGGGGGTCAAAAGGGAAAGTGGCAGCACATTGGGTAGAGCGTTGTGACGTAAGTGAGCACGTGTGTCTTGTGCTGCGTTCACACCAAAAGCCACGCTTTACCCGCCCGACTCGTAGTTCATTTTCCTTCATATGCCGGGAAGGGGGCGTGGCTTATCTCTGTAGCATCATCATCATTTCTGCTACCACCAAGGAGATGAACACAATTTCTGCCCGGTACTGGAAATTACACAAAGTGTGTGTGTGTGTGTGTGTGTGTGTGTGTGTGTGTGTGGTTTCATAAAGTGTCTTCAC
The DNA here is from genome assembly GCA_021346845.1 of Apeltes quadracus. Classification (NCBI taxonomy): domain Eukaryota; kingdom Metazoa; phylum Chordata; class Actinopteri; order Perciformes; family Gasterosteidae; genus Apeltes; species Apeltes quadracus. The sequence goes on from CM037935.1 coordinate 19,483,502, forward strand.
GCTTTGGCGGTGATGGCGAGCGGAGCATCTCAACACTGATTGGCTTTCGCAAGCCATCCGTCTTATGCAACCAGCCGGGTCTGTGCGCTGACTTTGCACGCAGAACTCTCTCCGCTTTGGTTGTGAACGCAGCATGAGACAACATCTTTTGATTTTTATCCATTGCGTTTCGAGTCGCACACCAAACCTGTGAACCACTTCCGGAATCAGTCACATGGTTCTTCACAACATAAGTCATCAGAACGTGAATCTGTGAGAACGATGGCCTTTGTTGACCCGTTGTGTGGATCAATGTACATATTGATGAGTATTCTCTCTCCCAACAGATGGAGTCTCCAGTCTCCACCCCTGCTGCTGCTGCTCCACCTCTTCACCTCACTCCCGTCCCCATGGGCGACATCGCATCCCCGTGCGAGCAGATCATGGTTCGCATGCGCTCGGTGGCGGTGAACACGGCGGACGCGGCGCTGGCGACTGAGCCGGAGTGCCTGGGACCCTGTGAGCCAGGCACCAGCGTCAACCTGGAGGGCATCGTGTGGCAGGAGACGGAGGACGGTAAGACGGACAAACATCTATTCACGGATTATGATGACGTATTAAAATGAAAGCACTACATGAAATGATACCTTATGACCTGATCATGTGACTCGTCTTTCCTGCCGTGGTCGGTTCTCAGGAATGCTGGTTGTTAACGTAACCTGGAGGAACAAAACCTACGTGGGAACCCTGCTGGACTGCACCCGGCACGACTGGGCCCCCCCCAGGTACTAAAGCTGCACCTCACGTGACACAAATGTGGTGTGATTAAAACGTTTCCAGAAGGACGCTGAGTAGCAGGTTTTAGAAACGGGAAGTGAAATGTTTTAGACCTTCATGCTTGTTTTTTTCGCAGCATTACGGCGCATTAATCTGCGGCCGGCTGAAGGCGTTCATGTATTTAAGGATCTACCTTCCTCTGCAGGTTCTGCGAGTCTCCGTCCAGCGACGTGGAGATGCGTAGCGGCCGCGGCCGGGGGAAGAGGATGCGGCCCGGCAGCAACACGCCGCTTAACGACAACAGCAACTCCTCCGACAACCGGGGCAGCGGCGGCGCAGGGAAGACGCGAGGCGCCGCTGCCGCTAATAGCAAAGGGCGGCGAGGCAGCCAGACGGCGGGCGCCGTCGAGGACGCCAAGGCTAGCCCCTCCTCCGCCAAGAGGAAGAACAAGCCCGCTTCCGACATGGAGCCCACCTCCAGCTCCGAGGACAACAAGGCCTCCAAGCACATGAGGACCAACTCCACCGGGGCCGCGGGTGACCCGCCGCCGCCCGCCACGCAACCGGACCGCAGCTGCCCCTCCCCCGTGCTCATCGACTGCCCCCACCCCAGCTGCAACAAGAAGTACAAGCACCTCAACGGCCTCAAGTACCACCAGGCCAGGGCCCACAACGACCACGACGTCCGGCTGGACCAGGACGGGGACAGCGAGTACGGCGACGACTCTGCCCCCCCGCACCCGGAACCCGCCTCCTGCAACGGCGCCGCCATCTCCCCAGCCCGCTGCGCCACGCCTAAGGGCCGAGGTTTCGACGCTCCGTCGCCCTCGCCGGGGAAGACCACGTCCAGGCCGAAGAAGAAGGAGGCGGAGCCCGAAGGGACGGAAGGCGGCGAGGAAGCGGCCTGTTTGACGGACGATGCAAGCAACGATGGAATGGACGACAGGAAGTCAAAGAAGATGGCGGCCGGGGGCAGATCGGACAAACTGACCCAGAAGGGCGCAAAGCAGGGCCGGCCCAGCACCCCCTCGCCCTACGCCCCGCAGGCGTCCTCCCCCGCCATGGGGTCGGTGGTACAGACCGTCCCCAAGAGCCCCCAGCTGAAGGGCGTCCAGTCCAAAGCCCCGCCTCTGGTGGACCCCGCCTCCAGCCCCACCCTCGCCAAGGACAAGAAGAAGAAGCGGAAGAGGGAGGGAGGGAAGGAAGGGGACAGTCCCAATGGAAAGGGCGGGAGGGCGGAGGAGGGGCGGAGCCCGTACTCGGACATGTGCGACCCGTTGCTCAACGGCTCCACGGAAGCCCAGCAGAGCCGGCTGGCCAGCATCAAGGCCGAGGCCGACAAGGTGTACAGCTTCTCGGACAACGCGCCCAGCCCGTCCATCGGCGCCGCCGGCCGCATGGAGGCCCCGCCCGGCCAGAACGGCGAAACCGGCAGCCCCGCCTACTCGGACATCTCGGACGCCGGGGAGGACGGTGAGGGCAGAGGGGAGGGGGTGAAGATCAAATCGGAGCCTGACTCGACGGCTCGCGAGGGGGCCAAAAAGGCGCTGTTCCCCCCCCAGGCGCCGAGCAAGGACTCGCCGTACTACCCCAACTACGACTCCTACTACTCCCCCAGCTACCCCAACCCGAGCCCGGGAGTGCCGCCAGCAGCGCCGCCCCATGTGGAGGGAGCCCAAGTGAAGGTGAAGAAGGAGGAGGAGGAGGAGCTGGAGGAGGAGGTGGTCAAACTGAAGGTGGAGCCTCCGGAAGAGAGGAAGGTGGAGGCGGGGCCTCAACAGGCGTCGGTCATCCAGCAGCGCTCAAACGTGTACGCCCAGCCTCTCTACTACAACCAGTACTTCGTCCCTCCATACCCGTACCCCCCCGACCAGGCCTACCACGCCCACCTGCTGGCCTCCAACCCCGCCTTCCGCCAGCAGTGCGACGACCGCCAGCGGCCGGCTGACAAGAAGGCCGACAGCAAAGAGCGGGAAGCCTGCGGCAAGGAGGAGTGGAAGCAGAAGGCCTCTGTGCCCCACAACCTGTCCAGGGCCCCCAGCCTTACCGACCTGGGCCCCGTCGGGGGCAACAAGCCCAAAGAGGCCCCGCCCACCGCAGAGCATTCCAAGTCCGTCATCATGGCGAAGGGAGAGGAGCAGAAGGCCCCCGCCGCACAGCCCGAGGGTTTAAAGATGAAGCTGAGCGAAGCAGGGCATCATGGGAAGGAAGAGGCCAGGCCAGCAGGTGTAGAGCCCGCCATGTGGTACAGACAGGTAACTGCAGCTCTAGCACGTCTCGTCCTTCAGTTGCCTTAATATATTTATACTCACCAGCAGGGGGCGACTCCTCTGCTCCCATAGACGTCTATGAGGAAATGACTCTACTTCTCTCTGGATTTATTCCCTCAGTAATAAACATGAGTTTATGGTCTCTAGTTTCAAGTCTTTAGTGAATTATGGTCCATGTAGAGTCAAACAGACCATAAAGCAGGGGACACTTTAGGTGATTGACAGGTCTCTAACACAGACGTCCTCAGTCTAAATATTGTAACTAGTTGCAAAAGAATCGAGATTACAGACATAATGGCCTCACTCATCCGACACAAATGAGCCATGAAAACATGACGCTTCTCCACTGACGATCAAAGGAAGTGACCCGATGATTTGAACTGTCTTTACATCACTTGACACTAAATATAACATGTCGCCCAATTTCTTATTCTTGTCAATGAATAACCCCACGCCCGCCCAGCTGTCTCCACTGACCTCTGCTCTGCCCCCCCAGGAGCCGGACTCGCGCCTCTGGCCCTACGTTTACCCCAACAAGTACTCTGAGGCCCCCAAGCCGCCGGAGGAGGAGCCGCGGTGGAAGGAGGAGCGCGACAGGAAGAGCAAGGAGGAGCGGAAGGAGGGGGCGGGGGAGGGCAGGACTCAGCTGCCCCCGGAGGAGCACCGGGCGGGGGGGAAGGAGACGCGTCAGCCCCCCCACCCGCACGCCCACCCCCACCCCCACCCGCACATGCAGTTCTCCTCCCCCCTGGCTCCGCACCACCAGGGCTACATGCCCTACATGCACGGGCCCTACGCCTACGGCTACGAGCCGGGCCCCCCCGGCTACCGGGCCGTGCCCTCCGTCATGATGCAGAACTACCCCGGTGAGGAGGGAGGAGCTCCCAGCACGCACCACGTCATTTGTTTATTAGCATGAAATCACACACAGTCTGCTCCTGGTCCCCAGGCTCCTACCTGCCGCCGGGCTACTCCTTCCCCTCGTACGGGGCCAAGGAGGAGGCGGAGAAGCCCTCCCGCTCCAGCCCCACGGTGAAGCCCCCCCCAGAGGCCAAAGCTCTGGAGCTGCTGCAGCAGCACGCCAGCCAGTACAAGAGCAAGTCTCCGTCCACGCAGGACGCCAAGCCCCCCCACGAGCGGGAGAGGGAGGGGCCCAAGCCGTCCCCCTCGCAGCGCATGCTGCCCACGCACCACCACCTGAGCTACCCGCTGCTGTCGGGCCAGTACGACCTGTCCTACGCCTCAGGTGAGACGGGAGCGCTTGTTTTACTCACATTCTGTTCAACTCGTTCAATTCTCGGCTCTTCAGTGACACTCTGAGTCGTCTCAGTCATCTGTCTCCCTCCCTGTCTGTCTCCCTCCCTGTCTGTCTCCCAGGCCTCTCCTCCTCAGCCATTGTTGCAAGTCAACAAGCATCGGCTCCGTCCATGTACCCCCCCTCGAGGAGGTGAGACAGGTGAGACCCGGTTCTGTCCACTAGTGTTGGATGTGGCTGAACCCCAGAGGTCAAAGGTCAATGTACAAAGCATTGTTGGTTTGTCATGTGACCCCTCTCTGACCAATGACAGCCTCTCCCCCCCGTAGGCACACGTGATTGGCCGACATCAATCCTTCCCAGAGTCATGATGACCAGATCACGTGAGGAAGAGCGCTTCTGCCCCCCCCCCCCCCCTTCCCCCCTCGCGCCCTCTTGCTGGACTCTGGGACTTCAGGATTGAGTTCTGCTGGAAGGTCTCGTCTCGCAGAATCGTACAGAGGAGCAGGTGTGTTGGGGGGAGGGGGGGGTCAGCTGTCACCCCCCCTTCCCTTTGACCTATGAACTCGACACCTTCTCCTGGAAGTGTCTCAGCTACACAGGAAAATACAAATACTGTGGACGGAGGACGGACCAATCAGAGGGCTGCATCCCCAGACACCACCTCCGTGTGTAGCTGTACTGTGTGTGTGTGTGTGTGTGTGTGTGTGTGTGTGTGTGTAAATACTGTACAGAGGAATTATTTTAAAGAGCCTGTTGGATTTCCTACTCTTCTTTTGTCTGGTAGCCTCTGCCTCTGTTTTTCTACTGTTGTTGATCTGATATTAAACCTGTAGCTGGTGAACGGCGCCAAGCCCCGCCTCCTCTTTGTCGGAAGATGATGATTGGTCAATTATCACAGCTTGTTGCTGAATACCTTCAGGAATTCCACGCTGAGTACAAAACCTCCACTTTGAAAAGAAGAATAACGGGATGAAACCGTACATTTGTTTAGGAGATTTAGAAGGTTGAACAAAAACATTTCAGCTTTGAGAAGTTTTCTTTCACTAGTTTTGGTTTAAATGACATTTAAATAAAATAATCTGCAGCCTCTTCATCAAATCACATTATTTCTATTTTGTATTCACTTTAAAAACATTGGAAACACAATCAAATGGATCAATAGCGTAACTACTTCACAAGTTGAATCATTAACTGTATTTCCAGAGGAACCTCGGTTCTGATTTTCTCTTCACAAATGCAGATGTTCTAACCTGAAGAGGAACAGGTCAAAGGTCACAGGTGTCCTTTAAGATGAATGTATGTTTTAATCTTGGAGGGACTGAATGTGACGTTGGTCTCCTTTATGAAGCAGAAAGGTGACCAAACACGTGAGCCATGACGTCATGCAGTGTGGTGGTTCTGCCTCGCGGGGCCGCTGCTGCTCCGTTAGATCCTTAAAGAGACGCATTAATAAATATATGAAACACAACTTCTCCGGAAGTCTAAAGCGTCACTGACTCATGGATCACGTGACGGGACAGTTCATTCAGCGTTAAATAAACGTGACGGCACGTTGGATTGAAGAGCAGACCATGAAGTGGTTTCCCCCTCGCTGACGTCACACTTCACTCAGACCGGAAGTACGAAGCACAGAAGGCTCCCCCTTTTATTTTATATTCTGAAACGCGCCATCTTCGTATTCTCATGTTATTGTAACAATTGTCAGTGTGTTTGGTCACATGACAGCTTACCTGAGGCCAGATGCACTGACTGACTGTCTCTAATGATTGGTTTTATTCTCTGCCAAATAAAAGTCAAAATAAAATAAAGGTGAATTTATCTTCGTTTAATGGGCAGATAGATTCTGACTAAACAGCGTACAGCAATAACATCACCTTTGTCTGTTCCACCGTTCAGACGCTTTTATTTTCCCTTTCCCTCTCTGCATATTGCGTGCTCTTATTGTGAAGGGCGCGTCCTGCATGATGGCGCCGGTCCGGGGACGAGCCGCAGCAGCTCCGGTCGGTGCGTCCACGGGCTCGATGCTCGATGTACCTGCAGTACACCGACGGACCTGATTGAAGACATCCCCGTACGCTAAGGTAAGAGCCGAGCTGTACAGAGACATGCGACAGTACTGCGATAATGTGGTATTAGTGTCAGTATGTTGATGGTAACTAGCGAGCCAGTGAAGGAATGTCACGATGTACATTTCACATTTATAATATACACCATAATCAATGAGCACAAATAGAAACCTGCGTCATCCATAAATATACAATAAGAATAAATATTATTCTGCATAATCAGGATTTTGAGGATATTTTCATAATTATACTTTTGTGCCCGTTTTGAATATTTTTGAAGGGAGGACTTTTTATATTATTTCTACACTTCAGCATTTTTATTTTTACATAAGCCTGCTTATTATACATTTTATGTATACAAAAAGTACTCATGATGTAAAATGTAAAAGTACCTGTAAAAAGTACAATATGTACCTCTGAGAATACATCACAATGGCTCGGTCTAGAACCTAGAACCCACTCACGGGTTCCTCGGTGAATCAAAACCAACAAAGCCTCCTCCTTCCTCCTTTATTTTGAAGGACTGATACAGAACCTGTTGGCGTGTGCAGAGACCACCTCCGCTCCCCACTGAAGACGTGGACAGTGGTCTCCATGGAGACAAGGGGAGTACCTGCCGGGGATGATGCAGTGTGAGGATCATACCCGTCGCCACGGCAACTGTGAGTGTCTTCATAGAAATGTCTCACCACACAGGTGTTCCATGTGACCCTGATGATCTCAAACCTTTGTTTCCTGTTTGTAGTAATCGCCTCCGTGTGTTTGCTGATCATATATCTGTCTGCTGGAATGAGAGCAGCATCAACCTATTTAAGGTCAATTAGCACTCGTACTGTAGTAACGTACATAAACAGGGGTAGAGGTTGCCATGACAACATTGAGAAGAAGATACACAAGTTCTCGTTTTTTGATGTAGGCATGTAAATGGGATGTGAAAGAAGCTCCTGAGAGAAAACCATCGCCAGCAGCGCGTATTATTGATCGGTTATTGATCAGCAAATCAAAACAAAGAAAGGACATCCGATGGATCCCGAGGAGCCGACAGCGAGAAAACCGAACGGCCTCCTTCTCATGCTGTTGCCATGGAAACAGAGGAGAGAATATCCCACTAGTGTCTTACTCAGTGTGTGTCACATGTTGAAATCCCACCAATCAGAGCGCTCCCTCAGCGACGCCCTCTACTAGTACACAAGTACTAGTACGCAGTTCTGATAAACTGTAATAGTTCTCGTACACGTGATGTGTTCGAGGGTCGTTTTATGATGTGGTATTTTTCAGCTTTTAAACCTCCACAGAGCCCCGTTGTCCAAACTGAGTGAACTTCACTCCTCCTCGGAGAAGAAGGAGGACCGGAAGCAGGAAGGTGTTTCTGCCTCATCTCTTGGTCACACTTCTATATTTAGAATGTTGTTATGTGATGACGCATCTCTGGCTCCGCCTCCCACTCTCCTCCTCATTTCAGGAACAGGGTGATACATTTAAAAAAACCTTTATTTAAAAGACCCCTCCTCACCCCCTCAGGCAGATAACGATGATGTCTGAGAACATGGAGGCGGGTGACGATGTCGGCCTGCTTCACTCCCATGAGATGGAGCCGCTCAGGGAGGAGGACGGACACTGCCCCCTGCCCTTCAGGTGAGTGACGGCCCATTCCCCTGCTTTCTCCTCTCGGCCCAAATGTCACTTCATACAGAAAAAAGGGGGGGTGACCAAATCCTGAGTGCACCTGTCAATTTCAATCAAATTCATAGTAAAGCCCAAAATCCAAAATTGGCCTCAAAGTGCTTTCAAATCGCCACTTATGAGACATCTTCTGACCTTTGACCCTCACATCAGAGGAGGACCCGTCTATCCGTGTGGCCGTACCAGATGTCATGTGATCAGGAGGAACAACATAACCGAGTTACGATTAGAATCAAACGGTTCATTTTAGGGTACGTTTGCAAAGACTTGATAATAAACAAAAGTTTAGCATAGAATTTAATATGGAGCTTGATAAACATACTATAAGATAAAACAAGTCTGTTTAAGTGTTTATTTAAGGAGGAGTTGAGCATAATGTCTGAACAAGATCCGTGCCGCCACCTGAGTGTCCGACTGAGGGAAGGAGAGAGTTAGTTGGGTGTCATCGGCGTAGCTGAGGTAGGAGAAGCCATGTCAGTTAATGACAGAGCCAAGAGAGTTGGTGTAAAGAGAGAAGAGGAGGGAACCCAGGACAGAACCCTGAGGAACTCCAGTAGTACGAGGACAAGGTTCCGACACAGATCCTCTTCAAGTGACCGGTAGGTTCGGCCATCAGGGTGGGAGGAGAGAAGGGAGAGAGAGCGAATGTTACGACGAACAGGTTCACAGTCAGTTGAGTCACAGAGAGCAGGAGACGAAGAAGTGACCAGCGACGAGAGGTGGAGTTACAGCGAGTTACTGGTGGAGCAGTTTCTAGATGTAGTCAAGGTGGTTGCCGGCTTTGTGAGTAGAAGGTGAGGGACTGATCATCATCTCACATTCAAGAGCTACTTTATTAGCCTCATACAAAAGTCCTGGACCATTAAGTAGTATAGTATTAGTTTTAGGGCTGTCAAATGATTAAACTTTTTAATCAAATTAATCAGAGTTTTCAGTGGATTAATCGTGATTAATCGTGATTAATCCACATATGCGACGTTTCCCGGGAGAAATGACAAACCGGGAGGTGTCCGGGTGATAGGAGTAAAAAACGGGAGTGTTGGCCTGTAAAACGGCGGTCTGCCTTCCTGTCTCTCCATGGGCGTAAATCTGATCTAACGGTAGGGGGCGACAATGAACATAACATTCCTGAAGGGGACGCAGATAATAACGTTAGCTAGTTGTAGTGGGGGCATATTAAACAAGCTGGATAACACTACATTACATTACACTAGCATAGCAGACTAATTCATTAATTACTCAGCATCATTTGCATTTGAGAAAATAAAAACTTAATCCGATGTTTAATGTGAATAAAATAGCCTCAGCCCGCCTACTTACTACGTTCCTGTCACTACCACGTGACTGAGAGTCGAGTGCAGATCGCATCGCTAGACGTGCAGCAGGAACAGGACACATTCCTGACCTGAATAATTTGTCACGCTGCGCATGCGTGAAATGCGTTAAAAATTTTTACGTAATTAACAAACATCTGATTAACGCCGTTAGTGCACTATTTTTGACAGCCCTAATTAGTTTATTAGTTTATTAATTTACTACGGTGAATGTA
>CM037935.1:19498083-19523083 GCA_021346845.1 Apeltes quadracus
AAATCGATTCAGTAACTTTTTAGCCAAAAATTCAACCAGTGTGACTGAAATAAATTTCCTAGATTCCTGTTGTTTCTTGTAATGGAATCAGGTATCAATTAATTATGAATATAAATAAACAAGTAAACAACAATGAATGGCAAATGCATTCACATTTTATTTGAATAAAGTGCAAACACTGCTGTAAGCAGTGTAGCAGAAAAAACCCGTATTAGTGATATACACAAAAAACACCCCTGCAATAATGGTTTCCCCCGACCAACCCCCGCAAAACCCCTCTATTTCAACCCGTGTGGAACATTCCCGTCGGCTTTGCCGTGAAACCCGGAAGTAGAATCGGGGCTCGGAGCGGCGGTGGTTTCCTGCGTACTGCGTGAGCGCGTCACGGCTCAGTCTGTGACAGCCTTTATCATTAAAAGTGCTAAGAAAAAAGTCTGACGTGCTTAAATCCAACGGGTTATTTCCTAGTATCGATACAATCGATTTATTACATTTTAAAACAATGTTTGATCGATCTATGTCGTCCATGAGGCCAACTCGCCGAGCACAGATCGATGTAGTTGGATCGGAGGAATAAAAATCGATACATCGATGTAACAGCCGTAAAATGTAGACCTCATCGTTGAGGTTCGTTTGAATGTTGAAGGATTGGATTAAACGTCAATTAGTTCCCAGGTCAAAGGTCACCAGAGTGGAATGTGGTGCTTTTAAAGACCTTGACCACTTTGTTTACCTCCTCCACAGCAGAACCGGTATATTCATTTAGATATTAGTCAAACGTGTGTTTGAAATCATATTTATATTTGTTGAAGTAGCAAAAAAAAGTGTAAACAGTAAATACCTAAAAATGGTACACAAATACTTCAGAGAGTGTACTTCTTTGTATTACGACAGGAAGTGTTTGCGCTACCTTTCACAATAAAAGTGTTTTCTGCAGGTAAGCATCCCGGTGGTGTCAGTTCGTCTGGTGAAGAAACACAGGACTGCCGGCCTGGTGCCCAACGGCCTGGCTATCACCATGGATACGGCACAGAAGGTACCGCCTCTTATCCACACCACGCATGTTTACTGCTCACTTTAACCGCTTTGTATCCGAATATTGGAAATACTTTGGGTTTCTACACAGTCAGACAAATACAATTCACAACAGCGATTTAAGTTTCAGAGTCTTTCCTGGTTCAACAGGTTGGACCCCTAACCACCTCACCACCCCCACCCTAACCACCTCACCACCCACCCTACCCACCTCACCACCCCCACCCTAACCACCTCACCACCACCACCCTAACCACCTCACCACCCCCACCCTAACCACCTCACCACCCCCACCCTAACCACCTCACCACCCCCACCCTAACCACCTCACCACCCCCACCCTAACCACCTCACCACCACCACCCTAACCACCTCACCACCCCCACCCTAACCACCTCACCACCCCCACCCTAACCACCTCACCACCCCCACCCACCTCACCACCTCACCACCCTAACCACCTCACCACCCCCACCCTAACCACCTCACCACCCCACACCCCTAACCACCTCACCACCACCACCCTGACCACCTCACCACCCCCCCACCCTAACCACCTCACCACCCCCACCCTAACCACCTCACCACCCCCACCCTAACCACCTCACCACCCCCACCCTAACCACCTCACCACCCCACCCTAACCACCTCACCACCCCCACCCACCTCACCACCCCCACCCTAACCACCTCACCACCCCCACCCTAACCACCTCACCACCACCACCCTAACCACCTCACCACCCCCACCCACCTCACCACCCCACCACCTACCACCACCCCCCCACACCCCACCCCCCCCACCCCCCCACCCCCACCCACCCCCCCCCACCCCCCCCCCACCCCCCACCCCCCCCCACCCACCCCCACCCCACCCCCCCCCCACACACACCCCCCCCCCACACCCCCCACCCCCACCCCACCCCCCCCACCCCCCCCCCACCACACCCCCCCCCCACCCCCCCACCCCCCCCCCACCCCCCCCCCACCCCCCCCCCACCCCCCCCACCCCACCCCCCCCCACCCCCACCCCCCCCCCACCCCCACCCCCCCCCCACCCACCCCACCCCCCCCCACACCCCCCCACCCCACCCCCCCACCCCCCCCACCCCCCCCACCCCCACCCCCCCCCCCCCCCACCCCCCCACCCCACCCCCCACCCTCACCACCCCCCACCCCACCCCCCCCCACCCCCCCCCCACCCACCCACCCCCCCCCACCCCACCCCCCCACCCCCCCCCACCCCCCACCCCCACCCACCCCCCACCCCCCACCACCCCACCCACCTCACCACCCCCACCCTAACCACCTCACCACCCCCACCCTAACCACCTCACCACCGCCACCCTAACCACCTCACCACCCCCACCCTAACCACCTCACCACCCCCACCCACCTCACCACCGCCACCCTAACCACCTCACCACCGCCACCCTAACCACCTCACCACCCCCACCCTAACCACCTCACCACCCCCACCCACCTCACCACCCCCACCCTAACCACCTCACCACCCCCACCCTAACCACCTCACCAACCCCACCCTAACCACCTCACCACCCCCACCCACCTCACCACCCCCAACCTAACCACCTCACTACCCCCACCCTAACCACCTCACCACCCCCACCCTAACCACCTCACCAACCCCACCCTAACCACCTCACCACCCCCACCCACCTCACAACCCCCAACCTAACCACCTCACTACCCCCATCCTAACCACCTCACCACCCCCACCCTAACCACCTCACCACCCCCACCCTAACCACCTCACCACCCCCACCCTAACCACCTCACCACCATCATCCTAACCACCTCACCACCCCCACCCTAACCACCTCACCACCACCACCCTAACCACCTCACAACCACCACCCTAACCACCTCACCACCCCCACCCTAACCACCTCTCCACCCCCACCCTAACCACCTCACCACCACCACCCTAACCACCTCACCACCACCACCCTAACCACCTCACCACCCCCACCCTAACCACCTCTCCACCCCCACCCTAACCACCTCACCACCACCACCCTAACCACCTCACCACCACCACCCTAACCACCTCTCCACCCCCACCCTAACCACCTCACCACCACCACCCTAACCACCTCACCACCACCACCCTAACCACCTCACCACCACCACCCTAACCACCTCACCACCATCACCCTAACCACCTCACAACCATCACCACCCTAACCATTTCACCACCAACACTGTGCTAACCACCTCTCCACAGAGATAAACATCTCAAAAAGATGGTAGCTGAAGCAGTTCATGTGAAGTAAGAAGACTCCCTGTTTGTGTCTCCGCAGTACGTGTTTGTGTCCCTGCTGTCCAGAGACAGCGTCTACGACGTCCTCCGGAGAATCTGCACTCACCTGCAGGTTTGTGGACTAGTAGCTCCTGTTTGTGTAATGTAACTTCCTGTCTGACTTCCTGTCTGACTGCAGGTGAACGGGAAGAGTCTGAGTTTGAAGCAGTTTCTGGAGGAGCCGATCTCTCTTTCCATGGTAAAGATCTCCAAACATCTGTCCCCTCTCTGGCTCTCTGTCCCCAACCTTGACAGCTGTCCCTTCTCTTGGCGTCTCTTTAAGGATGAATTCCCGGCGGTGTTGAAGTGGAGGAGGAAGCCCTCCCTCCCGGTTGTGTCCTCATCCCTGCCGGACCTTCTGGGAAGCTCCTCCCCCGGCCTTGCTGCAGACACGCCCTTCATCACGCACACGCTCACAGGTAAGCCCACCTGACCCCCATCAACCCTCCACCTGACCCCCATCAACCCTCCACCTGACCCCCCCCCCCATCAACCCTCCACCTGACCCCCATCAACCCTCCACCTGACCCCCATCAACCCTCCACCTGACCCCCCCCTCAACCCTCCACCTGACCCCCCCTCAACCCTCCACCTGACCCCCATCAACCCTCCACCTGACCCCATCAACCTTCCACCTGACCCCCCCCCATCAACCCTCCACCTGACCCCCATCAACCCTCCACCTGACCCCATCAACCTTCCACCTGACCCCCCCCATCAACCCTCCACCTGACCCCATCAACCTTCCACCTGACCCCCCCCATCAACCCTCCACCTGACCCCATCAACCTTCCACCTGACCCCCCCCCATCAACCTTCCACCTGACCCCCCCTCATCAACCCTCCACCTGACCTCCCCCTCAACCCTCCACCTAACCCCATCAACCCTCCACCTGACCTCCCCCTCAACCCTCCACCTAACCCCCCCCATCAACCCTCCACCTGACCCCATCAACCCTCCACCTGACCTCCCCCTCAACCCTCCACCTGACCCCCCCCATCAACCCTCCACCTGACCCCATCAACCCTCCACCTCCACATTAACACTCCACCGGATCACTGACCCCTGTGTGTGTGTGTGTGTGTGTGTGTGTGTGTGTGTGTGTGTGTGTGTGTGTGTGTGTGTGTGTGTGAGCAGACAGCAGTCTGGAGACAGAGACCATCCTGCTGACAGAACCAGTACCTGAACTGGCTCACATGGAGTACCAGCTGCTGAAACTCTTCATCCTACTGTGAGTACCACAAAGTACACACAATATTACGGTTCTTCAGAGCGCTGCCCCAGGAGGACGGTTTCTGGTTCCACAAGGAACCTTCAGACCTGCATAAACCCCCAAAGGTTCCTTAGAGAACCTTCACAAAGGGTTCTCAGAGGAACCGAAAGAAAAAAAAGATCTTAATGAACAACAGAAAAGACAAAAAAATCAGAAAGAAGGCCATTTTTAACCATGTATATATGGTGTATAATATACACACGCTGTTATACATTCAGTGTGTATATATATACATTTAATGTATATATACACTTCTTCGTCTCAGCGTCTTCCTCCTGGTCCTCTCCTCCTGCTACCTGGCCTTCAGAGTGTGTCGCCTGGAGCAGCAGATGAGCTTCCTGAGCAGCCAGCCGACGCTGAGGGACAGGTCCATACACATCTGGGGTCCATACACATCTGGGGGTCCATACACATCTGGGGTCCATACACATCTGGGGGTCCATACACATCTGGGGGGGGTCCATACACATCTGGGGGGGGTCCATACACATCTGGGGGGGTCCATACACATCTGGGGGTCCATACACATCTGGGGGGGTCCATACACATCTGGGGGTCCATACACATCTGGGGGGGTCCATACACATCTGGGGGGGTCCATACACATCTGGGTGTCATACACATCTGGGAGTTATATTACCATTCTGTGTGTTGTTCCTCCAGATGTGGAGAGTTACCCTGCTGGCTGGCCAATCAGAGGACAGGAACCTGAAAGAGCCAATCGGGGAGTAGAAGAAGAAAAACCTGCACACAATATATTTCCCATTCGAGGGGTGGGGTCAACCTGGTTGCCATAGACGCACAACGGTCCGACCTCTCGAGAGGTCACGTAGAGGTCAGGAGGCCGGCGGCGTGCTGTCACATAACAGATTCTAGGTCACATGTCTAATTTATTTACAAACTGCTCACAGATGACATTTACACCTTTAAATCGATCTCAGCTGTTCTTTGGATCTGAAGTCCCTAACATTTTCACCTCACAGAAAAATAAAGAGATCCGATCGGCATGAACGTGTATTTTAATGCGACTCCTGAAACTTCCTGTGAAAGGTTTTCTTCTTTGTCTCCTCAGGAGCCTTTTCCCCTTTCAAAGAAGCTCGTTTTGAAATGAGTCCAGGGACAAAATGTCAAATGAAAATGTTTATTTTTCCGGTGCGGCCCGGTGCCAGACGGCCCACGGACCGACACGGGGCCGCGCCCCGGGAGTTGGGGACCACCGGGGAAGTGACAGCTTCATCAATTAAAGCAGCATTCCCTCTCCTGGCCACTAGGGGAAGCCTCCACTGGTCCTGTAGAAGTCTATGGGAAAATGACTACGGCCCCCTGACCTCTGACCTCACTGAGGTCATGTGGTCAGTGGTGGAGTGAGTCTGTGCGTTAGGTGGTGTAAACATGAAGGGACAGCACTGCCGCGTAAACAAATAGGATTTACAATTGAGGGGATTTATTTCATACTTTTTGCTCTTTGAACGTCTTTCGGGCTCTTTCCTCACAAGATGGGAGCTATTTTGAAATAGTGCTTTACGCTCTTAAAAATGATCCTGATAAAAATGTTAATAGTCTGATTTCATGTGTTTTTCGTAGATCTTTAAGCCTTATGGTTTTAAATGTAACATTTCATTGACATTCTGAATATCTCACTGGTTAATATGATTTATGAAATAAGTTCACACACCTGCGGGTGACGTGTGGATCAGTTCTCTAAGCCGCCTCATGGGGGCAGTAAAGCACCATGCAACCACTACAATCCTCGGTCAATACATATCGTTAATGTACAATTAATAAAAGTGCATCACAAACTTACATCTTGCGTTTCCTTTTTCACCCTGACCAGTTTAGGACCATTCAGTCTGGAAACAATAATTCTTAAGTCAACAAACTGCTGCATTAATGTTTTAAATGTAGTTGGTCTAATGTCTCCAATGTCTCCAATGTCTCTGACTTCAGCTCCGATCAGGTCAGGATTCATCCGGGGAACAGTTGGGATCTTTAGATGTGACGATTAAAGCTGATTTACTGCTCAGAGGTCTATAAAAGGATCAGCTGAACCTGATCCGGACACGTGTACAGCTAAAAGGCCAGGTACTTCTACAATGTTGGTGTATTAGTACACTAGAAACACCCAGGTATCCCTATCAGGACAGGAGTGAGCCAAGGACACCAGGGACACCATCTCCTGACCTTTCTGTTGGGGACCGTTGGCTGTGTTCTCCTCAGACCCGACCCCACAGGAGACCTGCAGCTGGAGGTCCTCCCCCTCCATTTGCTCCTGAGTATTTATATACTCAGGTAGTATTACTAGTAGTACTGGTTGGTATCAGAGGAAAACACTTTCACAACGGATCAAATCAGTCTTTATTAATCATCATCGGTCCTAAAAAGACATATTTACACGACTTGAAAAGCTGAAGCTAAGCTGCAGTGGTTTCTGTCCACCGGGTCGTCTCTTAAAACCGTCTCTGAAGCAGAGCTCCTCCTCCTGCTGGGAGCTTCGTCCCGCGTCCTCTGCTCCTCAGGTCACGTTGTTCACTTCCTGTCTGGTCGCATCCTCGACTTCCTGCTTCTTGTACCATCTCGTCTCCTCCTCTCTCGTCCTTGTTTCTTCTGTCGTCATCTTGTGTCCTCGGCCTCTCATCAGCTGCGAGGGACGCCGATGACTCCTCCCCCCGGAGACTCCAACATGTCCAGCTGTGCCGAGAAGGTCCTTGGAACGAACGGCTGCCCCCCCTCCGGGAACTCCACACCCCCTTCCTTTGTCCCAGCACGCATCCTTCCGGAACGCCGACAGCAGGCGCACGTCCGAGTGTGCGTTGGCCACCGTGTGGCGCCGCACGCCGCCAGCCTTCTCCAGGTAGGCCTCGCCCTCCTGCTCCACCAGCGGGGGCAGCGACGAGGAGTCGGAGGAGGCGTAGTGCCGAGTGACTGTGATCTCGGGCTGGAAGCCGTCGCCCGGCAACGACCACGGGGGGCGGGACTCTGGAGGAGACAGGAAGACTGAACTTGTGTCGTCCTAATCGTCTCCAAGGAGGTCCAACTTAGGGTGCGCTTCATTCGCTGACCTGTCGCTCTGCAGATCAGTTTGACGCTGTCTTCTTTTATCTCGTTGGCTTTTTACCTTTTGTTTTATACACAAACCGAGCTATCGTTAGCATCCGCTCGCTAATACTCCCTTAGCCTGTTTAAGGGGCGCTCAGAGGACACACGAAGGTTTTTACTTAACTAAAGTAGCTGAGGAGAAGAGGACGAGAGAGACGAGGGATTATGATCATTATAAACTACTTTCCAACCACGAGGTGTATCGGAATCATCTTACTGTCATAATAAAGGGAACGCTTGTCTCCAGATGTGTAAATAATATCACTCTCTACACAAAGGATTGGCCTGCGATTGAGATTGACAGCACTGATAGCCAACCGCAAGCGTGTCAGAAAGCGAACAGTGGATGACTTTCTGTTGGTGTATTTTACTCTGTGGAAAACTGTCCAATACAAATGCCCCTTTTAAGATGTGTGTGTGTGTGTGTGTGTGTGTGTGTACGGCGGCAGATTAAGCGGCTCACCTCCCTGCTGACAGGACTTAACCGGCCCCTGACCTCTGACCCCTGAGGCCAACTGTTGGGACTAATCATCTGCCTCTTTGTTTCCTCTCGGGTCAGAGCAGGACGTCTCTGAAACCTTCCTACGTCCCAACGCGTCATTCTAGCTACGTCACTAAAGCATCCATCCAAGGTCAAATACTGATGAATGCGTTCTTACCCAGAAGGCTCCTGGGGGGCCGAACGTGGCCGAGGAACGGAGACACCGACACCTCCACCAGGACCTCCAGCTGGTAGGCCTCCACACTGGGAGCGCCACACTGGTGGACGCCCTGAGGGAGGACACAAGGACACAGAGAGGGACACAGTACTGGTTCATTGACAGCAGAGACAACATTAGGTTCCCACCCAGAAATGTGAGAGTCACACACAATGCAACTGGTGTTGTTGGTGGTGTTCTACGGGTGGTCCATGTCTGGGGCTTTTATTGTGAAGGGCAAGAAGAGGATCTGGTCCATTGTGGAATGTAAGGACGGTCTGTTCTATCGTTTCATTTGATAAACTATTGACACTAAATCAAAGATCACAACTAAACTAAACTCACATGTCAAATGAAACAGGAAATAAGACAAAGTGTGTGTGTGTGTGTGTGTGTGTGTGTGTGTGTGTACCTGCAGCACCAGCAGCATCTGAGTGACGGCTGGAGGGATGGAGGCTGCACTTCTCAACGTCTCCTCCAGCTGGAGCTTCAACAGCACCAAGTCTCTGAAGGCCAGAAGGGTCATCTGCCTCACCGTCAGCTCCTGACCCTGAACGCACGCACGCACACGCACGCACGCACACACACGCACGCACGCACACGCACGTACACGCACGTACACGCACACGCACGCACACACACGCACGCACGCACACGCACGCACACGCACGCACACGCACGCACGCACACGCACGCACACGCACGCACACGCACGTACACGCACACGCACGCACGCACACGCACACACACACTCTCTCTTAGTAGATAATCCTGTGGTCTCTCTGATCAAATGAGCCCAGATTAGTTGATCTTGGTGGGGTGGTAATCGAGCCTCGGCTAAGCCCCGCCTGCCGGCGCTGCGTTACCACGGAGACCACATGCTCACTATGTACTACGGACATCTGTAACCAGGGGTGGGGGTTTGTGGAGGGGAGCGTTGCCACCTTGTGATTGGTCAGCCTGCGTTTGGTGGGTGGTCTCAGTCCGACAGGAAGCTGCTTTGAGCTACATGCTAACAAGCTAACGATGGCGCGTGTACCTGGACTGGGTAGAAGATGGCCTGCAGGGTTGGCATGATCTCCGTGAAGAACCTATCCCACATGTCGGCGAGGACAACAAGGACCTGCTCACCTGTGGGGGAGGGTACCGACTGTTACCATGGAAACACAAAGCGTCAGCCCCCCAAAGAGAAGGCAATGTGACATCCAATCTGCATTGCTCTTATTCTGAAAGGCATGCTCGCTCTTCCTGTTTGCTGAAACCAGAGGCCGTCTCACCGGAGTGAAGCAGGACTCGGTCCAGGACTTCAGAGAGACCTCGAGTCAGCATGTTCTGGAACACACGACAGCAAATACTTTTACATCCAAACGGAAAGATGAAACCCTCATTTCTGCGTTAAACAGGAAGTGACAACAGGAAGTGAACACGGAAGGCACCTGGTAGTAATCAGTGATGAAGGAGCCCATCTCCGTCTTCAGGAGCCACCTGGAGGACACAAGAGGAGATCAGTGACACGTGGTACATAGCAGAGGTACATGTGGTACTTTGTATGTATGGTACTACATATCAGAGGTACATGTGGTACTTTGTATGTATGGTACTACATATCAGAGGTACATGTGGTACTTTGTATGTATGGTACTACATATCAGAGGTACATGTGGTACCTGATGCTCTCGTTCAGAGTGTAGAGCTCGTTGGTCTGCAGCTCTCCACCCTGGAACACTTTGATCACAGCTGACTGCACACTGAGGACACACAGGAGGTCAGAGGTCACAGCATCACATCTTATCAACCACACACCTGAGAGGAGAGAACATCACTGGGCTTCTTCACCGACAGTTACTGGGAAGTGTGTGCGTGTGTGCGTGTGCGTGTGTGTGTCCGTGTGTGCGTGCGTGCGTCTCAGGACGTGGCTCCGGCTGCCACTTCCTGTTTGAACATCCTGAAGAGCAGCAAACAGGCCGCAGAGTTTCCTGCTGCTGAACCGACAATGTGAAGCAACACAAAGCAACGCGTTTGTGTGTCTGGAGACGTTTGACCCAGTCTGCATCTTCTACTGAGACCCGCATGTTCTTTCTGGAGAACAAAGCAGCACTTTATCTCTCGTTGATGCTCATGTTTGGGCCCATAACACACACACACACACACACACACACACACTCGGGTGACTTTGACTGATCCAGCATTCAGATCAGGAACCAAAGAAGAAGAACTGAAGATGCTTCACTGAAGTAACGGAGAAGGTCAGCTGACCTGTTCCACACGCTGGCGTTGGAGAGCTGCATCGACGGAGAACTGGCGTGGAACCGGGCGAGATCCGACAGAACCGGAGAACTCATGAAGCGAGGCCTGGGCCGGCGAAAAGATCCCATCATGCACCCTGGCTCCTGAGGACAGAAGGTGTGGTCACATGGGTCGCGTGACGTGGAAACGTTTCACAGGAAACACGTGTAATGAGTCCGACAGAGAGAGACAGACAGGTGGAGGCGTCGCTCAGCAGCTTCTACTTCCTGTTGTTGAATCACTCAGAAACAGGAACGCGGCCGTCCTCTCAACCACTTCCTGTTTGTTTACAAACGAGGTCTGAAAGTCCATCTGAACTTCATTGTCTGAGAAACATTTACACGTTGTAGTTTCTGTAAAACCAACAAACCATTTAATGTAGTCAAAGAGCCAAACGTCTCCGTGCATGAGAACAGAATCAGATGATTACAGAGCGATGAGGCCTCAATGTGGCTCCATGATTCAACACTAATTGCATGTTGCAGCTAACGGAAAGATCCCTTTCATTAAACGTCTGGGTCGGGTTTATTTTGATCTGTACTATAATAAACTATCAGAGATTGGGCCAACTGCACACGATCGCACAAATAACACAAACCCAGTGAAGTCCTCCAGTTCGGCCGCCGCCATCTTGGTTTTCACATCTTAGTTCTCTCCCTTGTATCATCATCAGCGTCTTGTGTTCATCTGAGGCTTTTATTTCTCTCCCCTTTAACCGTCACAGCGAGCGTCACAGCGAGGGGGGCGCCCAGGTGGCTGATGGGAATTCCACAGTCCCTCGGCGTGCCGTCTCCCCTGTTCTCGGCCAATGGGAGGTCGTGAACACAAACATATGATTGTTTACCCGGCCGAGTTCTGACAAAAGCCGGCTCATCTCTCGCTCTGTGAGGCGAGGAGACGAGGGGGCAAGGAGACGAGGAGTTAGCGAGCTCTCACACACACATACATACATACATAAACCCCTCAGTTTGAGAAAAAGAGACATACCAACAACTGTCTCACCCCCTGATCTGTGGAATTGGGCGCTAGCCATCTCTGTGTGAGTAACCATAGCCGCGTAACCGTGGCGATCCATCTGGTAGACTGTCAAAAGACAAACCCAGCTGCCTCCCGTCCCGTCCCGTTCTCCTCTACGACACATCCATCAGGTAAAACCTGCTCTCACATCTACAGCTGCTTAGCTTAGCTTAGCACAAACACTGGAAACGGAGGGAAACTGCTAGCCTCAAGTAACAAGCTAGCAGCTCACATCTGGTCTGTGAAATCTTCTAAAACTTCAAAAGTTCATATTTAACTAAGTTTACATAAGTTAAGTTTGTATTACGCTTTATTTACCCCAAACACTGGTTACATCCCGGAGGATTTTCTGAATACTGAAAATAATAATATTGAGAAATCGGTTTTAGATGTTTGGAATGAACAAAATAATCAGATAAAACCACTGTGAGAGGAACGACCCTCCCTCATGAGGATGGATAAGCGTTAGCATGAGGGCTAATCCTGAAACACGAGAGAGAGGCTAATGCCATTATTCTGATCTGGGATCATTTCCTGTAAAAAAGAATGCTCGGTAGCATCGAGCATTCTTTTGCAGGAAAGTCCTGCATATTGCAGGACTTTTACTGTGAGTATATTTTCCCTGTAAGTCCATTTACGAGACTTAAACATAAACCTTATGTGAGACGTCAACAAAAACTAATCCCATAAGTCTTTTTTTATGAGCTAATCCCACTGTGGAACATTTACAGAATCAAAACTACACGTCAGCCTGTTGACAAGAACATCATCTAGACTGTGAAGTAAAAACTAGATTACAAGAGGTCTACAAACTGTAGATCCCCTCTAACGACAGAGTCCACTTTTGTTTTTAATACTTAAAAGGAGTCAACGATGTGTCGTTACTACCGAGCACTTATAATAGTAGACTGAAGCAGTTTATCTACAAAGACCACATAATATCCATGTATAAGAAAGCTAGGATCTAAATTGTGTTCTACAGACCTTTATTCTACAGACCATAGCCCAAGTCTCTGCTGCCTACGTTTCTAGACCACCTGTACATCTACTTACGGTCTCCAGACCACCAGTACATCTACTTACTGTCTCTAGACCACCTGTACATCTACTTACAGTCTCCAGACCACCAGTACATCTACTTACATCTACTTACGGTCTCTAGACCACCAGTACATCTACTTACTGTCTCTAGACCACCTGTACATCTACTTACAGTCTCCAGACCACCAGTACATCTACTTACAGTCTCTAGACCACCTGTACATCTACTTACAGTCTCTAGACCACCTGTACATCTACTTACATCTACTTACGGTCTCTAGACCACCTGTACATCTACTTACAGTCTCTAGACCACCTGTACATCTACTTACATCTACTTACGGTCTCTAGACCACCTGTACATCTAGTTAGTCTCTAGACCACCTGTACATCTACTTACAGTCTCTAGACCACCTGTACATCTACTTACATCTACTTACGGTCTCTAGACCACCAGTACATCTACTTACTGTCTCTAGACCACCTGTACATCTACTTACAGTCTCCAGACCACCAGTACATCTACTTACAGTCTCTAGACCACCTGTACATCTACTTACAGTCTCTAGACCACCTGTACATCTACTTACATCTACTTACGGTCTCTAGACCACCTGTACATCTACTTACAGTCTCTAGACCACCTGTACATCTACTTACATCTACTTACAGTCTCTAGACCACCTGTACATCTACTTACAGTCTCTAGACCACCTGTACATCTAGTTAGTCTCTAGACCACCTGTACATCTACTTATCTCTAGACCACCTGTACATCTAGTTAGTCTCTAGACCACCTGTACATCTAGTTAGTCTCTAGACCACCTGTACATCTAGTTAGTCTCTAGACCACCTGTACATCTGCTTGTAAAGAGTCCAGGTCTCGTCTCCCGTACTTGTGGGTCAATTTACAAGAACTACATCAAATCAAATTGTAGCTTTTTTTCCTGCTCAAATAAAGTTTGCACCTGCTTGTATAACCATGACGCCTTTGTCCAATTAAATGACGTCACACGCCACCAGCTCCCCTCTCTTCGACGTCACCTGGACGAGTTGTGCACCAGAACTCACCTCCGCGAAACGCTTCGGGTCCCGGATCAGTAGCGAAGTCCTCTCATACCCAAACGTTCAGAAACGCAGCTCAGCGCCGGATGCAGCTCCCCATCCTCGCCCCCGTTCCGCGCTCACGGCCCCCGGTTACCGGAACCAACAAACAAACAACCGGTGCCGGACTGAGGGAGGCGGATACTTCTCCTCGGACTCTAGTCGCCAACTCTCGGATTCTAAGTGTCGCTGTTCAACAGGCTGCGTTCAACAGGCTGCGGCCAACAAGCTAGCGGAACTAACCAGATTCATTTCCTGTTACGACCTTCAAAATAAAAGTTATTACTTATTGCAAGTCGCTTTGTAACTTACTGTAACAATACTCATGTTACAGTAAGTATATCTACCTACCAAATATTTGTTTGGTCCCAACATCGACAACTTGTGCTTGTAGATTATTAGAATTATTCATGTTATCCACATTATTACTAATATATTAAGTAATTAACTTAACGTAATTAACGTAATGATTACTAATATATTAAGTAATTAACTTAATATATTAGTAATAATTACGTTAATTACGTTAAGTTAATTACTTAATATATTAGTAATAATTACGTTAATTACGTTAAGTAATTAACTTAACGTAATTAACGTAATTATTACTAATATATTAACATTATTGCCCTGTGGTTTTAGAACACTCCATAGTACTAAATCGGCTCTGCTAAAAGTCACCAACGACCTGCTTCTCACTCTAGATTCAGGTCAAAATGCAATCCTGGTTCTATTGGACCTCAGCGCAGCGTTTGATACTGTGGACCACAACATCCTCCTTACCCGTCTTGAGGACTGGGTAGGCATAAAGGGGTATTTGTCTTGCTTACCTTCTCTGTGCTTGCCTTTTATATTCTGCTTGTTCTGATTTGTTTTTATTTTCTATTTTAGTCACATCCGCTGTACAGCACTTTGGCCAGTTTTAAATGTGCTTTATAAATTAAAGACTTACTTACTTATCCTCCTCTTCCTTCCCAGATATTACGTCCACTGGTACATTACAGATCATATTTGTTTTCACATTAACAACATTCACATTATTTTTATTTAAAGGTGTACTATGTGACCGGGGTTGATTTTCCAGCGAGGCTCCCCCCAGAGGCCGAAAAAAAAACTGCACTGTCGTAAAGACGCTCAGCTGTTCTCCGTCAAGCAGGTGAAAGTAAGCCGGTACTGTCCGGTACGGCCGGTAAGATAATCGCACCCGGTTTGCCGTACAGGAAAGAAAACTATACGGCCTCTGAAAAAGATGCCAAAAAGCACTTTCAGCGCGACAACACACCTGCTAACGTCGCGCGAGTGAACAGAGTTTACGGGAGGTTAGCGGCCGCTACCAACCGTTCCAATATTACTTCCAATCGCATCAGCAGAAACGCAGGTCCGCTCAGCCTTCTTCCTCTGTGAGCTCTCGCCATTGGGAAAAGGCTCATTGGCCGATGTTCACCGTGTACGAGTCCTCTCTCTGTCCAGAGCCCTTTTCCTCTTTCTGCCTGCTCCACGTGGGCTTTCACCGTTCTGTCGCTGGTTCCGCCATGATAACTGCACAAATATCGCACTGCGCTACGAGCGCAGAGTGTACGGCTGCAGCCCGCAGCCTCCCCTCTCATGCCGTAAAGCAGGACTCTGTGGGGGCGACCCGCCGCTTCCCCTACGGACCCCCAGGGGGCCGAGAAAACCTTTGTTCCACCTAAAATGACTCATTTAATCATCTAAAGCAGTGTGGAACCTATTAATTAACTGGAAAATGTTGAATAGTGTGTCTTTAAGAAGTTAGTTTTAGATTTTT
Source organism: Apeltes quadracus (assembly GCA_021346845.1). Classification (NCBI taxonomy): domain Eukaryota; kingdom Metazoa; phylum Chordata; class Actinopteri; order Perciformes; family Gasterosteidae; genus Apeltes; species Apeltes quadracus. Next base: position 19,513,743 of record CM037935.1, read on the forward strand.
TTTATCAATCAACCTGATTATTTTGATAATCATTTAGTTTATTAAATGTCCAAAAGTAGAAAGGAAATATGATTTTTGTCCAAAACCCTCAGATATTTAATTTAAACAACCCATCCTCACTATACATGTACTATATTCATGTACATATTAATTATCGAAATAATAATAATAATTACCCAGGAAAAAAATATATTTGCAGAAGTACAAGATTAATACAGTATAATTAAACAGTTTACTGCCAGAATTATTATTTTATTTTGAAGGTACATGTCCAACATCCGCTGCAGGTGTAGTTGCAGCTTGATGCTGCATCCGGCCTCTCAGAAGATGATTATTTCAAAAAGCTTCAGTTCTATTTAGAAATATTGATTGATGAGCTGAGGACACAAATAAACAGAAGTTCCACAAAGAAGAACAAAATGTTAATAAAAACAATTTAAAGAACATTTTAAGTTCTACTTTCTGAGCTAAATAGTACTACAATATTTTACTGCAGTAAAAGTACCATACTGAAGAAAAGTACACATGAGCTAAAACACTATCAATGTATATATAATGTATAATTGTGGAGCTCTCTGTGATGACACCAGAATGCTGCTGGTTCTATAATCTTTAATAATACTTTATAAAGTACTTTCCACCACTGCCAGTACATTTTATTAATGAAGCTAAAATTAGAAATGCTTCGTTTCAAGTAAAATCCTCACATTAATGATTAACATTTGATTCATTCATAAAGGTTCTTTAGGTTTAGTTTATGTATTGGACTAAGACCCTTTTCTGTGTTCTAAAGGAGAGAAAAAGTTATAACGAGAAAGAAAAAAAGAAAAGTCTGCTGATTCAAGATCAGCTGATGTGACCAGAATAAAAATGATTCACTGTGAAAATACAAAGAATAAAGTACAGAGTACCAAAGAAAATATGTTTGAAGTAAGATAATAAAGTAAAATAACAGTACAAAGTATAAATTACAGAGTACAAAGGATAATGTATGAAGTAAAAAGAATAGAGAATACAGAAAGACTAAAGTACATGATATACAGTAGGAAGTATAAAGTACAAAGTACTCCATAGTCTGACAGGTTTATTCATTCTTTAATCAAAACTATATTAAAATGTTTTTTTTATGTGAGATTTCTAATAGAGGTCAAAGGTCAGAGGGGTTCCTGCACCGTCCCTGTTGTGTCCCATGGCGCCCCCACCCGGTGGAGAGACGACATTACGCCCCATACTGAATTCATCTATAACTAAATCGATTGTGTGATCCATAAGGACATGAGGTCACATCCTAAACGTCCTGTTGATCTTATGGCTTCTAGCAGAACACAACCATGCTTTGGTTTTGAGGGTTATGCACTACTTCAAACATGAAATATACACCAGCGTTCTGAATCTCCAGGTCACATTCTAACAGTGAAGGTAGAAGAACAGCTGGAGACGGATTCCTGCAGCCTGCGGTGGCAACTTTATTTAGATATACGAGCAGGCTGCGCCCACGAAGGGACACGCCGCTAATCACAGAGTGTCATGCACACAGACACACACACACACACACACATCTGGATCGCTGCTGGGCTCCTTGATGTTTCCTCTATTTGCCTCTCCAAGTGAAAGCATTTAAATCCTAAAATAAGTTTAAAGAGATGATCATCTGTCAGTTTGACACACCTTCCATCACTCTGAAGTTTACTGAAACAAATGTAAGTCTGAGGAGTTTATAGTAATTTTTATATTGATTAATAATGTTGGACGTTTCCCATCAAACACTATGTTCTGCTGTTACAATTAACAACGGTCCTGACATTATACACACGAAAACAATGGCATGAATTATTCGAAGGTTATTTGTAGGGGTGTAACGATTCAGCTGTTACATCGATGTATCGATTTATATCGATCTGTGCTCGGCGAGTTGGTCTTATGGACGATATATATCGATCAAACATTGTTTTAAAATGTAATAAATCGATTGTATCGATACTAGGAAATAACCCGTTGGATTTAAGCACGTCAGACTTTTTTCTTAGCACTTTTAATGATAAAAGCTGTCACAGACTGAGCCGTGACGCGCTCACGCAGTATGCAGGTCCCGCCGTCCCGAGCCCCGATTCTACTTCCGGGTTTCACGGCAAAGCCGACGGGATGTTCCACACGGGTTGAAATAGAGGGGTTTTGCGGGGGTTGGTCGGGGAAAACCATTATTGCAGGGGTGTTTTTTGTATATGTCATTAATATGGGTTTTTTCTGCTACACTGCTACAGCAGTGTTTGCACTTTATTCAAATAAAATGTGAATGCATTACCATTCATTGTTGTTTACTTGTTTATTTATATTCATAATTAATTGATACCTGATTCCATTACAAGAAACAACAGGAATCTAGAAAATTTATTTCAGTCACACTGGTGGAATTTTGGGCTAAAAAGTTACTGAATCGATTTCAAGTCACTGAATCGTTTCGCATCGTATCGTTCTAAATGAACCAATAATGTCCTTGAATCGTATCGACAACCACGAATCGTGATCGAATCGTTGTTAAAAAGGAATCGTTAAACCCCTAGTTATTTGTCCTCAGGCTCCTCAAAGTTAAAGAATTGTCCCCGAAAAAGGTGAACCTAAATCGGACACTTCGTAATGAACCAGGTTGCATCCACACCCGTCTCATGCTACCTGTTCTTCGCCGCTAACGTTAGTAGCATTTAAGCTAGCGCTGTTTGTGCTCGGTTGTTTGTTGTCAGTTTTTTTCAAATGTCCTGACTTTCCTCGTCCTCTCGTTTTGGATGTGGTAGTCATCTTGGTCACGAGTTAGTTTCCATCCTGAAAGCTTTATATATCTGCAGTTGTCACTGTTTTCTAAATTTCTTCGGACGGAGCCTCGTCTCTATCATCACGTCACCGGAAGCCACATACACACTCGGTTTAATCGACAAAAAATCCTGAAATGATCACTAAACTTAAACAGCCTTTTCACAAAAACGGTAAAAGATATCAAACTAAAAAGTAGACCCCAGATAGCTGAACATGTTGTGAACAGTTTAAAGTTTGTAGGAGGAGATACATTTTGAAGCAGAAGAGGATTTGAAGCTTGCTCTCATTGACTTTAGTGTTAAAATAAAGTGTTAAAAAGCTTAATATTAAAAAAGTAGAAATAGTAGAAGGAAAGTTGAAGAAGTCCCATCATTAGCTGAAAGAGCTGAACATTTGAAAAGTTGAATGGTTTTAATAGCTGAAAGTATGCAGAAGTTACGCAGAGCGAAAAAAAGTACGGAATAATAAATAAAATTGAATAACAATAGTTGGAATGCTGTAGAAGCATTCCCACTAATTACACAATAACCCAACATGATACGTTTAATGACTGCTGCAGTTTCAAAATTGTAATGACAAGTATCTTCAGTACTTAGAGGCTCCTTTTGGAGAGTGATTGGGAAAGTGACTCCTTTCTTCCTTAAATCTCCACTGTCTTCAGCGCGTTGAGAAAATGGAGGCTTTTACTTTGAAAAACAGCGAAAGCAATTACTGTGAAAAGCGGAAATCACGATGTTTACACGGTCGTCATTTCCGCTCTCCAGCGCTGAGCTAACCGCTAGCGAGCAACTGGCGGATGTCTGCTCGCTCCGGTTTCATTTTAACTTGTTTATTTTACAACCGTAAATCTCTTCCGTCTTCAGGGGTCGAGCCGTTGAACCGCGTCTGTGACGTCATCCCGGTGGTCAACCGGTGGAGAACGACTCTTTCCCCCTGTGAACACCGGCTAACGAGCAGCTCCGTACGCAGACTGATGCCCAAAAAACACAAAGCGGGAAGCTGCAAGAAGGTAAGAAGGTTACTTTATGTATGCGTGTGTGTGTGTGTGTATATATATATATATATATATATATATATATATATATATATATATACACACACACACACATATATATATATATATATATATATATATATATATATATATATATATACATATATATATATATATATATATATATATATATATACATATATATATATATATATACATATATATATACATATATATATATATATATATATATATATATATATATATATATATATATATATATATATATATATATATATATATATATATAATATTATATATATTATATATATATATATGTGTGTATGTGGTCTTGCAAATCGCTTTGGAAAATGTAATGTGCTCCTCTCTACCAGCTGAGAGGGGCAGAGGCCGGAGCAGAGGCCGCAGAAGTGGGCGGGGCAGAGGGTGGAGCTTCCTGTCCAGTTTCCCAGGACAAGCGAGGCTCCGTCACCATCGCTGTGCGTGCTAAGCCCGCTTCCAAGCACAGCGGGGTCACAGGTCAACGGCGCTCCACATGCATGCGGTCACGTGACCACCTGAGGGTCGCCTCTTATTCTTCTTCTGCTCATCCAGACGTCTCGGCGGAGGCGGTGGGCATCGCCATCGCAGCGCCTCCAACCGACGGGGAGGCCAACGCCGAGCTGATCCGCTTCCTGGCCGAAGTCCTGGACCTGAAGAAGAGCCACGTGTCTTTGGACAAGGTCCGCTCAAAGGAGAACACCTCCTGCTGCGCCTCCTCCGTCCTCACTCCCAGATAATGATGCTGCTCCTCCTGTGACCCGGCAGGGCTCCAGGTCCAGAGACAAAGTGATCCGCGTGGACTCCCCTCTGAGCCCGGAGGAGGTGCTGAGGAAGCTCCGGGAGGCTGCAGGCTGACAGGCGCTGCTTCCCCCCCGAATATTAACAATGCAACAGATGGTTCACAGCTGGAATGGAAACAGTCCAGCAACCAGAGAGCAGATCACGTTAAAATAAACTAATCAAATGTTTTATTGGAAGTCAAAGTTCATGAACACATTTCAGCTCGATGCGCGTTAACAGTACGGTGCGTTAGCGCCTCCCATCTTATCAATAATACTCAAACTAGTTGAATATCCGTTTTATTTAGGTAAAACAGTGTCAATACCTTTTGAAAGTATAGTATTCAAATGGATTCATGTAGTCAGCTGTTTTTACCGATGATATTCTACATTGGGGCCGTCTGGGTTGAGTCATTATTTTAGACTCAAATCCACAAAAAAGAATTCCACCAGGTGGAACCTGCAACTCTTCCAGTTAGCGTAGCATAGCGGCGCTTTACTACCGGAAGATGACCTCAAACGACACTAAACAGTACGGTAAAACATTTTGTCCCACATTGACACGGTTATGTTGAGAGCCCCAACATGCGTGTGTGCGTGAGTGTTTCTACCATTTGAACAGTATTAAAGGGCAGAGAGTCAGTGACTACCCCCCCCGGGGAAACTTTTGAATTCGTTGTGAAATGATAAAAGTCAGCAGTCAACTAGCTTTTTGTCCCAAAGGGCTTTTTATTAGTAAGATACTTTACAGTCTAAACTCCTCGCGGCTGCTTGAAGTTCATGCCGACGGTGGGCTGCGTCACCTGCAGGTTGGACAGACCGCCGAAGTCCTGAGGAGCAGAGGGAGAACATTGAGGACCAATAGAAGCAGACCTGAGAGGCTACAGCAGCTTTAAGGAGGACCGTCTGTCTGAGAGCAAGCGACAATCCTTCACACACGGGAAAGGCTCTCACTTCATCTTCCTGTTCTATCAATGGCCTGACGGCGAGGACAACATGACCACTTTCGACACAGGACGCTGGGAAACACCATCTCACCTGAAGGCACCACGTTTTACAAGCTCACCCTGGTGTGTTAGAGCAGCTATTCAACGTTACACCTTACCAAGACAAACTTTACATTGTTGCTTACCGTTACTACCCAGATGTACAACGAGTAATACGCGTTATAAACTCACCAGCAGCTTCAGCATCTCCTTTGTGTCAGGATCAACTTCTATGAGCTCCTGGTCCAGAGCAGACACCTGGGGGAGGGAAGAGCCGTCAGTAGAAAATCCCCTTTCTAACATGACCCTGAATGCAACTGAACATGCGAGTCGAGCTGGAAAACAACGAGCGACTGATTAACTTATTTTGTCTGAGAGCTTCAGGGTCTGAGAGGAAGCGACAATCCTTCACACACGGGAAAGGCTCTCACTTCATCTTCCTGTTCTATCAATGGCCTGACGACGAGGACAACATGACCACTTTCGACACAGGACGCATTCATTCATCAATGGAGCAGGGTCAAAGGTCACCCTGAAGGCTCACAACCTCACTTTATGGGGACAGATTCATGCATCGTCCAACATACACGAGAGCAGCTCTCAGATCAGCTGACGTGATGTTTAACTTTACAGCTTGTTAATGTTCGATCATTAGTATACTACAGGGCGCAGTGCAGGCTGAAGAACCAGTACGCAGACGTCTACAGCACTTCATCAACTGGTGAAACCATCAGACTGCCCTTTCAAGGTCTGTGCGTTCTGATTGGTTCATATGCATGCTTGAGGTGCGTTCACTGACCTCTGGCACGTAGTTGTCCCTCCTCTCTCGCTCCTCCTCCTGCAGTTTGATGGAGATTCCTCTGACTGGACCCCTCTGGATCCGCTTCATCAGATGCGTCACATACCTGCAGCCAGAAGCACAGACGTCAACACACCAGACTTTAGGGCGGCTGTGCTGTGCATTCAGAGCGTCAGCGTCTGATGGGAACATCAACACGTGCATCTCGTGGTAGAAACAGCAGCTTTAAGGAGGACCGTCTGTCTGAGAGCTTCAGGGTGTGATAGGAACCGACAATCCTTCACACACGGGAAAGGCTCTCACTTCATCTTCCTGTTCTATCAATGGCCTGACGACGAGGACAACATGACCACTTTCGATCCAGGGTGTGGAGCCCATGTGAGGAACTCACCCGGCGATCTTGTTGCGTAGCTTCTTGCTGGGGATGATGGCGATCTCCTCACACACCCTCTTGTTGGTGTGGAAGTCACTCCCTAGACGGGTGTAGTACTTCTCGATGATGACCCGGGCAGCCTTCTTCACCGTCTTGGTCCTGACTCGTCCCTAAAAAGGAGAAAGAGAAGTCATTCATTTACACTTAACTGCAACCAAAATGGCCGCCTATTTCAGCGAACACAACACTTTTGGATCAGATATCTGCAAAATCGTTGTGAAGTTGTGCAGCTCAGGGTGAACATTTTGATGTGAACGTTTTAATGTATAGACATTTGATTTGTTTGACCAGAGAGCTTCGGGGTCTGAGATTCTACACCAGAAGATTTAAGGAGGACCGTCTGTCTGAGAGCTTCAGGGTCTGAGAGGAAGCGACAATCCTTCACACACGGGAAAGGCTCTCACTTCATCTTCCTGTTCTATCAATGGCCTGACGACGAGGACAACATGACCACTTTCGACACAGGACAAATTAACATGGACGTTCATATAGCGACACATTCTAGCGAACCTGATGCTTCAATTTGAGTCTGATTGATACCTTGATTCCTCGACCTGGAATGAGGCGGACTACACGGACGGATGAGGTGAACCGTCATGGCCGCCACACACCCTCAAACACCGGCATGTTCGCTAGACTCCCGTCATCCCGGGGAGATGCTCGCTAACGGTTGCAAGCCCGCCGGGTTTCCTAAGTAACTAACGGCGGGTGATGCATTTATAGAACGTGTATGAAATCCAGCATATTAATCAACATTAACATTCTGCTGTTCCAGCACATTAAACCGAGAGATCGGAATGAGAAACGTTTAATTCAGCTTCACTGCGCCACCTCCCCGAGCAGCCGATTCACTGCTACAATTCTGCTATTTAAAAGGCCTATTTACGCCATCGAACGTCAATACTCCAATATTTAGGTTTATTAAACCATCCGGTGCCCGATAATAAAGTCAGCGAGGAATAAAGCTCCCCAGAATTTGAGGATTATATCAGATTAGTCAGGTAGGCGTGTGAAAAATACCCACCATGTTGGATCGGCCTGGTAAAAGAGGACGAATGCACTTCCGGCGGAAGTTTAAATCCACAAGCGGAAGCTGAGTAGAGAAACGTGGCACACGTGCGGCGCCCTCTGTTAGCCGGAAGACGAAACTACAAGCACAGCGGTAATAATTATTTTATTCAATATTTACAATATATTTATATGATACATATACATCCGGAGTTTTTGAAACTCATCAACATAATTTTTTTTAAATAAATGTATTAACTTGCTCGTCAATTAACTTGGTTCCGATTTTATTATTAAATTGTATTAAATTATTAAATTATTAAATCTATCCAATTGTCTATTTAAATAGATCCGTAGACTCTGCTACATTATAATGTTCCCATAGTAATCAGTAAAATTAGGTTTAAGTATTCATTCAGTGTACTATTCAGTTGTAATATTACATATCCTATCATATAATGTCACTAGAAAAGCTTTCTACTCGTGTTAATGTAACAAGCAGGACTGATTGTTGTAGTTCTTCACGTAGTTTCCGGTTTGAACATCATTGCCCATGAGCTCTAGCACCGCATGTCTATCACGTGACACTCAGGTGACGTCATACGTCAACATGGCTGCCGCTCTGTCCAGTGAACATTTTGACAATTTACAGCTCCTCCTGAAGGTATTGATCCCGAATATCGATCTTAAAAAAGATTCTTTATGAAGTGTGATCGTTTCAACTGAAGCTCGATAAAGTGTTTCTACTGAAGCTGTTTGTTTAATGCTCATTAATAGCTCATATTAGCCCGCTAGCATCACACAGCACGGACCATAAACTGCGATAAAAAATAGTCAGATATAAGTCTTTCTTTACAGACCTGCTGCTTTAAAATAAATATATATTTACATGTAATACTTTAAACAGTTTATTTGACATAGTAATTCATTATTGATTAATCTATGCTTAACATATTGTAACGATACAAATAGCTCTTATTATAATAACTTAAGTTTATGACTTAACTATTCCTGTTTTTTATTTATTATGTCCAAATTTTTTTTCTTCTAAGGTTAGATGTACGTTTTACTACATCAATCCAACAGCTTTCCTTTCACATTCAGGTGATCGATACTAAATGAAGTATTGTAGTTCCATCATCATGCAGTTCTCTGTCATTTATTCGAGAATCAGCGACAAAGTAGAAGTTGCTCGATACTTCTAAACACCGCTCAGATTCTACCAGCGCGTTCCTGCAGAGGAACCAGTACAACGTTCCGTCCCCACACCTGAATGTCACTGAGAAACTGTGGTTCTGTCCGCGCCCGAACGGTCCAAAATACCTCCGACCACAACCGAGCCCCTCACAGGAAGCTACAGCAATGACTCCTGCAAAAGGAGCATCTGCTGAATATTGATGTCATTTGCCCAAATTGATGCACCTGCCTACTTTTGTTTAAGTAATTATTGCACACGTTCTGTAAATCCTGT
>CM037935.1:19528083-19558083 GCA_021346845.1 Apeltes quadracus
TCCTTACCTGACTCCGCCCCCTGCTCTCTGCTCCCTGCTGCAACTGAAAGAAATGATAACAGATAATAGTAACAATAACAAATGAAATATTGTTGTAAATCCTTTTCCATTTATTCATTCCTGTAATATCTTTATAATCATTATTAATATAAGTGTGACTCACTGCTGTCCAGAGTGTCCAGCAGCGCCCCCTGCTGGCCGCCCAGCACCGCGGCCCTGAAGCAAGGCAGCAGGCAAAGGTCGCTGCGACTCTTCAGGCCGTCCGTCACTCTCCTTCTCCCCGCCAGGAACAGTAACTCCTCCCTCCACTGTAGCTCCGCCTCCTGGCAGGTGAGCAACATCACCTCCTTTAAGGAGAGCCTCCACGCCTCCCTCCATCTGCGCAGACAGCCGCCCCCCCCCAGGAGCCAGCCGACACCTCCCTCCACACCAACAGCACCTCCTCTTGGGTGGAGGACTGGGAACAGGCGAGCCGCCAGGAGGGAGCGCCGTTCTCCCCTCAGCCATAACTCCTCCGGCCTGAGGAGGGAGAAGAGGAGGAAAGGAGAGGAGAGAGGAGAGACGAGAGGACACTTGAATAAAATGCTTGTGCAGACAGGAAGGGAGTCGTGGATCCTTTCTAGAGATCCTACTGGATTCCTGTCCGGCTGAAGAAGAGACTCCATCCGTGGTTCAGGAAGGAGGCGCCGCTGTCTTCAGGGGAGGCCTGAGGAGGAGGAGGAGGAGGAGGAGGATGAAGATCATGCGATGCGTTCAGGGACCCTCTGGACAACTGTGTTGGTTACCTCCAGCTCGTCCTGCGCTCCCGTTGCTGTGTAGACGCTCAGCTTCAGCTGCCCCACTGCTATCCGGTGTCCCTGGATGATGATGTCATCAGCCAGCTGCAGTTGGCTGAGGCACTGTGATGTCATCAGTGGGAGACCCGACAGCAAACAGCCCGACGGGACCCCCAGAGGACCCTGGGGGAGAGGTTGAGAGGTTGAGAGGTTGCAGAGGCTGCGGCGTGGAGCCCCTAAAGCGGCGCTGACTGAACTCCTCCTGACCTGCAGGTGGCAGTGTTGCACCACCGAGCCCGTTGCCACGGCAACGTTTCCCTCCAAGACGCTGTTGATGACCCTCCCCCCGTCATGCACGGCCCTCTCTCTCTGAAACAGGAAGTAAACGCGGTCAGGAGTGAGGACGTGACGGGGGGCGGGACTTCAGTGGGGAGGAAACAGGAAGTGTCACCTGGATGTAAGACAGGGTGTTTCTGTTCATCCAATCACAGGACAGTCGCTGCACATGCTGCTTCCCGGACAAGGTCAGGTAGTCATAGCAACCACCGGGGACGTAAGCTGGTATGAAGAAGACCTCAGAGTTTAACAGCTCGTCCAATCAGATGGCAGGGCGATACCAACAATTATTATTTAAAGGCACCCTATGCAACCGGGGTTGATTTTCCAGCGAGGCTCCCCCCAGAGGCCAAAAATAAATGTGCACTGTCGTAAAGACGCTCAGCTGTTCTCCTCGTTTCTCCATCGAGCAGAGGTGCGTTTGTTTTGAGACAGGCGAACGCAACAAATCACCACGTCGGAGCAGGAAAGAAAGCGGAAAAGGAACGAATCACCAGACGACTTTCGCTGTTTTATCGCTGGTTCCGCCATGATAACTGCACAAATATCGCCACTGCGCTACGAGCCTGCCTTTCACTGGGGCGTGTAGCCGTTCTCGTCGTAAAGCGACCGACTCTCGCGATGACAACACTTCTGAGCCTGTGGGGGCGACCCCCAGTACGGTATTACCCCTACAGACCCCCAGTACGGTATTACCCCTACAGACCCCCAGTACGGTATTACCCCTACAGACCCCCAGTACGGTATTACCCCTACAGACCCCCAGTGCGGTATTACCCCTACAAACCCCCAGTACGGTATTACCCCTACAAACCCCCAGTACGGTATTACCCCTACAGACCCCCAGTGCGGTATTACCCCTACAAACCCCCAGTACGGTATTACCCCTACAGACCCCCAGTACGGTATTACCCCTACAGACCCCCAGTGCGGTATTACCCCTACAAACCCCCAGTACGGTATTACCCCTACAGACCCCCAGTACGGTATTACCCCTACAGACCCCCAGTGCGGTACTACCCCTACAGACCCCCAGTGCGGTATTACCCCTACAGACCCCCAGTACGGTATTACCCCTACAGACCCCCAGTACGGTATTACCCCTACAGACCCCCAGGGCGGCCGAGAAAAACCTTTGTTCGACCTGAAACGACTCATTTAATCATCCAAAACGGTGTGGAACATATTAACTAACTGAAACATGTTGCATAGTGCGCCTTTAATTAGGTTTAATATCTCTACTATTAATAACATGTCAGTCATGAGATGAGTGCAGGAAACAGACAGGTGCAGAGACAGACCCAGGCTGCAGGTCTCTCCTCTCAGGAGCCTCCACAGCTCTGCCCTGCTACGCCTCACTGACGCCCCCTCTGGTCCGATAGGTGAACTGCAGCCGGCTCTGTGCTCAGTCACAAACTGGTCCTGGGTCAGATCTGAGCAGAGACACTTCAGCAGGTCCAGGAACAGAGACACCTGAAGGAGAAGACATCACCTGCAGTGATTATTATGACCAATATATCGAGCGTATTAAAACACATACGTGTTGCTATGTCGGTACCTGTAGGGGCGGAGCTCCAGAGTCCAGACCCAGGTAGGTGCAGCCGTCCAGAGGAGGAGTCACGTGAGCCTGGAGTAACTTCTCTGAGACGGACCTGCTGAAGAAGACTGGACCTGAAACCTGGAGAACACACAGACATCCATCATCCAGTATTGTAACGACCAAGAGGGCGTTTGATTCGCTTACACAGGAGAACAAAGGAGGACGCACCAGAGGAACCTTCCCATCATGCATCACGGCCTGTTGGATCTGCTCCCTTGTTCCCCTGTAGACAATGTCCCTGACCTGACCCTGGGACACAAAACAAGCGCAGCCTCAGGCCAGGATTTGGGTACACACAAACGCAGTACAACGTGTGAACACACCTGTGGGTCTGACAGGTAGACGCCGTGATTGGCTGCGTAGGAGGCGTCGCCCGGCAACGCCAAAACACGAACTCCATGGAAGCCGTCCCAGGACAAAGCTGTGCACGGGACACAGGAAAAGTACTACTGCAGTGTGGTACACCATGGTACACAATCTTTAGTGGACTAAATAATCATTTAGTGGACTAATGAGTCTTTAGTGGACTAATGAAGCGTTTAGTGGACTAATGAGTCTTTAGTGGACTAATAAAATGTTTAGTGGACTAATGAAGCGTTTAGTGGACTAATGAGTCTTTAGTGGACTAATGAAGCGTTTGGTGGACTAATGAGTCTTTAGGTGGACTAATGAGTCTTTAGGTGGACTAATGAGTCTTTAGCGGACTAATGAGTCTTTAGTGGACTAATGAAACGTTTAGTGGACTAATGAGTCTTTAGTGGACTAATGAAACGTTTAGTGGACTAATGAGTCTTTAGTGGACTAATGAAACGTTTAGTGGACTAATGAAGCGTTTAGTGGACTAATGAGTCTTTAGTGGACTAATGAGTCTTTAGCGGACTAATGAGTCTTTAGTGGACTAATGAAACGTTTGGTGGACTAATGAAGCGTTTGGTGGACTAATGAGTCTTTAGTGGACTAATGAAACGTTTAGTGGACTAATGAGTCTTTAGCGGACTAATGAAACGTTTAGTGGACTAATGAGTCTTTAGCGGACTAATGAAACGTTTAGTGGACTAATGAGTCTTTAGCGGACTAATGAAACGTTTAGTGGACTAATGAGTCTTTAGCGGACTAATGAGTCTTTAGTGGACTAATGAAACGTTTAGTGGACTAATGAAGCGTTTAGTGGACTAATGAGTCTTTAGTGGACTAATGAAGCGTTTAGTGGACTAATGAGTCTTTAGTGGACTAATGAAACGTTTAGTGGACTAATGAAGCGTTTAGTGGACTAATGAAGCGTTTAGTGGACTAATGAGTCTTTAGTGGACTAATGAAGCGTTTAGTGGACTAATGAGTCTTTAGTGGACTAATGAAACGTTTAGTGGACTAATGAAGTGTTTGGTGGACTAATGAGTCTTTAGTGGACTAATGAAACGTTTAGTGGACTAATGAGTCTTTAGCGGACTAATGAAACGTTTAGTGGACTAATGAGTCTTTAGCGGACTAATGAAACGTTTAGTGGACTAATGAGTCTTTAGCGGACTAATGAGTCTTTAGTGGACTAATGAAACGTTTAGTGGACTAATGAAGCGTTTAGTGGACTAATGAGTCTTTAGTGGACTAATGAAGCGTTTAGTGGACTATTCCTTCCTACATGGAGGCTAAAACACTCACTGAAGTCCGGAGGGATGTTGAGGATCATGTCGGTGCTGCAGACCCAAACCCCTGGAGGAGAACCAGGACAGATGTTGGTACTGAGGCAGTCCAGCAGCAGGTCCACGCAGCAAACCGGAGCCTGGACTCTGCGGTCCGGTTCCTCTGGACCCGGCAGCCAGCAAAACGCACGGCTGCAGGAGCTCCAGGGGAAGTCCCGCCCCTGAGACGAGAGGAGACGTGAAGCACCTGAACGGCCTGAAGGAGAGCGGTAACATCTGCACCGAGACTGCTGGACTCACAGAGTGGAGGATGAGGATGTGAGCTTCATCCAGGACGTCAGCTGTCACCACCTGAGGACACATCAGAACAAACCCACTGTGTGTGTGTGTGTGTGTGTGTGTGTGTGTGCGTGCGTGTGTGCGTGAGTACTCACCGTGTGTCCTGCTCTGCTGCTCAGGTGTTCAGCGGCGACCAGCAGGGCGTTCAGCGTCGCCCCCCCGCTGCCCAGCGGCTCCTGGCGGTCCTGCACCGTCAAAAGCAGCGCACCCGCTGAGAGAGACCCGCGCTGCTGCCGCAAGTCCAGCTCTGAGACGCGCACGCACACGCACGCACGCACGCACAAGCACGCACAAACTCCACAGTTACGATCTCTTAAAGTAGATCAGGTGATAGAAAACCCGTAGGATTGGTGCTCTATGGTTTGTTTCTATACGTTTAACTGTAAAATGTGTTTCCCCTCACAGACATAACAGACACGTAGTAAAAGGAACCATCACGTGATTCTGAACCACAGCGACACTCAGAGGCGGGACGGCGCAGCTGCAGGGGACGAAGCCTCAAAGGTCGTAAGAGGAGCGAGATGATGATCTTCACCTCTCTGGAAGGAGTACACGCTGTCTTTGTGTTGGCAGGTGAGCACGACCACGGTCCACCGGAAGCCATCGCCGCCTTCTGGCATCTTATGAACGGTCGATTAGTCGTAACGTGTTTTCCCCATTAACGGATCCCATTAACGGATGCAAAGGGAGAGGCAGCTCCACGCGGGGCGATTTGATTTCTATGTCGATAAATAAGCTGACTGGTCCCGCTCCACCGGTTTAACCGCCGTTTAACGGTTCAGAGAAATGGCCGCTCACCACGGTAGCCCAAATTGTATCACGCGAGAGCTTGATTTTGTTCATTTGACGTGCCGCAGGGGCGGCGTGCTAGCAGAGAAAGGCTAACGATGCTGCAGAGCTAGTGAGCTTTACGATGGCGTTTAATGTAGCGGAGAGCAGAAGCCATTATTCCACCAGTGTTCCGGTGTAGGTGATTCATTGTGAAGGAAGTTACTGCCTCCTCGGCGCAGAAACGGAGCTCCGTGGTTGTTTTACTAACGAGAAGTATATGCGCAACACACACGAGGGTCAATAGATTTCTTCACCAAAACATCTCAACAGGGCGGAGCTTGTATCCAAACAAGATATAAAAATATATATTTCACATGTATTATAAGTCAACACCATAAGAGAAAAACATCACATCATGGAGAGAAAAAAAGTTAAGACTTTGAAACATGAGTTGAAGCTTTGGAGAATAAAAGCCATTCTAAAAAACGTTTATTGAACTATACACAATTATATACAGATGTACATTAAAACAACATCGAAAGTCTGGACCATTTGTTCTTTGTCTTCATTCGTCCTCGTCAGCAGGAAGGGGCCGGGATCTTTAAAAATATTACGCAAATTGATCAGATTATACTTTTTAATACTTTGTTTAGTGGGGAAAAAAGATGGAAAAGGTTGATTAAATAAAGATAGAATTGTGGTCAAATAAAAATGATATATACATTACATAGTATTACGTGAACAATGTGTTAGCGGTAAAACTATAGAACATTTTACGCAACAATGACTTGCGTTTTAGATCCTTGCTTTTTATTTGTAAGTTACATACTAAATGAATGGAGAAGCTGCACGCGGGTCTTACTTCCTGCTGGTCATGCCGCTGCCCCCGGCCTCCTCCTCGTCCTCCACCTCCTCAGGCCTCTGGTTCTCCTTCTCCGGCTTCCTTGGGGGGCCTCCGAAGAAATCCCCGATTCCCTTCTGCCAGGTGGGGGTGGGCCGCGGACACACCGGGTTACCGCCCGCATATTTACCTTTAGCTGTGGATTCAACAACAACAACACCACCACCATGAGCAGAGCTCCATCCAGCTCCACGGGGGGGGGGGGGGGGGGGGGGGGGGCGGGGAACTCACCAGGAGTGGCCGGATGACTGCTGGAGGCCGAAGAGGCAGAATTGGCTGAGCTGGAGCCCAGAGACTTCCGGGGTGCAGCAGCAGCAACAGCTGTGAAAAGGGATCACAACACGGGACTAGCACCGGAACCAGAACCGGATGTAGAGACAGGAGGTGTGGGTGTGACGTCACAAGGCTTCAGGACACCGGCGCGTCTGCAGGTCACAATAAACCGACGCAAAGTCGCACCGGAGGAGTCCTTTACAGCTCGGTTTCAAACACTCGGCGGCCCGAATTTACCGGAAGACGCCGTCGGTTTGAACGGAACGATCCGAGTAAAAGTAAAAAATCCGTCATTCTTTAAAGGTCTGCAGCCCAAAGTGGCGGCCGTTAACGGAGAGAGAGAGCCGGTGACCTGACCACGTTGGGTCGAGTGACCCGAACTGATGGCTGCGGCTGCGGGTTAAAGAAGAAGGCAGCGGCGCGTTGGCGGGAGGCCGTTGGGAGGAACGTCCTCGGTCCCCGGTGATCACAACCGCGTGAGCGCGCTTCCAGCCCTGCAGCCCGCGCGCTCACACCAACCTTCCCAAAACACTAAGTCGGCGCATTTTGGCTCGTAAACGCGGCGTTCGTAACTTTACCTTTCCGGTAGGCCGCGGGGACGCTGTCGGCTTTAGTCCTCACCATGTTGGAAGCGACCTGTGGCGTCCAGGGACGTTTCTGCGCGACCTTCCTCCCGCCTCGCTTTAAAAAGAACAGCGGATGGGGCGGGAGAATTCTTCTTCTGTGCCTCATATTCTTGGCAGACGGGTCACGGTGATGACGCACTGCTGCCCCCTCAGGAGGGTTTGTGTTACTACCGCTGTCTATATGCATTGTATACTGCATTGTACTTAAATATGACATATTGTACTTATACATACTAACTGTTCTTCTGATTTACAGTATTTAGGAAATAGGAATGAAGTGAAACGCTAATTATTTAAACAGCAGTGCAGGAAGCGCTTTCATTTTTTAACATACGTTTTGTGTCAAAACAGGCATGATCTTGTTACCATTAAAGTCACACAAAGTTGTTTTAATTATTTTCAATATGAATCTTTTTTATTCTTCAGACAAAATGTTCATTTAAAATATGATACAGGCACACAGAACTAAAGTGTCATAAACATCCTGGTGCTCTGGGACAGATTCATGCAGGAGGTCCAGCTGTGAGGGCCTCGGCCAGCGTTCAAACCAAGGTCTCTGCTCAGTAATTGGTCCGGAGCCGGCGGTTCTCCTCCCTCAGCCGCTCCACCTCCTCCACCAGAGACTCGTTCACCGAGTACTTCTCGATCAGACCGTGGAACTCGTTCTGAAAGGCAAAGTATGATGTTAAAAGTAAAGTGAGTAAGACGTTAGAGTAAAGGCGGATAGACTTTAAACACACCTTATTCTATAAAGAGACCTGTCAATCATTTAGTAGCCCCGCCCTAAAGCGTCCTCTGCTTCATGTCTGTGTGACTCTAAATGGACCATAATTCACTAAATGAACATCATGCTGCATTGAAGAAGACTTGAAACTAGAGACTGAGACCATAAACTAGTGTTTACAATGTTTACTGAGGGAATAAATCCAGAGAGAAGTAGAGTCATTTCCTCGTAGACGTCTATGGGAGCAGGGGAGTCGCCCCCTGCTGGTCACTACAGAGAAGGAGTCATTTCCTCATAGACGTCTATGGGAGCAGAGGAGTCGCCCCCTGCTGGTCACTACAGAGAAGTAGAGTAATTTCCCCATAGACGTCTATGGGAGCAGAGGAGTCGCCCCCTGCTGGTCACTTCAGAGAAGTAGAGTCATTTCCTCATAGACGTCTATGGGAGCAGAGGAGTCGCCCCCTGCTGGTCACTACAGAGAAGTAATGTCATTTCCTCATAGACGTCTATGGGAGCAGAGGAGTCGCCCCCTGCTGGTCACCACACACAATGCAGCTATAACTTTAATAATTAATAAGATGGCGAAAAATGTTCCGTGAGGTTTGGAGACTGGCCCACAGCGGGTGCAGCCGTGAGGAGATCTTTAGATATACGAAGATGGGCGGTCAGTAATCCACAGACGTAGCATCACTCTAAGGACGGGTCTCCTACCAGCTGGATGTAGAACTGTCGGACCATCTCCACCTGCAGGTTGATTATGTCTCTGTGACAGGCGTCCCTGAGAACACAAGGGCAGAGCACCAACATTAGGGTCTCTACGTTGTGTGTGTCCGCCTTAATAGTCCACAAGGCCTGTGACGGACCTGAAGTCCTCCACGGCCTCGTGGATCATGTTCTGGATGAAGTGGATCTGAAGGGACGTGAGGGGAGCAGGTCCAGTTTGCCCCACCAGCTCAGCAATGTTCTGGGAAAGAGACGAGGTCACAGAGGCCGACAGAGCTGGACCTGAGGGGACAGTTAGAGACAGAGACCAGTCACAGACCAGCCAGCGACCAGGATCCAGACTGGTTCCGTGTCTACCTGCAGTGGGGCCGGCTGCAGGAGACTCATAGTTCAGCTGAGGGTGAATCCCATTGGATCTCCTGAGGCCCGCCTGTGGGGTAAAGAAGGCCGGGGCTGGGTGGCTGTGATTGGTCAGCTGATGATCTGTGGGCGTGGTCGGCCCCTCCCCCTCCAGGCCGGAGCTGCTGGCATCGTTGGACTGCCGATAAAGAGAGTTGTTACTCCACGTCACCCTTTGATTGATTGAGGATTTTAATGAGGTCAGAGGTCGTCACCTTTCTGGAGTCACATGGTTCGGCTGCAGCAGCAGGCATTGGCTCTTCTTCTCTGATTGGGGGCGGCGTCTGGAAGATGGACAGCGGACTGTAGCAGCGGCCTGCGGCGCCCATCAGCGGCGTTCCCAGTGGCGTCTTACGGTGGGAGTTCACATCTGGAATAAAAGATTTATTCACAGAACATGACACGTCTGTTGGATTTAACATTTAATACAAAATATTTGGTGGAAATTATTTAATGTGACCAAATGTATTGACGACTGTACTTTTGGGATGTAATCGATGATGACACACATACACACACACACACACATACACACACACACACACACACACATACAAATGCAGCACATTTTTATTCCTTCAGGTTAATTGCAAACCTGATTACCCACAATGCACCTCCACCTTCTGCTTACTTTCTTAAAGGACATTCATCAAACGACTCATAGAGCCAATAGAAACCAGCAGAGACTGACCTTCTCTGACCGGGGAGAAGATGTCCAGACTGGCCCGACCGACCACCTGCTGACCCTCAAACCCAGACGCGCCCCCGACCTCCTTTTGGCGTCCCGCCGCACCGTGCGCCCGTCCGAACGGCGTGTCTGCACGGGGAGAAGAAGAGCGGAGGCCTCCGTGGTTTCAGGGCTGCGCGGTGAACACGTGGACACAGATCTCAGAGTGCGTCCCACCTTCCCGAACCGGCGAGAACACGTCCAGACTGTTTCGGCCGACACTGCCGAACTTCTCCACCAGAGTATGTGGCTCCGCCCCCTGCTCCCGGGACACCGGCTCTGGTGCGGCGCCCCCTGCAAGAGGGCGAGAACAGTTTCTCTCTGGTCTCTGGTCCAGTCTGTCAATCAGTGTGTAGCCCCGCCCTGACATTACCAAATGACCATCATGCAATGCATCGGTGAGACGGACCCACCTGTACCCTTCACCTGGCTCAGGGGGGAGGGGCCTGCGCCTGGGCCGGAGTCTGTCTGGCTGTTGGACAGCTTGATTGAGGGTCTCTTGGCAATCTTGGTGGAGCCCAGTTTACTGGACTGTAGCAGAAGAAGAAGAGGCAGATTTATTCAGTGTTTCTCCTGCGACCTCCTCTTCTTCGTTGGTCTCGAGTGCGTCGCTACCTTGAGCTTGCTGCTGCTGCTCTGGAAGCGCAGGCAGGTGACGGAGGTCTTGTGTGCCGCGGTCACTCGGGTGGGGGCGCTGGAGTTCCTCAGGTCGTACTGGTAGATCTTCCCCTGCGTGGAGCCGACCACCAGGCCGGTGCCGTCCGGCGTGAAGTCCACCGAGGTGAGCGGGCTCTCCACCCGGATGGAGCGCAGGACGCTGAGAAACAAGTGGATGTGACACGTGATCGGTGTGATGATGACCGGGGGGAGGAGCTTCAGTGCATGCTGAAGTCACATGACATTTTGCACACTTAAAGGCTCACATCTTGCTGCTGGTGTCGTAGCAGACGATCTTCTTGTCCAAGCCGACGCTGACCACCAGCAGCTCGCTGGCGGGGGAGAAGGCGAGGCCGGAGCCCGGCGCCTTGTGGGCGCCATCGAACACGTGCAGCTCCTTCTGAGTGTTGGCGTCCCAGAGGACCACGGTGCCGCTGTCCGAGACGCTGCCGAGCAGAGAGCGCCTCAGAGCCGACAGCCTCAGCGCGTGGACGGGCTGCGAGACACAATGCACACGTTTAATGTCTCTGGTGGAGCAGTTCTATGAAGCAGGGGGGCGTCCCGGTCCCGGTCCAACCTGGTTGCTGCCGTGTCCGAAGGCCTTGCTGGACAGGTTGGTGGTCAGACTGTGGAGGACCAGGTCTCCACTGGTGGAGCCGGAGGCCACGTAGCTGTCGTTGGCGTTGAAGGACACACAGGTCACCTCCTCTTTATGGTCCTGAGAAAAGAAAATCAGTTTCTACTCAAAAGGTGGTCGGAGACTTTCATGAGATCCTCCTGGTCATGACGTGCTGATGATGTCGTACCGTGAGGGAGCGGTGCAGCCTCTTGGTCTTCAGGTCCCAGATGTGAACACAGTGGTCCAGACCTCCGCTCACCAGGAACTGAGAGGAGCTGCTCAGACTCACACTGGTTTGTTTTTTCTGAGCAACGACAAACGTTATTATGATGTTATAATGATTTGTTTGTTATAATGGCGTGAACACGCTGCTCTCACCCCGTCACCCAGTTCCACCACTGAGACTGGGGAGGCTTTGAGGCTGGAAACCACCAGCTTGTCTCCGCTGCTGCTGGCGCTGACCAGGTAATGGTCTGAGGACGGGGTCAAGGGTCACTTCCTACATCCAGGTGTGAAAAGGGCTTCTTAAATACCAGAAAGTGTTGCAGGAGGAGCTGATATCAGTGGGGGGGGGGGGTTGCTTTAGTGGCAATGAACTGAAAACAAAACTTTCATTGATGAAATAACCACATAACACTCCTCTGAGTGTGTGATAAATAAACCCAAATAAACATGTCGATGGATACTGTTGGAGCTCCAGCAGGCCTCAGCGACCGGGTGGCTGCTGCTGTGGGGGTTGAACTGCTGCAGCGGCGCCATGGCAACCGCATCCCAGACCTTCACGCAGTCTCCTGTCGACACCAGGCGGGTCACCTCCTCCATGGGGACGCCTGCAGGGAAGGAGGGAGACACACACACACAGTAGTAACTCTACTCCCGGTATTTGTACCTTTCCTGCAGTAACTGAGCCGAACAGTTAGACCGTTGAAGCTGCGGAATGATGGTGAATAAGCTCACAGTTAGTTGAAGCTCAGTTAACGAAGTTAAAATCGTGGATGCTAGCTAGCAGTTAGCATCACGTTAGACTTCTGAAGTCATCGAAAAGGCGTAAAAACCCCGCGGAACTACACAAACTGACAGGAAGTTAAGAGAAAGCACTGCGGGTGTGTGTTCGCGTTCTGTAGAACCAGACGTACGCACCGGGAGAGCAGTAGATACCGGAGGAGCTGGTGGAGCGGCTCGGTTCCGTCGAGCAGCAGAAGGAGAAACCGCCACTACGGAACCCCGGCGCGGACAAAAAGGAGACGTTCGTTTGAAGTCAAAGTTTGAATCTAGTTTAAAAGTAAACTAACAATATTCGTTATAATCTAGCGTCCCTGTATGAGTACGATGTAGAAATACCCACAATCAAACAGTCATATCTACATCCTGCTAATGATTCAAAATCATTAAAAGATACATTGTGAATATAATTCTTTAATTTGCTGCAATAATATGAGAAAATAACTCACAAACCGACCCACTTCCAGCAGGAGGCCGCTGCTGACGTCACCACCACAGGTGAGAAGATATGAACTATTTAGGTACACACCCACTTTTTAGATTTCATCCTAAATAACTAAATTGTTTATTTAAGCATTTAAAAAACGTTTTCATCTAAACTGTTCAATTTATGTTATTAAGTTTATAAACTTTCATTTATTTAAGAACTAGTTTGATGTGTAAAATATTAACAAAAACCGTAAAAATGGAGTTCTTGTTTTTTAAAGTTAACAATAAAAAAAATAAAAAATGTTTTTGTAAAATAGAACATTTTTTGTGCATTGGATGCTTTTACTCTACGGTGACTGAACATTTGATATAAACTTAAATACATGAAGCTAAATTTGGAATCATATGTGATCTAATCACATTTATTCTGGGTACTTTTACTTTGCATCTCCATCTTATTCAGAAGCATGAATGTGGAATATTAAGTGATTTCAGCCCCACAGCTTTGAATATTTGGCAGATTCCAAAGGGAATATTTTATTTGATAAAATAAGAGTGGCGACTAATTAGTACCGAGCCATGAAGAAACGCTGCTACGAGGAGCGAAGCCGATCAATAACACGATGGCTCACATGCTCATTTTTAAAAGTAATAAACAAAGACGGATTGTAACTTTTTATTTGAGCCGACAGAAAACAATCAAACAGAATAAAAACAGGCAAGTCGACCTTCAAACGGCGGCACGAGGTCGTCAGAGGTCAGAGGTCAGAGGTCGGGGTGGTCAAAGGGCCAAGTTGGCTCTGCAGATGGGACACGTGGTGTTCTCCTGTCGGGGGGGCGGCAACATTCTATTTTACTGTGAACATGTGAATCTTTTATATTGATACAAAATCAATAAATCACACAAACACAGGCGGGGATGATTATGACCTCACGGAAGAGGCAGACTTTCCTTGTGTTGCTGCTCAAGAAACAATATTTGTCTAAACACAAAAATAAAGAAGAAATATTTGTTATTCTAGTAGTTACATAATAATACATTAAACAGTATTGATAAGAGTGTTAGTATTGATCAAACCCCAATGAGTCAAATTAATAGTGAAATGACACTTTAACGGCCCTTTAGACGATAATTTGATTGGCTTATTGCTCTTTAATGAGCACACCGGGGCCCGGTTCCTCGTATGTGGTTCAAATGCTCTAATGCTCTAATGCTCTGCGCCGGAGCAGGTTCAAGTTTTTCCATGTGTTGCTATGGTGATTTAGCCAAACAAAGACGCAGAGTCAGAGTCTTTGTGCTAAGCTAACCGGCTCATCCTCCTCCTCCTCATCTCCAGGACCCCAAATAAAGAGCAGAAGAAGAAAAGGAGAGGAAGAGGAGTACCTTCAACCATCGGTCGATGCAGTGGACGTGGTAGTCATGGAAACAGGGCAGTATCCTCAACTTCTCCCCGTCAGTGTAGTCACAGAAGCAGATCTGACACCTGTCAATCAGCAGAGGAAGACAAGTCATCCGCCCATGAAACATAAAATCATCTTACGAGGAAAGACGCTCAAATCCCTTCAGTTGTAAACCACATTTTGTGGCGTTGTCATGGTGACGTGACATGTGACAGGAAGTGCCATCTTTGTGTTTACACCATGCAAAAGCCCACAGACTCGCCCACTGACCTCGGTCAGCCCCTGAGAGTCAGGGGTCAGGGGTCAGGGCTCTCGTCTCTTGCATAGGATCAATACTCACTGGGTGCTTCCCCCCCCGGTGGCCGACTGGAAGCTCTTGGTGGGGAACATCTGGATTCGTCTCCGGCTCAACATCTGGGAGACGACTGAACCTTGACGTTCCTCAAAGGCCAAAAGAGCCTGAAGATAAAGTCATTATTTTAAACACATTAAACTATTAAGATTAGTAACATCATATTTAATATTCACTACATGAGAGTATTAAAAGTTCCCATTAAACTCTAAATAGATTATTCAAATATTATATGCAATATATTAAAACACTTTGGGTTTGTGATTTATAGAAGCTGATGTAGGCCTGCCTGTCTGTCTGTCTGTCTGTCTGCCTGTCTGTCTGTCTGTCTGTCTGTCTGCCTGCCTGCCTGCCTGCCTGTCTGCCTGCCTGCCTGCCTGCCTGCCTGCCTGTCTGCCTGCCTGCCTGCCTGTCTGCCTGTCTGCCTGCCTGCCTGCCTGTCTGCCTGCCTGTCTGCCTGCCTGCCTGCCTGCCTGCCTGCCTGCCTGCCTGCCTGCCTGCCTGTCTGCCTGTCTGTCTGCCTGCCTCTTCCTCACCTCGTAGTCGTTCCCCTGAAGGTCTTCTGGTAGCTCAGGCTCAGCGTTCCTTCTTCTGCCCCGCCCACGTCTTCTGTGTCGCCCAATCGGATCTGTAGAAACAAAGCAGCAGTCAGAACAATGTTATTAAATCACAACATCCTCCCTAAACCTAAAATCTGCATTACAATTGAGGGGATTTTGTTCCTTTATTTTTAAACTAACCCATAGCGTTGTATTTCATTATGCACTGTGTTGTCTTGTTGTCCATTGTCTATGTGTCTGCTGTTAAGCGCCTTTTTTATGTTTTACTGTTTTTTGTTAAAATATCTTCAGCAAACCAAAGTTTGTGAGATCCAAATTAAAAAGTTTAAATAATAAAATTTAAAATTCTCACCGTCATTGGGGGCGACCAGCGGAGAAACGGCGGCCAGAAGATGTGGCATCCAGCTGGGCCCCATGTAGGGCGGGAACTACACACAACCAGTGACATCACTTCCTGCTCATACAGATACACTTCCTATGGGTGGAGAGAGTCTCACCGTGTGGGCGCTTCGCATGTGAAGCTGATGATGATGATGAAGAAGAAGGTGTCGGCCGTAAGACTCCTCGTGGTCAAACTGGGCCTGAGGAGACGCAGAACAGAGCAGCGTGACGGTCTCGCTCAGGTGAGTCGTCGGTCTGCAAGTGAACACGGTTTCCCACCTGAAGACTCCGAGCCATCGCCTCGTCTTCCTCCTCCTGAGCCGAGCGAACCTCCTCATCGTCACTGATGACGATCTCCTCGGCAGCTGGAGGAGGAAGAGGATTCATAATGAGAGCAACCTCTTTACTGGGATTCCGATGAACTGGTTTCTGTAGGTTCAAACCAAACAGATCTTTATATAGATGGATGAATAGAGATCTACATGTGACTCACCTGAGGAGGCGTCTGCCTGCTCTCCCCTCAGCCACCTCCTCTCCTCCGCCGTGAGGAAGGACAGAGAGGAGGAGGAGGAGGACGGTGGAGGTGAGGCCATCCTCCGGGGAAGAAGAGCCTGGCGATGCTCTAGAGCGGAGGCCTCCACCTCTTCCTCCGAGATGGGCGTGAGGTAGGAAGAGGAGGAAGAGGAGCAGGACGCAGTGGACAGCGGCGCCTCCAGCCAGCCGTCCGGGGGGAGGGCCCGCAGAGAGGAGGCCGGGACGGAGCGTGGCGCCGGCTGCGTCCCGGCCTCCTCTCTGCGGGCCAGGCGCCTGCGCTTGGACCTGTGTGGCTGCTCTGGTTGCCATGGCGACCCCGCGTCAGTGCGCTGAGGACACAGAGAGATGCTCTTCAACACCAGGACAAGACGGAGCAGAGGAGTAGGAGCAGGAGGACTCACGGGACTCACAGGCTCCCCCAGGAGGCGACCTCGTCTCCTCCTCTTCCCGAGCTGAGGACTGATGAACACAACATTTCAGCTCTGTGTCTGCGCGTCGGATCAATAATCCCTTCATGACTATATTTGGTGTTGATTTGACAGGACTGAGCCTCAATAACCTCACC
This sequence comes from Apeltes quadracus, assembly GCA_021346845.1. Lineage (NCBI taxonomy): Eukaryota > Metazoa > Chordata > Actinopteri > Perciformes > Gasterosteidae > Apeltes > Apeltes quadracus. The sequence goes on from CM037935.1 coordinate 19,544,416, forward strand.
ATCAATCGAATACCAAGCGTTAACGTAGAATAACGCCAACAGGAGATAAAGGAGGAACATTTCTATAGTGTGTACACATTTGAACAGCATTCTATGATGGATTACATTACATTGATCCACGTGTATATGAATATATGGCACGTGTACAGGTGAGACAGGTTACCTGGGTGTCTCCGGGACGAGGATGGACAGATCATGGTAGATGACGTCAGCCGGATCCAGGAGGCAGCCTCGGTTCAGAACCCCGGGACTGTCCGGTTCGGAGGAACAGGGACTTCCGTCTAACGACTCCTCCATGTTAATGACACCGGGTTCAACACGTCGGATCTGGACTCATTTCAATCCTGAGAGAACGAACCAGAGACGAAGACATCACAAACACAAGGCCGTATTATTGATTAGAAGTTCCGGGTTCTTTAAGTCACAGTAGGACCGGGAGCTCAAAAGGATAAAATGTACAAAGAAAATAACAATCGGGTCTTTTCCTGGTGAGTTCAACTCACCTTAGACAGTATGAATCATTTAGCTAAAGAAACGCGGGTCTCATCAGTACAGTAACGTTCCCGTTCCTACACATTCCACGTTAAAAGAGAACGAAGTTTGGTCTAAAATGCCTCTTTTCGGCTGTTGTTAGCAGTAGCGTTTGTTAGCCGAGTTAGCACAGAGAGCTAACCCGCGTCCCAGAGCCACAAGAGCCCCACAGGTCGATATGAAAATCGATCAGACGCCCCACCCATCAATAACAGCAGCACCGAACGCGTGATACCCGGCCACCTTACCGAGCGTTCCCCGTTGTTGTCCTTTCTGTCGGTTTGTTAACGGACAATCCTCGGTGGAGCGGCAAACGTTGGTGCAGCCGGAAGTGCACATCAAAATAGAGGGGGGACTTCCGGTGTCAGACCAAGAAAGTACCGTCAAGACTTAAAATTAAAATTACGTTTTACTTATAAAAAGATATTTAAAAGTAAACGTAGCACAACAAAATGCGACTTACTGAACATATCCAGTGAAAAGGAGAAATAAAACCACACATTCTATAACGGCGCGTAGCAATTATTGCATCTTGAATCAACCGTTAACCTGAGAATCAAGAAGCGTTTACAGGTCAATCCCCGGATAGAGCACCTGTTTCTTTTAAATAATCAACTTTATTTAGCACTTTTCAAATTAAAAGTTCTTTAAGGACAAAATGAAAATATAGACAAAGACTGATAAAATAGTTTAGAAAAACATTCAGCTTATTACAATAATCAAAATAATAAAGGTTAAGACCTTTGTATACATGCAGGCATCAATCCATTCTAATAAACGTTCTAACACAAAACGTTTTTTATTGTAAGCTAAATGTGTTTTTACCATTTTATTATATATTGTTGTATTGTATTATAGTTTCGATATTCTACACACTACAAGTAAGATATTTTAACGTTTTATTTTATGCTGTAATGCAACACGCATAATATTTATATTTTACAGGGTACAACTCAAGATCATCAAATCTTTGTCTCTGTATTGTCTCCCAAATGAATACATATAAATGTATGAAAGATCTTTGTTTCTAACGCAAGTCTGAAACTCGTCAAACTAAAACTGCAGAAAGAACTGAAAACAACGAATCGATATTCATATAAAGCCAGTATATAGTATCAACACCACAAACTAACGGATCAGAGGACAGAAACATTACTGTCCGAGGATTGCTGCCTCAATAACCATGGCAACAACAACAACAACAACAACAACAACCCACAATGCATCCTGGGAGCCGGAGGAAGCCCCATCGCCGTGATAACAGCCGGCTAGAACAGCATGGACTGCAGCGATTTACGGACCGTAGCCATCTCCTGCTGTTGCTGTGGAAACACACAACAGGATGTGACATCACTAACTTCTGACATCATAGTCGAGAACAACGAGAAACAGTGAAAAAACAAAAACAATTTCATTTGATGCTTTCTTGTAATATCTTCTAGAAGGGAAGATATCGCCCTAAAACACTTTAAATCTTTGCATTTTCTTTGTTGCTCACAATGTGGAGAAAACAAAACAATAATCAATGAACAAACAAAGTCAGACTGAAATACACCAAAATTACTTCATTTGTCGTGAACAATGTAAATATTCCACGTGTGACTCATTTTGTCCTTTTGAGCAGATTCTGATCAGCTGATCACAGATCAGTCTTACGCCCACACTACTACGTCCGTTTTGAAACCAAAACGACCTCCATCCCGCCGGTGTTTTAGCATTGTTTGAGATGATCTGCGTCCACACGCACATCACATGACCATTACCGTACACTAGGCATGTGCGTGACGGTGTAAACAGGAAGATGACATACTGGGTCATGTGATAGGAGGGCGAGGAATCAGGGAAGTAGCAACGGTCTGCTTTCAGTTCGTGGTGTGAACACGAACAGCGGTACGTATGTCTTTTAGAACACAGCGTAGTAGTGTGCATGGAGGCTTAACTCACCGTGTCCATGAGTATCTTCTTCTGCAGCGTGGCCATCTCCTTCCTCAGCTCTTGCTGCGCCCCCTGCAGGAAGGAGTCGTGGCTCTTCTCCATGTCTTCCATATTCTGGAGAAGAGACAAGGACTGGGTTGGAATAGTCTTTTTGTTTAGGAAGGTTCCCAACTTATGCCAAGGAAAGTAGCTTGAATGCTTCCTTACATCTTTAAAATAGCAACCACTGCACCTTCATTCACCAAAGGAGATAATTCTGTCTCAAAATTCCTTGCAGCAGCAATATTTAAATTTCGTCCTGTCACTAACATGCGTCTCTCCTCCATCAGAACGATGTAGCTTAGTGGAGTCGATTCCCTAAACACCACGGTTTTCTTTTCCTAATCATCTTTCTTTGACGCTGTGACGTTCCCCTCAGAGGTCAAGGAGAAGTGCTTATGTTTTGGACCATTTGAATCCAGCCATGGAAACAGTCTTCGGTTTTAAGAGTCAGCTGAACAAACAAATGTTATAGATGATTTTAGGGGTTTCTGTTTGTTATTTATTTATTTAGACCTTCACAAACTGCTCGTAGAGCTCTCTGACGGTCTTCAGCTTCTGGTTCTGAACCACTCGGGCCTGTTGCAGGATCTTCTGCTGCTGTCTGAATAGACTCTGTAAGGAGAAGGAGACTCATGATTAGGGATGAGTATCGTTTGTTCTTTTTTCCGATACCGGTGCTAACCCGGTACTTTTAAAACGATACCGATGCCTAAACGGTACCTGAACCGGTACTTTTTTTGAAAAAAAAAAGACAAATGACAGCATTAATGTAATAAGGCTTTTTTTGTTGCCAAGGCAAAAAAGGTAACATTTTAACAAACACATATGAAAAGATATATTAACTTAAATTTGTAGGGCGCCCTTCCCACCAGGAGGGGGTAAGTGGATGTGGGGGCAGGCTGTTGTTGAGCAGTGTAGGTTCGGGAGGCGGGACAGACGGCACGAGGCTCCAGAACGGACGCACAGCTTTTTGTGCGAAATAAAGCCACACTTTTGACCGTTTACCTTTCGCCATTTTCCAGCTAGCTACTGCAGCTATAAGCTACGAATGATAAACTATCGTTAACTAACCGATCCATTGGAGGTTTGTAACAATAAGAGAAGGGGGGGCGACGCACTAGTCTGTTGTTGAAAGCCTGTGTCCGTCGGGGCGTTAGTGCCGCGCACCGAAAACCCTTCACACGGACTCAAATAAATATAAATATAAATATAAGGTAGCTGGTTAGCTAGCTGCTGTTGCTACACAAACGGTAAGCTGTCGTCATTAGCTGTTGCGGGGATCAGCGTAGTGTAAATAAAGTTTTTCAATCGACTCAGGCACAGAAATGAAGCACCGAAATCTGGGTTGCGTTTCGGTACGGTAAGTACCGGTCGTGTAGGAACCGGTACTGTATTGGTACCGGTTCTCGGTACCCAACCCTACTTATGATGTCACCGTCTCTTCTTCTGAGGTCACACAGTATCAGACTTGTGACCAATCACAGCAGGACGTACGTTGAGCTTCTCCTCCTGCTCTTCAGCTCGCTGAGCTTCAGTCTCCCACTGCTGCAGAGCTGAGGCGACCTGCTGGGAATACTGCTGAGTCATCTTCTGCCTGCAGACACACCAAGTACAACATGTACCTGTGAGACGCAGTACAGTAAAAAGTACAACATCCTAAAAGGAACAATATGTAACACTGAGTGTAGAGCTAAAAATTCATATCATTAGTTTTACAAACTGTTTGTGTCACTGTTGTCGTGGTGTTTTATCCTGTTAAATAGCGTTTGTTGTGCATTATTAATTGTTGTATACGTTATAACTAGGGCTGCAACTAACGATTATTTTTTTGATTAATCAATGAATGGATAATAAAAAAAACAGCATTAAAAAGTCTTTCTAAAATAGAGCTGCAATTTCACATTGCAAAAAAACTTGAGAAAGTACAAGTTGCTCCTTGAACATAATAATTTATTAAAAAAATCAGACAATCTAATAGGATTTGTTTGAACATCAGAACTTATTCTCTACTTCTACTCACTTACAGACGCACACACTCCGATACCCCCCCATGTTCTCTTGAAGCTTATTCATTAAATTATTAGCATCATTGTAGTGCAAGTTAAGTAAGTGTATACACCACATCTAAAAAATAACCAAGTACTATGAGATGAATTTAAAATGGCACATGTAAATAAATGCATTAGAGGCTTCTTAGTTAGCCGCGCTGGTTTAATGGATCACCGTGTCACGTGTCTTTAGTCGTGCTAACTGCTTTACTGCTGTTATTAGCGAGCTAATGCTAGCTTGATCAGATGGATGAGCTGCTGGAGGCTCATTACGTTCCTGAGTTCAAAACGGGAGAATGTGGTGCTCCCGTGCCATGTTACGTTAACTTTGCATATTTTGCCATTGCCAGTAGCGGTTTCACAGGTCTGATGTGTAGTAGGAAGCACAACATGTACCTCTGAGGTGTAGAAGGAAGCACAACATGTACCTCTGAGGTGTAGTAGGAAGCACAACATGTACCTCTGAGGTGTAGTAGGAAGCACAACATGTACCTCTGAGGTGTAGTAGGAAGCACAACATGTACCTCTGGCCATGGTGGGTGTTCCACAGCTGCTCCAGTTTGTGTTGGCTTCCCTTCATATAGCTCTTGGTCAGACTCTCAAGACGTTTCTTCTTGGCCTGCATTACCTTGCTGATGTCAGCTGGAGGTAAACAACATCAGCACAGACGCTTATGTCCCTACTTTGACACCATATTTGAAGTTTTCACAGCCAACCAAAGTATTTGAGTATAAACGAATTGAATGCGACAATAACTCAACAACAATTTGCTTGTATCTTTGTGTAATATTTAGTTTACACAGAATATATATATATATATATATATATACATACATACATACACACACACACACATACACACACCAAGGTATATAAGGCTCATCTTATTATGAAATAATGATATATAAGAAGGTAAACTTAATTGATCCTCAGAAGGGCAACTGGTAGAAATATAAATGTGTGGATACAATAGATCACTACGTACAGTATATTAAATACATTTGCACATATACGTGTAGGATATATAGTATGACATAATCATAACGTGTCTAATACCTGATAAAAGGTGAAGTACATAGAGGAAAAACACACCTGCACACAGCTGCTTACCTCCGAATTTCTCCAACATGGAATGAACCTCATTTCTGACGGTGAGAAAAGAGAAACGTGACGCTGATGAATATGTGAATGCTTATTAAAGGAAATCATTAATGATGTTGTTCATCAGTTGTAATACCCGACGACACTCGTCGTCTGCTCCTCTTCGAAGTCCGCCGGTCTTTTCTTCGACGACTTCTCTGCGATGGGAGTTTCGTCTGGTGACGTAAACATGACTCATCACCGTGGGTTCTTTAGCTAACAGTTAACGCTATTAAGCTAAGTTCTGCTTAAGTTGCTCAGAGAGTTCAGACGCTCTTACAAATACTAGTAGTAAAACAACGGTGTATAAATACAATGTTATATACTAAATATACCCGTTTCTTTAAGAAAAGAAAATAACCATAGCTAATTATATGGGATTATAATTAGTGATAACACAAATATTTTGGCATACTCAATGTATTTAACTTTAGATAAGGTTAAATATTGTAGGATTCTTATATTTCAATTTAAAAGTAATCTTGCGGTTATTAAATATTAACATTTATTCTCACTATTTTCTCACTAACGTTAGGTTCATGGAAATGGTGATGGCTTAAATAGCTACCATGAACATGAGCTAATGCTTCACTCACCTTCTCGAACATCCTCCTCTGAGCAGCTTAGCTCTTTCTTTTCATCCTCGGTAATAAAATCGAACACCTTTTTATCTAATTTCTCTTCCATGTGTTTTTTCTTCAGCTGTCTTCTCCCTGTCGCCATCCTTTGGTAAATATTATGGTTACCTAAGCTAGCTCTGATTGACTCCGCTACTGGCGGCTAATACCCCCGAGCTAACGTTAGCGGTTAGTTTATGTTAGCTTGCAGTTGCTGGAAATAAATCGAGCCAACGGTAGTTCTTGAATAACTAAATATCTTTGCCAGACTTACGCATAGTCATTTTATTTGACTTTTAAAATAAAACGGTCCTCGGTTCCGTCGTCTGGTTTCCGAGTTACGTTGTGAGTAAAGTTCACAGGTTACAACACGAGCTGGTGGGAGCGAAGCTAACCGAGGTAGCAACCTTTGAAGGGGATTCCCGCCACAACAGGTCGGTAAAAAGAACCCGGATGAAGGAACCAGCGGGGTTTTTTTTTAAATCGGTGGTCCAAAAAAGTACTCTCTTACGAGTACAAGTACGAATACCACAATCTAAAAATACGCTCTTACGAATACAAGTACTAATACCACAACGTAAAGGTACAAGTTACCTTCGATACTATAATATACTAATACCTTATAGTAAAAGTCCTTTTCAAGTACAAGCGCTGCGTTGCTATTGAAGTAAATGCTAATACCACTCTGTAAATTACAAGTACTGATGATAAAGTTTGAATGCAAGCTTTAATTTCTTTGACCGATGAAGCTAAATTCTTCAGCCCCCGTATTTACAGCCGTCTCAAAATGTACACATTCAAGTTATATGTGAAATAATTTTTACATTTAGTCATGAAGTGAAAGAGGAGTAAAAAGTATTAAATGAATTCCCTCAGTTGTCATGGTGACGTGACCCAGCAAAGTGCTGTCCCTTCATATCTGCACAAGAACCAGGTGATTTTAAATCTCCATTAACAGTTGAAATAAGACTTCTTAGACCACCCTCAGTTATCAGGTGTCACATTTTACTCACAATAAAACACAACTTTGACTAGTTTATAAAAGCAATGGATTTAAAAATAACACAATGAAGTAAAACAAAACAACATTAACTTTGCATTTACCCATGAGGGAGGAACAGCCTCTGTACACTTTATTTCCGCAGAAGAAGAGACTTCCTGCCCGGTCAAATATCAAACTTTTCCTCACAAATGAAGTGTCCGTTCTCCTCGTAGTCTTCTCGTGTCACAACGATCTCATCGTAGTCCGGACTGTGAGCCAGCAGCTTCCCTCCTTCCCACGCGTAACAGATGGGACTACAGGAGCAACACGGAGACAGCACCACCAACCACCAATATTCAATCCGCTTATGAAACACAAGTGCTAAAAGGTTCTCACGCTCCTCAGAGGCGGGACTCACTTGGCGGGTTGGAGGACGGACACGGGGAGGTGGGCGGGGGCCAGCGATCTAAGCTCCGCCTCCAGGCGCTCTCTGAAGCCCGGGAACAAAGTGTTCCCTCCGGTCAGGACCACGTTCTGGTAGAAGTGGGCCTGCATCTCTGAAGGAGGAAACAAGAGGTCTATGCAAAGATGGAAACTACAGGAAGAGCAACACTTCGACAATCATGATTAAACTGATCAGTACACACACACACACACACGACATATAATGAAGGAATGTCCGGGGAAGTTCCAACACTAAAAGAGCAACGGATTCCGAATTAGAGCCCAGATGTGGATCTGCACCCGCCCCCCCCAGGGGGACCCAGATGTTAGCGCACCTTCAGGCAGAGACTGGATGGAGTCCAAGATAGCCTCGTGGATCCCCATCTCCTGGAGGCCGATGTCTGACGGGTGGAAAAGCATCTCAGGGACGGCAAAGCGCTCGTTAGCCAGACGCAGGATCTGCTCCCCGGTCTTATACTTCCCACTGAAGAGCATCTCATCGGGGGGCTGCAGGGGGGACACGGTTGGAGACAGGGAATTGAGACAAGAAGGGGTGACCGGTGGAGCCGGTACGAGGTGGAGGCAGTATATGGTGGAGGCGGTATGAGGTGGAGGTGGTATGAGGTGGCGGGTGGAGGCAGTATGAGGTGGAGGCAGGTGGAGGCGTGTTCCTCTCACCTTGCAGAAGCCTTTCTTGATGGAGCTGAAGTCCGGGAGGACGTAGTCCTTCACCACGGTGTTCTCTTCGCCCTTCAGCCTGACCACAGAGCAAACACATGACCTGAGTAGAACATCTTTCCCATCATGCTTCACTGCTCCTGCTGCTGGGGAGGCAGAGGTCAAAGTTCACGCATTCACCTGTAGGTTTGTCTTTTGAAGCGATTTGATGCAAATGTTACTTATGCTCATTAAAAAGTAATGACTTCAAGATTTTTTTAAATCAATACAAAAACATTTAGGGTCTTATAAATAAATACATAATACATCTTTATTTTAGGCCATTTCCATCCACGTTTCAGATGAAGCCTCATTTGCACATTTCAACCTGCGGAATAAACATTAAATCAGGCTAGAGGTCCTTATGCTAAGCTAACCCGCTGTAGCTTCACATCTATAACACAGTCCCTCTGATCATGTGACTCTCAGGGCGAAAGAGGAGACATCTTACCTGAAGCCTAAATTAAACTGTTACAGCAGCTTACAGACAAAGAGCATGAATAAGAAGCCAGAGATTCCTAATTGATGTATGTTGTCAGTGCTTCCTGAGGACTCACTGCGACACCTCCATGTCTTTGTAGAACTGCTGCGACACGTAGCAGACGTCCTCCTTCACCTGGTTGATGACGTGAGTCTCATCCATCACATGCAGTTGGCTGAGAGACAGAGACAGTCTCAGTGAGACAGACGCTCAGACAGACGGCGAGACTACTAGCAAGGCAACCTACCGGTACGAGATGATCTCCTTCAGGTGATTGGTCAGCAGCTTCCCTCCCACGTTCAGCCTGCAGGGACGAGGGGAACAAACAACGGCTCACGTCGTTGCCGTGGTTACGCGTGGTACCTGAGCAGGCGAGTCCTCTTACCTGCGGATGCCCTCCTTCATCTTCTTGCTGCGGCAGTAGGGCGCCACGTGGGTGAAGGAGAAGCCGCTGTCCACCAGCAGGCAGCAGAGCTCCGAGGGTCTGGAGTGGAAGTAGTGGTGAGCAGAGAGAGAGCCGGCTGGGGGGGCGACGGGAAGCAGCTGATTAGTCTCTGGGATACACTCCGCCCCCGTTATCCTCTAAGGATGAGCGTCGTAGAAGATGACTGACTGCTTTTGATGGGTTTATTCTTCGTGCTTAGAACATCTTTGTTGTTTCATTTGAACATTTCTTGGATTGAGATTTTCTTTTCAAGTTCATCTAAATGTTGTCCTCTTAGATGCGTGAAGCTGAAAGCAGGAAACAGGTCGTTCGCTCACTGGCTGTAAACCCGCTGAGCGCGTTGTTGAACTCACCGTTGATTCTGAGGGCCGACTGGAACTGGTACTCCTCAAACAGGATCTCGTTCATGGACTCCTGAATGGAGGAGAAGTTGAAGTAGGGCTCTGTGATGATGACGCTGGCTTCTGAGAAGTCCACCTGGAGGAGGAGGATCACATCACACACAGTTCCCACATTCCCAGAACAACAAACATGAAAATACCTGGAGAGAAACACTGAACCTTAAACATCTCCTTCCCGAACAAGTGATCCCAGACTTTCCTCTGGACGTCCCAGTTCACCAGATAACCCTGAGGACAGAGGACAACAGAACCTCAGAGAGCGCTTCCGGTCCAGACGGGCCCCAACGAGGCCTTGCGTGAATCGCTCACCTTCTGGAAGGGCAGGATGTAGAAGAGGCCCGAAGGGTCCTTGATCTCGTCCAGCTGGTTGGCCGTGAAGGTCTTCAATCGGGACGTCTTGGAGCGAAACTGGCAGTTTGGGATGACACTGAGGGAGGAGAGAGAGACTGGAACCAACACGGAGGAGGTTCCTCGGTTCTGAACACTACTAATATAGTTTAGACCGAAAGATGTCACTTTAGAAGTATTTTCCATTGAATAAATTAGTACAATGTTGTTAAAAAGGGCTAAATCAATCCCGTGGTTTCTATTCACTGAACAGGAAGAGACTCATGATGTTCACTAAAGGGGTCAGAGGTCAAGCTCACGGCCGCAGGAATAACAAACAATGACAGGGGACACAATCAAAGCGTTGTGATGGGAGTTTGTCATTTATCACCACACGAGTTGAAGATCAGGAGTTGTGATATTTACGTTGTTGTGTATTAATAACTCGGAGCAGAATTTATCTTTATTTTACTTCATATGGGGACAACATGCCGAATGTCACGCATTTAGACACAATTCAAGTTTAAAGACACAATAGAAATGTTCATTCTGATGCTATATAATAGTGGAGATTAAGAAGATACATAATAAAAAACAAAATTACAATCGCAATGTTTAAAAAATGAATCAAAGTATTAAGAAATAAAAATATGTACAACGATAATGTACAAAACTATCCTCTACAGAAACACAGTTTGACACCACGAGCTTCATATTTAGCATCGATAATGTCAAGATCAAAAACCTAAAAACATTCAAACTGGAGTTTTATAAATGGACGTTTCCTGCGTCCAGGAGAGCAAAACGGTGCGAGGTCAGAGGTCACGGACAGCCCCTAGAAGTAGAGTGGTAAGCTACATGTAGCCGTGTTAAAATGATTACCAACACTAGCCTGGTTTAAGACTAGCTAACGTTAGCTGGACCGAGGCTATGTTATCGTTAGCATGAACGTTAGCCACGTAGCTCCCTCGGCTGGTCACGTTACCTGACGCTCTCCTGGCTGTAGCCGATCTTCGCCGTGTAGGCTCCGTTGTCCAGAACTAACGTCGCCATTTAAACTCTCTGTCCGGACCAGACTACAAGGAACGAGTGGAGTTCATTCAACGATTCATGGAACGCAAGACATGTCTACACTTTGAAAACACGACTTTACTCGGCACGCCAATCAGCTTGGTCGTCATGGTCTGTTTCCGGCGGAAATGGAGCTGTGAGGCAGCCAATAAGTTCGCTTCTTCATTATATCAGAGAATCATTGCCCAATCAGATCCGCCGTACTGGGTCCTTCCAGAGAAAGGTTCGGGTGGAAATGGGTCTCGGTAGTTCAGTTCTGTTTATTAATGTTTGAAAATACAACATAAAATAGAGAATGTAGAATTATATAGAATACACAAAAAATAAAAATGGTATATTATCAGAATGAGGGAGATTTATATACACTAATGAAATGTAAGTCACACATAGATGTATATAAAGAACATATAAAGAACATGTATATAAATAAATGGTGGGACATTAGTTATGGGCAGGCATCTCAGAAATACAAAATCAGTTCGTTTTAAGGATCTGCATTGGATTGTGTCCCACATTCATAAATATCTAACTCGATGAAAAGTTGGAAGCATTTAGGGCTCATGCATTATCACTTTGCAAGTAATGTATATGTTGCAGCCTTTGAGCTGGGTTGTAAGATACACAAAAAGTAAACATTTTAAAATGAAAGTTATAATAATATGATAAAAAGTTTTTAAAAAGTCATATCAATTCAAAGTCCCAGTGTAGTATGACATAAAAGTTATTAAAAAGAGTCATAGTATTATACCTCATACGTATATTTAGGTCGTGGTAAAAGGTGCCAGTACTATTTGTAATATTGAGCCATAGTATTGTGCTTCTTCAAAGTAAGTAGCGGTAGCTACTTACGTTAGCTATAGTGTCAGCTGGCTTTGAGAGTCATACGCAAAAAAGGATAAACATTGAGGACAGATGCTGGATGTTCAAACATCTGGGGAACAAACACGTGAAGAAGAAGTGAACTCCTCACCAACAACACCATGTACCAGCTTTTATTGTGTTCATTTATGCAAGTCTTATTGTAAATCATCAATAAAATAGCTAGTAAAAAATAGATAGGAAAGTTCTTTCGTTATAGATTTATCCGAGGCCTCTAATTGGCTGGTTAATTTAAGGTCAGCTACTATAAAAAGCTTTTAGGACTACTTTTCTTTTCTTTTTTAAAATAAGCTGAGTTAAAGGGCAAATTATCATCAGCATCAGCATTATTAATATTTAGAGGAAGGCCCTGGAAAAGCTTTCAAAGGTTAAATCCAAAGAGTCACAAGCTCATCAACTGAGAGTAAAAAGGTCAAAGTTCAGCATGTCTTTTTCTTCTTCTCCTCGTCTTTCAGGTGGACTCCTTCTCCCCTACAGAGACATTCACACAAGCAATTAATCAAACATGTGAAATCAATATTTACAGATATTAGTTCGATATTAAGGAGAGTAAACGAGGAGATGCTTTAGGGCGGGGCTACACACTGATTGACAGGTTGTGTTCATTTAGTGAGGAGAATCATGGTGAAGTTGTGATGGCGCTGAAGGTCTAGCTAGATGGATGATGATTGGTTGCCAGGTGACGGCGGAGGCGGGGTCTCGCCTCTGGTCTTCTTCACTTTGGGGGAGCAGGCTTTGGCCACCATGACGGTGGACCGGCACTCGGCGTTGAACAGCGCCCTCTTCAGGGTCCCGGACCGGCTCTTGGTGTTGGTGTCGGCCTCACAGGATCCCCACGGGCCGAACTAGTACTTACAGTCACCTGGGGGAGGAGCAGAGGCGTCAGGCCGACAGGCTCCGCCCCCAGCGCCGGAGACCTGCTTCTCATCAATCGTTTAATAATGATATATTATTTATTGTTTGACTAATAAGGTAGCTGTGTGTCATATTTATTATTCTTTGAGTGCAGTGTGTCTGTGTGTAGTGTGTGTAGTGTGTCTGTGTGTAGTGTGTGTAGTGTGTAGTGTGTGTAGTGTGTGTAGTGTGTCTGTGTGTAGTGTGTGTAGTGAGTGCAGTGTGTCTGTGTGTAGTGTGTGTAGTGAGTGCAGTGTGTCTGTGTGTAGTGTGTGTAGTGTGTGTAGTGTGTCTGTGTGTAGTGTGTGTAGTGAGTGCAGTGTGTCTGTGTGTAGTGTGTGTAGTGAGTGCAGTGTGTCTGTGTGTAGTGTGTGTAGTGAGTGCAGTGTGTCTGTGTGTAGTGTGTGTAGTGAGTGCAGTGTGTCTGTGTGTAGTGTGTGTAGTGAGTGCAGTGTGTCTGTGTGTAGTGTGTGTAGTGAGTGCAGTGTGTCAAAGAGACAGCAGTGTATACATCAACTACCAGGAGACATTACTAGTATTACTGCAGAGAGCCGTGTCTCTTTGTCTCAGAGCTCCAATGAAAGCAGGCGAATAACAAACGGCCGCTGTGATTCTGCTGTTTCTCTGCACGTCGATGGAAACGTGGCTCCACTTTATAAAAGGAGCGACCCCCCCCCCCCCCTCAATGACACGGACACAACGACCTCAGACACG
>CM037935.1:19563083-19663083 GCA_021346845.1 Apeltes quadracus
TTGCACTGGCTCCCTGTTAAATCAAGAATAGAATTTAAGGTTCTTCTCCTCACCTACAAGGCGCTTGCTGGTGAGGCACCTTCTTATCTTAAAGAGCTTGTAACACCGTACTGACCTGCAAGGCAGCTGCGTTCTATAGATGCTGGGTTACTTGTTGTTCCTAGAGTTATTAAAAGTAGGATGGGAGGCAGAGCCTTCAGTTATCAAGCTCCTCTTTTGTGGAACCAGCTTCCACTTTCAGTCCGGGGGGCAGATTCAGTCAGCTCCTTTAAGATAAAGCTTAAAACTTTCCTCTTTGATACCGCTTATATTTAGGGCTGGCTTAGGTTTGCCTGGACCAGCTCTTAGTTACGCTGCTATAGGCTTAAACTGCCGGGGGACTTTTTAGGACACACCGAACTCCTCTCTCTCTCTCTCTCTCTCTCTCTCTCTCCCCTTTTACTAAAATCCACGTCGCATTAATGCACATGACTAATTCAGCTCCTTCCCGGGAGTTCTTTGTGCTTTCTCGCCGAGCAGGTCTCTGCAGATCGTAGTTCCGGTCAGGACCCTGGTCCTGACTCTGGCCGTGGCCCTGCTGGCCTGCTGCTGCTACCATCATCATCGTCATCATCATCATCATCATAATTTTAAATATGATTCATATCACTATTGCCCTTTCCTAAAATCTTTGCTTTCCCTCCCCACAGTCTTCTGTGGATGGAGGTTCTATCTGATGGAGGTTCTACCTGATGGAGGTTCTATCTGATGGAGGTTCTATCTGATGGTGGTGGCCCCTGCAGTGGTCCTGTCATACATCTGGCCTGCTACTTGGAATTCTTTGATTAATTTCTGTTATAGAAATTGAATGTATTCTACATCTGTATGAGTTATTCTGTACACATGACATCCATTGCAGTCTGTCCATCCCGGGAGAGGGATCCCTCCTCTGACGTTCTCCCTCAGGTTTCTTCCCTTTTTTCCCTGGAAGGGTTTTTTCATTGTTTGGGGACTTGTTCCTGTGCCGATGTGAGGGTCTCGGGACGGAGGATGTTGCATGTGTACAGACTGTAAAGCCCTCCGAGGCAAATTTGTAATTTGCGATTTTGGGCTATACAAAATAAAATGAATTGAATTGAATTGAATTGAAGGAGGTCTGAGGAGAGGACGACCGGAGGAGGTCTGAGGAGAGGACGGACAGGAGGAGGTCTGAGGAGAGGACGACAGGAGGACGGACAGGAGGAGAGGACGGACAGGACAAGGTCTTAGGAGAGGAAGACAGCAGGAGATCTGAGGAGAGGACGGACAGGAGGAGGTCTGAGGAGAGGAAGACAGCAGGAGGTCTGAGGAGAGGACGGACAGGAGGAGGTCTGAGGAGAGGAAGACAGCAGGAGGTCTGAGGAGAGGACGACAGGAGGAGGTCTGAGGAGAAGACGGACAGGAGGAGAGGACGACAGAAGGAGGTCTGAGGAGAGGACGGACAGGAGGAGGTCTGAGGAGAAGACGGACAGGAGGAGGTCTGAGGAGAGGACGGCCAGGAGGACGGAGAGGAGGAGGTCTGAAGAGAGGACGGACAGGAGAAGATCTGACGAGAGGACGAACAGGAGGACGAAGAGGAGGAGGTCTGAGGAGAGGACGTCAGGAGGAGGTCTGAAGAGAGGACGGAAAGGAGGAGGTCACACTGCTGTTTCATGGTCCTCCCGGTGGACTTTCTGGGTCTGCAGGTCCTCCAGGTCCTCAGCCAGCTGGCGGTCCTCGGCTCTCTCGGCATGATGTCTGGGAGTCTGACCCTGAGAAGAAGCGTACGAGGTCATCTACAATCCCTGAAGAACCTTCAGACCCGAGAGTCCTCCACATGTTCACTTCACCTCTACAGACCGATTGCTTGAATAATTTAATAATGGCTTTGACAATCAAGTGGGTCAGAAGAAGCTCTAGAGAACATCTACTGAGGTTCTACCGTCACCAAAAAGGAGGAGAACATCTACTGAGGTTCTACTGTCACCACCAGAGAGGATAAACAAAGTCGACAGTGGTGAAGAACCTTGCATGCGTCTCCTCAGGGGACGGAGTCTCTTGTGTGTGGGCTACAGGTGAGCGATGTTTACCTGCAGGTCCTTCTTCATGAGCGACGCCCCGGCCTCCACCAGGTAGTGACAGATGCTCCTCTGAGAGGTGGAGGCGGCTTTGTGGAGCGCCGTCTCTCCTCTGGAAGAAAAGCAGAACATTAATCAGACAAAACGAGTTTGGAGGGACAGTCTGAACAGATGTTAAAAAAGAAGTCTCACGTGTCCCTCTCCGTTACGTCCAGGTGAGACACAGGAACTGAGGAACCAAAGAGAAACAAGATTAATGAACAAGAACCATAAGCACCTTGAGATTCGTGAGGACTATAAGAACTATAAGAATCCTGAGAAGCATGATAACCTTGAGAACTATACAAACCACAAGAACCATAATAATCATGAGACCTATAAGAACCATGTGTGCGTGTGTGCAGGTCTGTGTCGCTGAGAGCAGAAATGTTGTGCAGCTGTCAGAGCAGCAAGTTCAAACTAATCAATCACTTCAGGAGCCGCTCGTAACTTTAACCATCACAGACATGATCATTGATGTTACAAACATCAACAAACATCTAAAGCAGTTCTCTGTGAGGGTTTCATCTGCTGTGAGGGAACATGCTCACAGAGGGTGTGCAGTGTCGTACCGTGCTGGATGAGGTACTTGAGGATCTCCTCGCTCCCGGCCTCCACAGCTCGATGCAGCAACGTGCAGCCGGCCTGGTCCTGCAGCAGGAGGTCCGCCCCCTGCTGGTGAAGCTCCGTCAGCTGCACCAGAACCACAACAACAACAACAGCAGTAGAGGCGCTTCAGTCATAAACCAGACAAAAAGAGACGGAGCATCCAGTGCACATGATGAAACATGAGATGGACTCACCCGGTCCAGATCTTCAGCCTCAATGCTGCTGATGAGCTCAGCCTCTGAAGAACAGAAAACAAACAATATCCGCTGAGTCGATAATGAGTTATGATTTCTAAACTATCCTCTATTTCAACAACCAATGATATGGTTTCTAAATAGGATTTGTATCTATAATGTCCTCCAACATCTGAATTCCTAGTGTGGAAACATGTTCAAAGAGTCCTCAAGGCTCCTCGGGAAAGTTTGGAGGAAACAAATCGGTTCTGAGGCACCTGATGGGAAAAATGTTGGATCCATTGGTTCTAAACAGCTTGTTCAGTTGGACCTCAAGATGTGAATGCTTGACTTTGTCTTCTAAAGAATCTGTGACACAACTACTGGAGAAATATGCAATCTTGAAAGTTTACTAGAGGAGGAATGTGAAGGACATGACGAAGTTGAGGAACGGGACAAAGTTGAAGAACGTGACGAAGGTGAAGAACGTGACCACCCTGAAGAATGCGACAAACCTGGAATATGAGGAACGTGAAAAACGGAGAGAACATGCAAGCGCGGAGGACATGAAGAATGTGACCAACGGGAAGAACGGGAGGAACATGAAGAACGTGAAGAACGTTTACCTAGTTGAGGGTTGCGTGACGGCACTCTGGAAGGACTGTGAGAGAAGAGTCAGATCAGATCAATGTTAGGGACATGAAGCCGATCAGACTGAGACATGATACACTGATGAAGTCAAACCTTGTTCCTCTCCTTCAGACCAGAGACGTACACGCGGCAAGATATCCGATAGTGGTACAACTGGTGTGTACTCAGTGTGTACTTTATGAGTTTTTTTTGTGTACTATGTTTACTGAGTGTGTACTTTGTGTGTACTCCATTAGGTACTGTATTAGTATGAAGGTACGTGTATATGTATATATATACTGTATGTATACTGTATATGTATGTATTCTGCTGCATTCAACACAGTAAATCACCAGATCCTTATTTCCTCCCTTCAGGAACTCGGTGTCAGAGGCTCTGCTCTCTCCCTTCTCTCGTCCCACCTTGATGGCCGAACCTACCAGGTAACTTGGAGAGGATCTGTGTCGGAACCTTGTCCTCGTACTACTGGAGTTCCTCAGGGTTCTGTCCTGGGTTCCCTCCTCTTCTCTCTTTACACCAACTCTCTCGGCTCTGTCATTCGCTCGCACGGCTTCTCCTACCTCAGCTACGCCGATGACACCCAACTAACTCTCTCCTTCCCTCAGTCGGATCTCTGCCTGTCTGACTGACGTCTCTGACTTTGTTACAGTGAGAATTACTAAAAGGTCCCCACGCATCCATCACTAACAAACTGTAGCACTTTAATTGTACTTTTAATGGCTGCTTATCTGCTTATTTGAAGAAATTGCACCTTCTTGTTTCTTGTTCTTTGAGTTTGTTTCCTTATGGTTGAAATTTGGATTAAAACGTCAGCTAAATTACATTTAATGTTAAATGAAATAATAAAAAATGTTTTGATGGATGAAGTGACATGCAAATGTGGTGAAAAAAAGTACTGCCTCGAGTACCATGTTGCTTTCATAATACCGTCACCAGCGACATTGTAAATAGAAAGTAGACTAAACACACGTTGTGTGTCGCATCCCAGGAGCCTAGAGACAATAGTCCGTGTGTAATAACCACGTGTTAGCCGATCAGCTGGGAGGTCGCCATCAGTTTGTGCGTCGTGTGAGAACATCCCAGGTCTCCTTGCTAGATCTCGCACCATGTCCTTCCTTCACA
Organism: Apeltes quadracus; assembly: GCA_021346845.1. NCBI lineage: Eukaryota > Metazoa > Chordata > Actinopteri > Perciformes > Gasterosteidae > Apeltes > Apeltes quadracus. The sequence goes on from CM037935.1 coordinate 19,567,753, forward strand.
TCGTCATGACGTCCATCTGAAGAGTCCTCTTTGGCTAAAAGCTGTCCTCCATCGATTACGAAAGCTTGTATTGCCCAAACCGATCACTTGTGGTGGTTCCGGTATGTTTTGTGCGACTGCCCCCCGAGGTGAAAGATGAAATGAAATCTAACGTTCACTGTTATTGTGAACAGGTACTGTACATTATGGCTCCATTCAGCACCCTCAACCAATCGGAACGCTGGATGTCGTCCACCTGCATTATAAATATACGCACATAAATATGCCCTGATCCTCAAATACAAAGAGAGTAAATATGATAATTAAACACAAGTAGAAGGGATGTTGCGTCATGTGATTTCATAACGTACCTGCAGAGGGCGCTCTTACAGAAACTCTGAGACAAAGACTCACTGGAGCTGCCACTGGAAACCCTCTTTCTCTGGTCCCTGAGCCTGAGACACATAGAGGGACGGACAGGCAGAGAGACACAGGCCGGGGAGACAGGGAGAGCACAAGAGAGAGAGACAGGCGGAGACAGAGAGAGAGGGAGCGGTTCAGCTTCACTTTGACTCTTTAAACTTTAACTTGAGATAAGTTAAATAAAAAAGTAGCGTCTCACCTCGAAGGGCTCGAGGGGGGGGGTGAGACCATAAAGGAGAACGGTCTCAGGTCCAGCACGCCGGGAGGGTGGCCCATCGTCTCCTTCACGACTGGCTCCGGGTCCAGGATGTAGAGCTCCTCCTGAGAGATCTCCGTCACGTAGTTCAGGTGCTCCTTAAAAACAACAACGCAACGTTAAACGACAAAAGGAGAAGAAATGAAGCCACGCAGAAGAAGGAGGTCTGTCACACCTGAGCACGGTCGATCCGGTAGAACCGGTCTGCGGTGGTACCTGAAACACAAAGACCAGCCGTCAACTATGTCCTATGGGGGGCGGAGCCTGAGGAGCTGTGGGTGGGGCTTACATTACATCACATGTCATTTAGCTGACGCTTTTATCCAATAAGTGCATTTCAACCACAAGGACACAAACCCAGAAGAACAAGAAAGTGCAATTTCATCAAAGCTTACAGTCCAGGAAACACCACTTCATGGACAACTCCTGTGGAGACGGAGCGTCCTCCTCCATCACCGCGCCGTCCTGACGGAGCAGAGGGATGAGCGCTGATGTATTGATGACGTGATATTATCTTACTCATTTGATCCTGTAACGTCTTTATGATCCATCCGTTGTTTTTATTCTACTCTATTACCTTTGTAGTTGTTATTGAAATGATTGCCATTGTTACCATTCTAAGCATGTCTGTTTTATTGTTATTGTTGTTACTACTATTGTTATTATCACCAGTGACATCGTTATTATTTTTTAATTATGATCTGAAAATAAAAGCGTCTCTAAGTTCCTCTTCCTTCTCAGGAGGTTGTTAATCAATAAAGTGAGACCTGGTTCTCCCTGATACCTTTCTCTGGTGGACCTGGTCCAGGTCGTCATGGAGATGCTCGATGAGCAGACGGCACGTCTCCAGGTCGCTGTCTCTGGGAACAGTGATAACGCCAAGAGACGTCGCTGCCGAAACAAAGACACGTTAAGATAAGAGGGGAGGACCCGTCAAGGTCAGGGTGAATCTATACAGTCAATAAATGAACAGCTGATATATCATTGATTCATTGATCTCACAGGCCTCCTTCAGCTGGTCCTTGTCGTAGTGCAGAGCCTCGTAGGCCGCCATGCTGATCCGGTTCACTCTGATTTGGAACTTCTCAGGAACCGGCTGCTGACTGAACAGAGTATAAGTACTGGTTAGTACTAGTGAGTATTGAGCGTATTAGTGCCAGTGAGTACTAGTGAGTATTGAGCGTATTAGTGCCAGTGAGTACTAGTGAGTATTGAGCGTATTAGTGCCAGTGAGTTCTAGGAGGGCAGCTCACTCGTTGAGGTGGGGCATGGAGACCCTCCTCTTGGTCTTCTGCACCATGTTGGCCTGGTTCCTTAGGTGGATGCTGATGATGGAGGGAGCCAGCCTGCAGGGCTCCCCGTCCACCTGCATGGGGATGGACTTGAAGGTGGTGAGGGTCACCTCCTTACACTGGTGGAGCCGCTCGCCATGCCCCCCCACCTGCAGCGTGGCCTGGACACAAACAGCAGCAGGTTGAAGGTATTGTCTTTGTGATCTGACTTGGTCTCATCTGGTGTGACGTAGTCTCACCAGAGACGTCATGGTGAAGCCGATGACCTCGATGCAGCCGTCGTCGTGGCGCTGTGGTTCAAATTCCTGGTGGTCACCTGGGTGACCCCACGGCACAGTGCCAGCACAGTACCTGCAGAGACCAGTACACGAACCAGTACATTAAGGAGTACTATTATCAGTTAGTGGGCGTGGCCTGTAGAGATGTAGCTTCGAATAGTCAAAAAATGACTGTATTCCTGACTGCTTTTCCTTGACCTCTGGGGAAAACGTCACGGGGTGAAGGAAAAATGCTTAGGAGAATTCAAGAGGAGTTAGGAAAAGACAACACGGTGTTTAGTGAATCTACTCCTCTTGCACTAAGCTACGTAGTAGTGATGGACGGAGACGCATGTCCGAGACCTAAATATTAAATATTGCTGCTTCAAGGAAATGTGGGCCGCAATCATCTCCTTTCCTATGCTAAAGGAGCTAAATTAGGAAGCATTGGAGCTTCTTTCCTTAGCATTAGAGAATTCTACATAAACCATTACATAACCCAGTACACGAACCAGTACATAGACAAGAACATAACCCAGTACACAAACCAGTACATAGACAAGAACATAACCCAGTACATGAACCAGTACATGGACAAGAACATAACCCAGTACACGGACCAGTACATAGACAAGAACATAACCCAGTACACAAACCAGTACATAGACAAGAACATAACCCAGTACACGAACCAGTACATAGACAAGAACATAACCCAGTACACGAACCAGTACATAGACAAGAACATAACCCAGTACACAAACCAGTACATAGACAAGAACATAACCCAGTACACGAACCAGTACATAGACAAGAACATAACCCAGTACATGAACCAGTACATGGACAAGAACATAACCCAGTACACGGACCAGTACATGGACAAGAACATAACCCAGTACACAAACCAGTACATAGACAAGAACATAACCCAGTACACAAACCAGTACATAGACAATAACATAACCCAGTACACAAACCAGTACATAGACAAGAACATAACCCAGTACACAAACCAGTACATAGACAAGAACATAACCCAGTACACAAACCAGTACATAGACAAGAACATAACCCAGCACATGAACCAGTACATGGACAAGAACATAACCCAGTACACAAACCAGTACATAGACAAGAACATAACCCAGTACACAAACCAGTACATAGACAAGAACATAACCCAGTACACAAACCAGTACATAGACAAGAACATAACCCAGCACATGAACCAGTACATGGACAAGAACATAACCCAGTACACGGACCAGTACATAGACAAGAACATAACCCAGTACACAAACCAGTACATAGACAAGAACATAACCCAGTACACGAACCAGTACATAGACAAGAACATAACCCAGTACATGAACCAGTACATGGACAAGAACATAACCCAGTACACGAACCAGTACATAGACAAGAACATAACCCAGTACACGGACCAGTACATGGACAAGAACATAACCCAGTACATGAACCAGTACATAGACAAGAACATAACCCAGTACACAGACTAGTACATAGACAAGAACATAACCCAGTACACGGACCAGTAGACGGAGCAGTACCAGTACCTGGGGATGTTGAGGAAGAGAAGACACTGTAACTTCAGGTCCTGGACTTTGGCCGTCAGGTCGGTTCCGTCACACTGGGGAGGGGACACAGACACAGTACAAGTACACAAAACCAACACAGAATACACAATACACTACTCATACAGTCAGTGTATCCTGCAGCAGTACTAACAATGTGTATTTTATACTTATGTATTATTCACAGAACAGGATACAACTTTTAAAACTAACTAAACTTGTATTCAATTCGATGACATACATGAATGTTTCCATGGGAACAAACCCACTGAAATACAGTCTGGTATCTGAAGACACAATAATTAAAGATGGGACCTGAACAGCAACATGCTTCATACAAGAAGTAGTACTCTCTACGCACAGTAGTGCTACCAACAGTAATACTACACGTAGTACAGCCAGTATAGTACTTCTGTGTGGCGTACAATAGTTCTGTAACTCACCACGACTCGGATGTGCTTGGCGAGGTCTTTGGAACTTCCGCTCAGGAAGTCCGAGAAGGCCGTCTGAAACATTTAAATAAAAAAATAATATTATATATGAAGGAAATAACACATGATAAATAATAATAATAAATGATCATAATAATACTGACAATACATAACAATAATAAAATGAATTGAAGTATTCTAAATAATAATGGTGGACACTCACTCCTGCATAGAACATCTTATTCCTAAAGCGGCTGTTAAACTTCTCCGGGTTGGCCTCTGAAAAACAAATAAACATGAACTCACGTTATCAGCGGGAGAACATTTCCCTCCATTGTTTGCCTTCAGTGGAGGTTGTAATTCAATTAGAAAGGCTTTTATTGATCCTTGTCAGGTCATCGGGAGGCGGAGCTTTGGCGATAGGAAGTCGATAAAAATAGAATAAATACAGGAGGAGCAGTAAAGATAACGGAGACGTTTGGATCTGAAGGCCAGCTGCCTCATAAACAAATGATCGAACCTCAGATTAGCACCAAAGACATGATGGAGCAAATGTTGAGATTCCTGTTCAGGTTCCATTGATGCTGATACTATTATTGATCGTTGGTGATCCAAAATAACACACAGATCCCTTAATTGTTTATTATGGAACTGGTAACAAGAATCCAGAACATTTATTTATAGCATTGTAACTAATAGCGTATCATTTGTCATTTTTAGTGCTTTTTTTCTTTATTGCAAGAGAATATAAGCTTGTACTTTTATCGTCCTTATTATGTTTGATGTTATATAAAAATGTGCATGAAGCGCGTTTTGGGAAGTTAGCAGAACATGTTTTATCTCTTGTATAATTATACAATCACATCTATTGTATAATCATCATCGGGATTTATTCTGGTTCATCACCAAAACTTTATTTTACAGATTACCACAGAACGCTTCATAATGTAATAAAGTTCTCATCTTTACTGAGCAGAGCCTGAATACATCCTAATATAACCTCCGTTGATTAGATGTTAGCGGTCCAGCTAATGCTACTAGCTACTCCTGTTGCTCTAAACACTTATTGTTTGTTTACAATGTGACATAATCAGCAATTCCCACAATGCTCCTTGATAACTAAGAGTTGGATGTCTATTAATTTCCATCACGTGGAGGAGAAGCAACATCAGAACGTCTGTAAATATATTTAAATATATGTGTGAGAGGCTTAAGTGAAGTGATGCTCAGCGAACCGGTGGGTTTTAAAACTACTGTGAATTGAATGTCAAACATCAAAATAGATTATTCAAATTCCCTTCTAGCTAAACCCGAATGTCCTCAAACCCTGGATAATAGTGGGTTACGTGATGAACGTTTGTGGAGCTCATGATGAGTTTGGACCGACCTCTGGACTCGTGGAAACCCAGCGTGACGTGGGCGTCGAAGCCGAGACTGAAGTAGTTGTTGAAGACGTCAATGGGAAGCTGAGAAATGGCAGAATGCAGGGCGGTTAGAGACGTCTGACTGGGGGCGACCTCCAGTGACCTCTTGTGACCAGTGACTCTGCTCGGACCTTGTCGGTCTGATGCTCGTCCCCGTCCTCTGGGGGGGCCTCCGGGTTTGCCTCCACGTTCAGGTTCCATCGGTCCAGCTGGACGATGTTTCCGTCCTCGACGTGGGAGAGGATCTTTGTTATTGGTTCGTCGGTGTAGCCCTGAGAGAGGAGAGAGCGCAACAACACCAGCTCTCAGATATCAGATGTGTTTTATCTCCACTTAAACCCAGTACAGACATGCTTAAACCACAGTAGAATAGTGTACAGGGCACCAGGTCCTTATTCTGAGTTTCTATCTGAATTTTCACAGTTCTTAACGAGTTTGGTCCTTGAAAACGGACAAGGTAATTATAGTGGGTGATTTCAACATTCACGTGGATGTCGATAACGACAGCCTTGGTACTTCATTTCTTTCATTATTAGATTCAGTTGGATTTTGTCAGAGGGTAAATAAACCAACTCATTGCTTTAACCACACACTCGACTTGGTTCTTGTGTATGGTATTGAGATAGAACATTTAACAATCTTTCCACAGAATCCTCTTTTGTCGGACCATTGTCTGATAACCTTCGAATTTCTACTACCGGAACCTCCTCCTGCCAAAGGTTTCTACAGTCGATGCCTATCGGATACCGCTGTAGCTTCATTTAAAGAAGCGATTCCTTCTGCTCTAAGTTCAGTGTCCTGTTTCAAGATACCGGACGACTCCTATGAAAACTTCAGTCCGTCCCAAATCGATGATCTTGTCGATACTGCTACGGACTCTCTGAGAGCGACGCTGGACGCTATTGCTCCTCTGAAAAAAAGAATGGCAACAAGTAGGAAGTTTGCGCCTTGGTAAAACCCTCAAACCTGCAACTTAAAGCAAACTGTACGGAAGCTTGAACGACTATGGCGTTCCACCAAATCAGAAGGATCTAGGCTAGTCTGGCAAGACAGCCTTAATGCACATCACTAATTCATCTCCTTCCCCAGAGTTTATCGTCCTTTCTCGCCTCGCAGGTCTCCGTAGATGGCGGATCTACTTGATGGTGGTTCTACCTGATGGTGGTTCTACCTGATGGTGGTTCTACCTGATGGTGGTTCTACTTGATGGTGGTTCTACCTGATGGTGGATCTACTTGATGGTGGTTCTACCTGATGGTGGATCTACTTGATGGTGGTTCTACCTGATGGTGGATCTACTTGATGGTGGTTCTACTTGATGGTGGTTCTACCTGATGGTGGTTCTACCTGATAGTGGTTCTACCTGATGGTGGTTGTCCCTGCAGTGGTCCTGTCATCTCTGTTATAGGAATTGTATGTATTGTACATCTTTTACGTTGTTTTACCTTCCTCTGACGTTCTCACTGAGGTTTCTTCCCTCTTTCCCACATTGGAGGGGTTTCATGTTTTGGGGAGTTGTTTCTGTGCCCGTATGACAGTTTCAGGACGGAGGATGTCGCATGTGTAAAGACTGCAAAGCCCTCTGAGGCAAATTTGTACTTTGCGATTTTGGGCTCTACAAAATAAAATTAATTGAACTCACCCCCCCCCAGTTGAGAGTCCTCGCCAGGTCGTTGCCGGTCCCCAAAGGGAGGATTCCCACGGGAGGCTGAGGACTGAGCTTCAGCACATCCAACACGGACAAGATCCAGCCGACCTGACCACACACACACACACACACATGCTGTGAAGATGCTTGATTTGTGAGAGTAGTTGCGTAGTAGTGGCGTCCAATGTTCTGAATTCTTTGACCCACTCACCGTCCCGTCCCCACCGCAGGCCAGGACCCTCAAGTTGGGCACCTTGGCGTAGAGCTCCAGCCTGCAGGAGACAAAGAGGTAAGCGTGAGCTCCTCCTCCCTCACACCCAGGGAATGGGATGCAGCCGCTGGGGCCCGTCTTACCCCTCTCTGGGTCCTCCCTTGGTCAGGTCAAACACCTGCCGGGGGTTCAGGTACCACATGAAGGATTGAATGATCTTAGCTCCCTGAGGAGGGGAGGTTCAAAGGACACAATGCAACAAAAACTTTTAGATTAAATCTAATTTGAGAGACAGTTCGTTGATTAATCGGTTTATCAATCTTTAGAAAATAAACTGCTTATTTATTTACATTTTGCAATTCAAGTGAGCCGAGGGACCTTCTCTCAGATGAGATGCTACATCTCAAGGGGCTGTGAGATAAAGGCAACGGACTCTACCTGGTTTCCTCCACTTTTCGGATTGACGAACACCAGCAAAGGCTTCATGAGCTGAGACGGGAGGGGCTTCAGCAGGAAGGGCTTCCAACGGCCATCTTGGATCTGCACATTACATCATGCCGTTACTCGTTAACCTCAATGCAACGGAAGTTCTGATGATATGACAATATGTCGCAGGTTTCAGTGTCGGCTAAATGTTATATTTATGTCACTTAGCTTGACCACAGTTAGCTGGAAGCCAACTTACATCCATCAAAACAGTGTCAAATGTTCAAAATGTATTGGATTGAAAAATTCTAATCAAAAGAATATAAGCGTTAAGCTAAAAAGTTTCCAGGTTGGCCGAGGATTCGCAGGCTTCTCTGATCCACAGACCACAGCGAGTTAATTGACTACGACGTAGTGAACTGTCTACCGGTTCCACCTACGAATCCCCAACAAGGGGACACACGCGTACATACTGTATATAGACAATCAAAAAGGTGTGCTAACTATCCTATTGGTCTAACAGAGTTCTTCTGTGCTGATTGGGTTAGAGCAGGTGTCCTTTTCCACAGGTTTAGTGCTGTCTTCAATGTAACTTGGATTTCGAATGTCTCTCAGTCAGTATCAGTTGTGGTGCCACGTATTACATGCATACATTTTCGGTCGATTACGTTACTGTGCATTGGTATTCTTCTACTGATTACAGTTTTAAAATGATAATATAATCATTACTTTATTGATCTCTTGGTTCCAGAATCATGGCTCTATTCTGGTGTACACTGCATGCATTTTATTAATAGTTAATATATGAAGCTGGTCGTCAATTTATTTCTAATATCCTACAAAACCAAAAGGTATTTTTTAAATATTGAGTTTTGTTCCTCACCTCCGAACCCTTCTTGCTCGACTTGTTGCATTTCAGCGACGTCCTTTTCTTCTTTTTACTCGACTTTAGGGACGTCTGAACAAAAATGAAGAATAAGGTATGAGAAAATGTGTGTGTGTAGCTACGCTTTGTTATAGGACCTGGCGAGGACTATCGTGGTTATCGTGGTTAAGTCTATGAATAAACTACTCTCTTTTCATGTTTGAAGAAAGTGGCCTTCAAAGTCCTTTACTTTATGTACAGTATGTGGGCAGAAAATAAAGAACCAGAGTCAAATTCTACGTATGGTAAGCATACAAAGCTCAAAGCACAAAACAAACTCTAGCACTTAGACTGTGCTTATAGAACAAGCTGTAAATCGGCTTATTGGATGAAATTGCACTTTCTTGTTTCTTGTTCTTTGAGTTTGTATCTTTATGGTTGAAATGCACTTATTGTATGATTCTAATGTTGGAACAGGTCTAGTTTAGAGGAATAAAAGGGTCAGGAGCTTTACCTGTGTTCTGCGGACCCTGATGATCCAGGTAGGAGGGATGATGACAGCAGCGTGAGCTCCCAGAGAGCAGCACTCCCCGATCTGCTGCAGCATGAAGCACGTCACCTTGTTGTGATACTGAAACACAGACAAACAGGAAGTTACAAGTCTGTGGTTCCAAAGCACAGATACACAGGAAGTTACCTGTCTGTGGTACCAAAGGACAGACGGGAAGTCACCTGTTTATTTTCTGCAGGGGGCGCTGTTGCTTCTGACTTGAGTAACACATGTCGGTGCTAGTACCTTACAGTGACACATGTCGGTGCTAGTACCTTACAGTGACACATGTCGGTGCTAGTACCTTACAGTGACACATGTCGGTGCTAGTACCTTACAGTGACACTGTCGGTGCTAGTACCTTACAGTGACACATGTCGGTGCTAGTACCTTACAGTGACACATGTCGGTGCTAGTACCTTACAGTGACACATGTCGGTGCTAGTACCTTACAGTGACACATGTCGGTGCTAGTACCTTACAGTGACACATGTCGGTGCTAGTACCTTACAGTGACACATGTCGGTGCTAGTACCTTACAGTGACACTGTCGGTGCTAGTACCTTACAGTGACACATGTCGGTGCTAGTACCTTACAGTGACACATGTCGGTGCTAGTACCTTACAGTGACACATGTCGGTGCTAGTACCTTACAGTGACACATGTCGGTGCTAGTACCTTACAGTGACACATGTCGGTGCTAGTACCTTACAGTGACACTGTCGGTGCTAGTACCTTACAGTGACACATGTCGGTGCTAGTACCTTACAGTGACACATGTCGGTGCTAGTACCTTACAGTGACACATGTCGGTGCTAGTACCTTACAGTGACACATGTCGGTGCTAGTACCTTACAGTGACACATGTCGGTGCTAGTACCTTACAGTGACACATGTTGGTATACGTTGGCGTAGCGTCTGGATAGCTCGTAACTGGCACACTGAACCCTTCATAGGGTCTTTGATCCTTTTGACCGACTGGTTGTTCTCTGAACTTACGGCCTGTTTGCACCACGAGCAGCTGATGGCAACGATCTCTTTGCTGTGGAAGGAGAACTTTTGTTGGAAACCCTGTTGGGGATTAAAGATGAGATTAGTTTAGCCCTCAGGCTCCATGTGGTGTCGGTGAAGCGCTGATGGAGGGAAGGGCGGAGGCTCACCTTCCCACACTGTCGACACTTCCCCGTCTGGTGTCTCCGGTGGACCCAGTGGTGCCGCACAACATGGGCCTAAAAGAATAAGACAGAGATGTATTAGAGCTCAGTCCCACTTCAGTTTCCAGAAGGTAAACTTTTCGCATAAAAGTTATCATAATAAACTATTCTAATCATGCATTATACATTTTTGAGCAGGTGGGTGCAACCTGGCGCCGGGTTGGCGGATAGAACCCCAGCTGCTTGGTGACCAAGACAGCCAACCCCTAAGTGTTCCCTCTGCGATGGGTTGAGTGCAGAGAATAATCCCCCCACCGGGATTAATAAAGGATTCATTATTATTGTTAGTTTTATTGTCATTCAGTGGAGTAGAAAAGTTATTCGATGGGCCTCGTTAACCATTATTCTTCAGAAAGGTCCTAAGAGAAGTTTATATTAGATTCCTGACGTGTTCCAAAATGAAATTAAAAAAATAAATCCTGTGATCAAATTGACACAATAACTGCAGTTCAACATAAACATTTGTAATTATTTATTCATTCATTTGCGCTTCTTATTTCTCGTGATCATTATTGTCAGTTAATAATGTTCATCTAAAAACAAATTCTTCAGTTTTTTTTATATAAATATATCAGTAATTTTGATCGGAATCAATGAGAAGACGGGACTGACCTCTCGTACGGTCCGGCCGGCTGGTTCTCTAAACGACGGCTTGCACCTGAAATTGATCTTAAGAAAGAGACGAGCATCGTGAGAAGGAGACGAGGAAGGAAGCGAGTGAAGGTGTGAGGACCTTACCTTCTCCAGCTGCTGCATGCACGTCGCGTGGACCGAGATCTTACAGCCGCCACACTTCTTCCTGGCCACCGACTTTTGCTGCACAAGATAAACAGATATTTGCACCGTTCTAAATTTGAAGCGTAATGTCTGGGAGAACAAAGGATTTCAGTGACTTCTATCACCTTAAATGTGTCACAGCTGTTGGTGTGAGATGAAGACAGGCTACAGCTGTTACTTTGTTTAGTTACATACGTTACGGCACACAGAGTGTGCACAATGACCGACTCACCAGGGATTTAGCGACGCAGTGCTGCTCTCCCACGTAGCAGAAGTCTCCGGAGACGCTGGTCTCGAACCAGATGTGGTCACCGAACTGTGCGTTGTCCTGCGAAGGAGAACAAATCACAAACATCTGCAGCAGCCTGTCAGAAGGAGTTAGGTGGAGGCGCGTGGTGCGATAGACTCACGCTCCAGTTGACGGTGCCGTCGGGCTCCGGCAGCGGCTCGGTCGGGCCGGACGTCGCAGGCTGCAGACTGGACTTCGCCATGGCTTTCCTGAAAACCACAAGAGGGCAAAGGAAGGCCTTCTAAGGAAATGGAGCCATATCAGGTCTTGGATTTCCCCTTCCGAAAATTCAACATGATAGATTTTGTGGGAGACCAATGATGGCACCATCATCGCTGCCATGGTTTAATAAAGGAACTGTTGATTAACTGTAAATTACTTTGATCTTTTGGGCTAATTAGCAGCAGATATTTCCTGTTTGTTTGAAATATGAACTTCATGTAAATTTACCCTTTTGAGACTCAGCCTGCAAAACCCTTCCTGCCGCAGACACACACACACACACACACACACACACACACACACACACACACACACATACATTGTCCACGCTCCACTTACGGTTCTGAAGGTTCAGTTTATGTCGATTGACAAGGTCACTTTTAGTTTTCATTGACTGTCTGCAACCACTTTCATTGCAACAATTTTTCATTTTGAAGGAGCCAACATTACAGTACTCTCTTTAATGTCGCCTTAAGTATGTTACATGTTTGTTTTCGGTCCATAACTTGATATTTTGAGAGAGGGTGAGATGTTTCCCCTGATTAAAGCTTCAGTCTACATACAGCAGGAAGCAGCTCCAGCTCTCTAGACGGGGGTCTTCCAGCAGGCTGGGGGCCCCGGGGCCTCGGCAGGAGGCCGGGTGGTTCAGGCAGTGGACCGAGGTCCTGCGGTTGGGCAGCCGGGGGGGGGGGGCCTCTCCCAGGCCACGGGCTCCCAGCCTTGGAGATGGTGGAGATCCTCCTCCTCTGGCCAGAGGCCCGGTGGCGGCCCAAAGGAGCGCCGCCGTCTCCCGAGTTCCTCCTCAGGCAGCGGGGCGGCCTGATGAGGGGCCGCGAGGCCGGCGGGGACCGAGGAGCCTCCCTCGCCCGCGGGCCGAAGGAGGAGAAGCGCGACAAGTAGACGTTGTCGTCCTCCTCCTCCACCAGTTGCTCCGCCTCTGACAGCTGGCCGGCTTCTGATTGGCCGTCGTCAGAGTGATCGATGCTACTTTCGTCTCCGATCGAAAGGAGGCTGCTGGAGCGTGAGGACATGACATCCACCTGCCGCTCACCGGCTGGTAGCCCCGCCCCCTCCTCCTCAGCCATCTGGATGAGGCTGGCGAGCAGCATGGACGGGCCCAGCAGGTGGCGGTCGATGGTCCTCAGCTTCCCCGCATTCCTTTTGGACATGGCAAACCGGGGGTTGAGGTTGGGTGTGGTGGTGCTGGAGCGCCGCCGGACGTGTCCCGCCCACCTGTCGCGCCCGGCGGCCCCTGCCAGGCGCCCGCCACTGGCGAGCGTTGGCGCCTCTGGCAGCTGGACGCCGGGGCGACGCCGCTGGCTCAGCGTGGAGGAAGGAAGTCCGGCATTGGACCTCCGGCGGGCCTTGCTGGTTGGTACAGCCACACTGGGCCGCCGCTGATGGGCGGAGTTAGAATCCGCCCCCGCCGGCAGAGCGGCCTCCTTTCTTCTAAAGTGACGGCGGAAAAATGTGTCCATGTTGGACGGCGAGGCAGAAAAGACGTCCAAAGTGCTGCTTTCTGGCTGCAGGAAGTAGTTACGAGCTGTGAGGAGCTGATGGAGATACAAAGATATTCATTCATACATCAAGGAAACTTCATCCTACAAAATAAAACAGATCCAACTCATAGAGAGCTGAAGGTCAAGCGGGTCCTCGAGGGTCTGTGGTGAGTTACAGGAAGTTACATCGTTTTAAACTAAACCTAATCCCGTATTAACCGGTGATAATGTTTGTTTCACCACAGCGGTTCTGCATTAAAAAACACACACTTTAAAGGTTTTATTGTCATGATATTTACTGCTGTATAATAATGTGTTCAGCATCATAATTCTTCTCTAATATCTAGTCGTTCATATTCATGTAAAAACATCTGGATTCACTCAACTTTTGGACAAAAATGTTTCACATTACGTGTAAAAACCTCATAATGTTCTGGCACCTGAACGCATCGTGCTGGTACATCAGCTAATGGCTAAGTGCTAATTAGCAACAGACACGTTTAAAGGTAATGACCAGCAATGTGTGGAACGCTCGTGTCGGTTCCCCCCCCGACAGACTACTGATAGATCGCCATGACCGAGTCGATTGAAAAGGTTTGGGCACCCTGCTCTATTTGTTGTTCTCCTGTTGGTCTAAAAGACAAAAAAGTGTAAATAATAAATAATAATAAAACCCTGGGGGGTCGGGTCGGGGGAGGCGGGGGGGGGGGGCAGAATGTTAACGGAGGAGGAGTCAAGGCCTCGGCTGCCTGCTGGCTCCTCCTCCTCCAAACAACAACACCGCTTCAGTAATTAGTCTGAGACGACAGCTTCATCCATCACAAGCTCATCAAACCTGACACCGGCTTTAGCTACAACGGCTGAAGGTCAAAGGTCAGAGTTGCATCACAACAGCTGCCAGATAACATTGCTAAGAAATAAGAATCAATCCAAACATACTGAATGTGTATGAATAAAGTTCAGTCTGATGAGAGCAGCTGACCTGCTTCCTGTGTTTAGCTCCCTCCCCCTCCTCACTGGTCATCAGATCACAGCGAACCAAAGCACACAGAGCGTAAATCATCACCATGTGAACATTGAATTAAAAGGAAAAAGGCAAAAGAAATCATTTTTGCATTTTAGTTTCCTGTTCGTCAAAGTATGTGTGTTCACTTTGAAGTTTGATTTGATAATCTAAGGCAAATATACCCCAAATCACAGACTTCAATTTAAATATTACGTAGAAACATATTGGTGTCGTAAGGACACTGAATATTTACATTATTATCACAAAGGATATGCATTCAATTAGTTATTGTCAACAGGAAACAGCTGTTAACGTCTATTTATATAAATCCTTATAGTAACAATATTCTTTATCACATGGTTTCATTTGATTTGGGTTTTTAGAAAAACAGATAAATAATCTTCCACATTTTCAATAAATAAACAACAAAGCACGTGGAAGAGAATTCAACTAAACTCATCACAAATCAATAAAGCTGACGATAAAAACTGATTCAACACCTGATATGATCAATAAGATCAATGACATCGTAAACAGTGTGATCACACACGCAGAGCTTGGATACAACCTGAGAGGGAGCCTTGGTCCACGGAGGAAGAGGAGAAGGAGGAAGAAGAGGAGGGGAGGAGCCACTAAGCTGCTGTTTAGAACCACGCCTCGGCTCCAGCTGATCTCAGAGCAGCTCCTCCGGCCCCTGACTGACTGACTGGCTGACTGACTGAGTGGCTGACTGACTGACTGACTGGCTGACTGGCTGGCTGGCTGACTGACTGACTGGCTGACTGACTGACTGACTGACTGACTGGCTGACTGACTGACTGGCTGACTGACTGACTGACTGACTGACTGGCTGGCTGACTGACTGGCTGACTGACTGGCTGGCTGACTGGCTGACTGACTGACTGACTGACTGGCTGACTGACTGACTGGCTGACTGACTGACTGACTGACTGACTGGCTGGCTGACTGACTGGCTGACTGACTGGCTGGCTGGCTGGCTAACTGACTGACTGGCTGGCTGGCTGACTGGCTGGCTGACTGACTGACTGACTGACTGACTGACTGACTGGCTGGCTGACTGACTGACTGACTGGCTGGCTGACTGACTGGCTGACTGACTGACTGACTGACTGACTGACTGGCTGACTGACTGGCTGACTGACTGACTGACTGACTGACTGGCTGGCTGGCTGACTGACTGACTGGCTGACTGGGTGGCTGACTGACTGACTGACTGACTGACTGACTGACTGGCTGGCTGGCTGACTGACTGGCTGGCTGACTGACTGACTGGCTGACTGGCTGACTGACTGGCTGACTGGACCACAGGACGACCCGGTCCTAACTGATGCAGGAGCAGCTCCCTCTCTCTTGCCTGGGGGGTTGGTCTCTCCAACATCCCATAATACTCCTCATTAACACTTCAAGGCTGCTGCTGAATTATGGATCCGGATCAACAACAGATCAGACATGCCGCCGTATTAGAGATGACTAATCAGCCGGTTGCTTGGCGTCGTTGCTAGGGAGCGGGCGGCCATGGCAACCGGAGTCCAGCCCCTCGGAATCCAGATCGATGATGACCTCCGATTCATCCATCAGATCAACTAATCGCCTCGGATGGGTTGATTGATTATGAAGTCAGCTGATTATCTAATCAATATACAGACCTATATCACCTTGAAACTAACATTAAATATTCACTAATAATAACATTGATTGATTCAAAATATATAGTATCAAATCAAGTGAGTTTGTTTATGAACATTAAATGTGGTTAAACATGCACATCAATAACGCCGATAAGCACACAAAGAAGAAATCTATTGTTCATAAATTAGACAAATTAGTCAAAACCAGGATACAGCCATGATTCTGGAACAATAATCAATAAAGAAATGAGAATATTGTAGTACCACTGTCATTTTACTAATGCACAGCTATGAATAAAAATCCGAGCTACATTGAACTCACCAGGAGACTCTGTGTAAATACCTGCAGGCAGCCATTGTTCTAGAGTTTGTTGGTGGAAGCAAGAGAGAGGCATTCTGGGAAAGTGATGGAGACCAGCAGCTCCTCAGCTGAGAGCTTCTTCTTAGCACAACACCTTTCATTTGAACTTTTCAATCCGGTGTTTCTTCATTTTGAAACACAACAGTACTACAACAAGTACTACGCTCCAGTACTAGCACAAATACTACCATAAGTACTACAAGTACTATGCTCCAGTACTACCTCCATTACTACCATGAGCAATGCAAGTGCTACAATCCACTAGTACCACAAGTGAACAAATATTAAACATTTGTCACTGAGACAATCTGTTACTTAACTAAATATACATGTTAGGCCTCTTTGTACTTTTGCACCTCTGGATTGAATTGAAGTAGTACAAAGTAGTGTAAAGTGGAAATAGTAAGATAAGTTATACCTCCAAACTGTATTTAATTGTAGTACTTATTTACTGGCCACCGATTGGCTGTTGGCTGCTTACATCATTGACGGGACACCAATGAATGAGTGGAGGGGCTCGACACTAATGAGGATTCTTTTCATTTGTGATGACTTTGTAAAGAGGCTGATTGTGTGAATCTATTTATCATAATCAACATCATGATAAAGGGAAGAAAAGAAGGAGACTCTTTTATTAATTAACACTTAACACTTTATTCATTTCTCCAGATCAAGAAGGTGGGAACAACAAAGAGCAAAGAAGGACAGCAAAGACACTCAAAGATGGATATGAAGTAATGCGGGTCGTCAGTCCAGAGGAGACTTCCTGTGTTTACTGCCTGAATGGCTTTGCTGCCCTCTGCTGGTTCCTCACTGAACTGCAGCCGTTACTTCAGCTGCAACAACTAAGGAGCCTCATTTGGTGGCCTGCATCCTCACAAGGACCCGGCCTTCTTCATGGACTGCATAGGCTGAACTGAGCAGATAGCTAGGGTAGCTATGGAGACGGACCCTTGGTCGGAAAGACCATCCGGCAGGGGGAAACGGGGAACCATCTAAGCTGTGTAGAGTAGGGATGGCAACCTGTTCGTCGCAACTGAGGAGGTTATTTGGTGGTGGAAGGAGCACTTAGAGGAACTCCTGATTCCAACTACTACGCCCTTTTGGGTAGAGGTGAAGCTTGAGGCGGAGGGATCATTGTCAATTTCCCTGGTGGAAGTTACCGAGGTAGTCAAACAACTCTGCAGTGCCAAAGCCCCGGGGACTGATGAGATCCGTCCAGTGATGCTGAAAGCAATGGGTGTTGGGGGCTGTCTTGGGTGACACGCCTCTTCAAGACACGCGTGGAAGTCTGGGAGAAAAGAGTGGCAGACCGGTTGGTGGTCCCTCTCTTAAAAAAGAGTGTACGAATTACTGGGGTATACGCAGCCTCCCTGGTAAAGTCTACTCCATGGTGCTGGAGAGGAGGGATTGAAGGATTGAAGACAAACAATGCGGTTTCCGCCCCTACCTGGGGCCATCCAATCCCTGTATGACCAAAGCGAGAGCTGTGTTCGGGTGCTCGGCGGTAAGTCCAAGGCGTTTTAGTCGGGGGTCGGCCTGTGCCAGGGCTGTGCCCTGACCCCCTCCTGTCGAATGTAATGGTCCGACCTGCGTCCGGTCGGAGTGGTCTGCATCTGGCCCGAACCTGAATTGAGTTTGAGACCCCTGCCTTACCCCAAGTGAGGAAGTTCAAGTACCTCGGGGTCTTATTTGTGAGTGAAGGGAAGATGGAGTGTGAGTTATGGTGCAGAATTGGAGCAGCGGGGGCGGTTTTGCACTCACTTTACCGCACTGTTGTTGAAAGGGAGTGGAGCCGAAGGTCAAAGCTCTTGATTTCTACCGGTCAATCTTTGTTCCTACCCTCACCTCCTCATCCTCATGAAGGATGGGTCATGACCGAAACAACTAGATCACAGGTAGCGGCCAAAAGTAGAGTAGAGCCGCTGCTCCTTTGCGTTGAAAAAGCCATTTCAGGTGGTTGGGGCATCTGGTAAGGATGCCCCCTGGGCGCCTCCCTAGGGAGGTCTTCCAGGCACGGCCAGCTGGGACAAGACCAGGGGACGACCCAGGCGCCTTTCCTCCTCTCCTCTCCTTCTTTTTCTCTTTCCTGCACCTCCTTCTCCTCTTCTTCCTCCTGCGCCTCCTTCTTTTCTTCTTCCTCCTACTCCCTATGAGCCAGAGTGCCTTCTGGACCAGACTATATATAGAAACAGGGCAAGTGAGTGACAAAGATAGCTCAGGAAATGGGTCTGAGTAATCTCTGGTCACACACACACACACACACACACACCAAATGTTGCCGTGTGAAACTAACTCCTGGTCTGTTTCTCTCGGAAACAGACAATGCCCCCACCAGTGACAGCAGATCAGATGACATCGCCATCCATATATCACCTGCCCAGGTACTCTGCGTACCACCTGCCCAGGTGCTTTGCGTACCACCCGCCCAGGTGCTTTGCGTACCACCCGCCCAGGTGCTCTACGTACCACCCGCCCAGGTGCTCTACGTACCACCCGCCCAGGTGCTCTACGTACCACCCGCCCAGGTGCTCTGGGTACCACCCGCCCAGGTGCTCTGCGTACCACCCGCCCAGGTGCTCTACGTACCACCCGCCCAGGTGCTCTGGGTACCACCCGCCCAGGTGCTCTGGGTACCACCCGCCCAGGTGCTATATAAGCTAATATTTAGCTGAGACAGGCCTTTGATGTCTTCAAACCCTACGCCTTTAAGTTAGTGTGTGTGTGTGTGTGTGTGTGTGGACATCAAGCCCTCAGTGACATTATTTCTAACAAGCTTTTTCTTCGGACCAGATAATAACAACAACACACCCTTTACACACCGGTGGTTTTAACAGGATGAATAGTTTCACACGCAAGATATTTTCCATCATAATAGCAATGAGTTATGTTGTATCGTTTTTGAAGCAAAAGAAGAGAAACTTTTCTTTAAAAAATGACTCTTTTCATGAACACAGCTGACTGGTCTGTGTGTGGTTTGTATCAAATAAATAAATCAGTACTGTATTAAGCACTAACAATAATACTTATTAAGTGACCATGTTCAATGTAGAAACACAGTAAATAATTCATATTTAATCTGGTCCCAACATGCTAACGTTAGCATGCTAACAGCCTAACGAGGCTCCAGCTGATGCTGATGGGAAACTAGTGATAAACTAACAAATTGAGTTTCTTCTTCCGTGAACAGCGTTCTGTCACTGATTCGTCCTCCACTTCCACCTGCACTTCCTCCTCTTCCTTCCTTCTCCTTCTCACCCACCTGTTCTACCAATTTTTTACTCCTCTCAGAGGGAGGAGGTGGGAAAAGGGTCCACCCTCTTCCTCTACTGCCTCCTCCACTTCCTTTACCTCCTCTCCTCCACTTCCTCCTCCTACCCTCCCTAATCCTGTTCCTCCTACATCTCCAAAACTTCTCCATCCACCTCCTCCCTTTTTTCTCTTCCTCCAACACCTCCGCCCTGCCTTCTGTTCCTCCTCCTCCTCCTCCTCCCTCTCCCTCTCCCCTTTGACACCTGCTGATTGAATCCTCTCCTCCTGAGTGAATAATTCCCACCAGGCTCTAAAAGCGTCTTTAATTAATTAATTGCTGCTCTTCATCCCCAGCAGATATAATGATAGAATAATGTAATGATATATAAATATAGAATGAGACTACTGACTTCAATCTGCACTCGTCGCCTTTTAATTCTCAGCGGAGTTTATTTACGATCGGAGGAAGTGGAAGTACCACTGCCAGAGTGTAGAAATACACCATCTGCAGTACCACTACAACATGATGTACTCAAGTACAAGTACCTCAAAGTAGTATTGAGTGAATGTACTTAGCTGCTTATGGTTTACCTTCTATTACAACAACAAATGTAGATACATAAACACGTATGTAGATGTATAAACGGATAAATGTATGAGTATAAATAGGAAGAATGCGTCTGATATTCTATTTCGTTATTTCTCATCTCAGAAACATCAAGTTAGTTTGAATGAATATTACCAAGATGAAAACCATATTTAAAACTATGTAAAAAATTACGAAAAGAAAAATAATAAATTACAAAAATCGGTCTGACTCTTCGATTCTCTTGATGAAAATAAATGTTCCTATAAGCCCGAATCTCATTCTGCTACATTATCATAGATAATAATAATGATTGAATCTTCAACATTAAAAGAAAAACGTATTTATGGCGTCTCAATACCGAACATTACAGTCACTGTTATTACAGTTATCAATACTTTTAGTAATAATAATGATGACTCGAATAATATCATTATTATCATCATCATCATTATTATTATCATTATTACAATTAATATTGTAGTTCACATGTGTCCATCTGTTTGACTGAAAGGTCCAGATCTGCAACAGACAGAAGGAGTGAAAGGCTGATGAAGAAATCAGAACCAGAACCACAATACGGACCAGATCCTGGTTCACAAAGCACAAGCATGACGGAGGTTCTGAACCAGATGTTTCGCCCACAAGAACCTTTTCACCGGCAAAGAGATACTCAGCGCACAACTGTTTGTTTGTGTGTGTGTGTGTGTGTGGAGGCGACACACTTACCTCCTGCAGAAGATCCTCAGGCCGGTGAAGGTCCTGCCAGAGGCCAGGAGGGGCAGCTCTGTATGGGTGGATGAGGAGGAGTTGGAGGGGAGGGGGACATCTCCTTCATCCTGCGGCGAGGAGGTGCCGTGCTCCTCCTCGGGCTGCTGATCCATCATGGCTGGTCGGAGGTCAGCAGGGAGCCATTCAGAGCAGGATTCACAAACCAAACCAACTGGTGCAGCCAGGTGAGGAGCAGGAGGAGGAGGACAAGGAGCAGGGCTTCTCTAAACCAGCGCCCTTGCTTCCTTCCCCTAGTGCTCCTAGCAGGAGGAAGCCTGTCTCCTCCTCATGTTCCCTGAACAGACCTCCTCTTTCACTGATCCAGGAAGTTTGGACACAAAGGAAAAACAACAAAGTGTGTGGCAGCAGCTGGACTTTTCCTCTTCTTCCTCCTCCTCTTCCTCACTTCCCGGCTTGTTGTCCGGTCCTCGGAGTCCAGACGCTCTGCTGTCTCTTCTCTTCTTTGTACTTTTTATCTCAGCTCTGAGGCTCTCCTCTCTTTTCTCCGATGCCCGGCCCACCTCGGGTTCTGCGGTTTGATTGGCTGACAGGGTGAGGTGAGTCCCGGGCCACCTGCTGGAGCTTCTGAGCGTGTGCAGCTGCTAAAAAGAGAGGAGGAAGTGAACTCGTTCGGTCCTCTTCAGAGGACAAACCGAGTGAACAAAAGCAGGTTCCAGAGTGAGCTCTCATCTCCATCCTCTCACTCTGGATCACCATTCTGAAGCCCCACGATGCAGGCTGCTCCGCTCCCACGTAGGTTTGACATGAAGATGCAGAAGCAGCCCACATTCAGAGCCAGAGGCAGAACACACGCACACTCACACACACACACACACACACACTGCGTGGAGGCCCACGCGGGGCCCTTCACATCGTTCTGAGGTGTAACTGAAGGTGCAGCCGCGGGTTATTTTTGATAGCCAATTAAAAGGAGAAGGAGGCCCAGAATGCCACACCGATCTAACCACATGTGATGTAATTTGTCCATCATCTCTACGCACCAGTTTCGAACATCTATTCAAAGTGGATCTTCTCCTTCCTGAACATTTACATCCTCCAAACTAAAGCTCCACATGTGGATCTTTATCAGTGGATTCCCTTCCATACGATGTGACCACACTCTTATTGTGAAGGTTTGTTCTCAGTTAGATGCACTTGTATTATTAGAGAGGAGGCAAATTAGGAAGAGGAAGGCACCGATGAAGATGACGACAACCCGTAGGGTCTAAACCCTCTCCACTCCAAACAGACTGGATCTGCTCTGACCTCTCATATCTCATATGTGACCTCACCTGTGTTGTCACCGCTCCTCCCCACAGCAGGTATGCAGTATATGTATAGAGTTATGTTGCAACAAAGAGGAGGTGCAAATGTGGAGAATTAAATCAATCAACCATAAACATGACATCAAACTGATCAGCTGATGGAGATCAAGTTGAAGATAATGGAGGTGCAGCATGTCGGCTGTTTGGGTGGAGCTGAAGATGAAGCTGATTGAGCTGAAGATAGAGATTAAGCTGATGAAGATGAAGCTGATGATGAAGCTGATGGAAGAGCTGCATGCTGGGTGTTTGGGTGGAGCATGGAGGCCCTATGAAACACTTTGCTCTGTGAGTCACTTCCACCTAAGCAAAAAGATTATGTCATCAGGTACTGATGCAAGTACTCTGGAGTACTGTGGGCAGATCTCTAGTACCCTTTAGAGGCAGTACTATGTGAAGCAACCACAAATAGAGGTTATAATTGCTTCTACCAACACTCTTTCCTCACCTCTTCCTGTGATCATTATTGGTTATTAGTGAGTTTTGTTTCTTGCGTTTTAAAAAAACTGAGGAACGTGACTTTATTGTATAGAACGGCGAGAGAATCATTCAGCAACGCTAACATTAGATATTTAAGCGCAGCTAGAACGTAATGGATAGAAGCTAGCAGCTAGCAGATAACACCTAGTGGATGGAATTTAGCAGCTAGCAGATAAATCCTAGTGTAAAGAAGTTAGCAGCTAGCAGATAACACCTAGTGGATAGAAGTTAGCAGCTAGCTGATAACACCTAGTGTAAAAGAGTTAGCAGCTAGCTGATAACACCTAGTGGATAGAAGTTAGCAGCTAGCTGATAACACCTAGTGGATAGAAGTTAGCAGCTAGCTGATAACACCTAGTGTAAAGAAGTTAGCAGCTAGCTGATAACACCTAGTGGATAGAAGTTAGCAGCTAGCAGATAACACCTAGTGGATATAAGTTAGCAGCTAGCTGATAACACCTAGTGGATAGAAGTTAGCAGCTAGCAGATAACACCTAGTGGATATAAGTTAGCAGCTAGCTGATAACACCTAGTGGATAGAAGTTAGCAGCTAGCTGATAACACCTAGTGGATAGAAGTTAGCAGCTAGCTGATAACACCTAGTGGATAGAAGTTAGCAGCTAGCAGATAACACCTAGTGAATGGAAGTTAGCCGCTAGCTGATAACACCTAGCAGATTGCAGATGGAACATAGTTTCCAGTTAACATGTTTATTGTTATTAACCTGTTCTTATCTACTCATCCCTGAATTGGTCGATTATAGTGAGCAATCTAAATTGCAATATGAGAGATTTTGAAAATGAAGACTTAAAACAGTGCGATTGTATTTCCCTCACATCTCTAATTGAACCATCATCACGTCGTCACACACCGATCAGCTCTGTCCGATCAATAATCAATCATGAGAGGGGGGGGGGGGGGGGGGGGCGGCGGCGATGACGTCACATCTCAATCCAGGTGTAGATGTTTGAGACCTACAAGCAGGTTTGATGTTCAGCTAATAAAGAGTTTATTAAATAAAGCCCTTGTGTCTGTTCATCTGTTGTTGTTCCCTCTCCAGTCAGCTGACAGCATGAAAGCCTCCTGATTGGTTTAACGTCTTTGATCTCAGACACCATCAAAGGAAAGGTCCTGAAAGCAAAAGGCCAGAGCTGCTTCTCAAAGGAGAGCAGAGTCGGCTGGCAGCCAATCAACCCACATTAACGAGGTTACCAAGGGACAGGAAGTCGTTACCCTCCGATTGGGTGAAAGAAGCCGGCCAATTGGTCCCGATAAAACCTAAAGAATGAGCCTCCTGCACAACTGATGTTCGTAATGTCGCTGCTTTGGTTTCTGAAGTTTCTACCTACAAACAGCAACAAATAAAAGAAGACACATCACGATGATGAGTAAAAGCTATATTTATGAACACGTGTGTGTATATAAATAGTACCTCTGTCTACCCCAGTGAAATAGTTGTCGCCCTTGGGGCGGAAGCAGGTCTCAATTGCAAATGTAGCAAAAAAGATACTTTATTTAAATAACCAGATTATCCTCAGTGCAGACCGGGCCACAGCCAGAAACTCATACAATGGACAGACAAGGGATAGACATGGTTTAAATACACTGGGAAGGTGGAGGTGATTGGACACAGGTGGAAACAATTCTTACAGATTCTGGTGGCTGAGGTTCTGGTTCCTCCAACAAATCCATCCACTAACCCGGTTTGGCTTCAACTCACAGTTCAACCAGTAAACAGGAAGTGACCATACTAGGATTAATAGGATTAATAATATATGAAAATGTATGTATGATATATGTGATCAGATTAATGCAGAGTATTCAATGTACACAGTTTTAACAAATACTTCCTAATAGTATTATAGTCCATTAAATGTATTGTAAAACCTAAACATAAGGAGGTTGATATCTAGCTCCATCTAGTGACACTTCTATGTAAGAATAAATACATACAATACAAATATATACATCAATAACATATACAAATGAATGAATAACAAAGACATCCTCTCCAGGACCACAATGTTATCCTCTGAAAGTAATTACTGAACAGGTGACATCAATTTTCTTCAGCTGTAAAAAGTATTACAAGATTATCTTTCTATCTATTTAGTGCAGTACTTTTATTATTCTTGAGAAGTTGGGGCCTGTGATATGAATGTGTATTACATGTTAAACAAATAAGTGCTAAATCCTCCCTCCCTTCCTCCTCCTCCTCCTCTCGCCCTCCTCTGCAGCGCCTCCTTCCCTCCTCCTCCTCCTCCTCTCGCCTCCCATCCTCTTCTTCTCCCTTCCTCCTCCTCCTCCTCCTCTCGCCCTCCTCTGCAGCGCCTCCTTCCCTCCTCCTCCTCCTCCTCCTCGGCAGACTGGCGGATGACCCGGGTCGAAGAAGAACCAGAACCAGACGCCAACAAACTGTTCCGCGTCCCTGCCAAGTTAAACAAATGGTGTGTGCGTGAACGCGCGTCTGTTTGTGTGCGCGCCGACTTTCTCTCCTTAGAGTTTCGCTGAGTTTACATCCGGGTTTTTTCCCTAGGCAATGGGAGTCGCAGCACCGCCGTTCCTTAGGCAAAGTGAAATAAATTCGCGGCACCGACACAAAAAGTAGTCCGCTTTTCGAACACATTTTCTTCGCGTCTTGCGCCGCCGATCGGTTCGATTTAACAAACTTTAACGGCGTCGCGCGGACCCGCGCGGGTCGATGGCTTCGTTGCGGTGCCACGCGTGCCAGCCGCGCGCGCGAGTAGTTTCTCGCTAGTCCCTTCCTCCAGCTCTGCGGCGCAGGGATACGCGCGGTGCTTCGGCTGAGCTGAATGAGATTGAAGAAGAGTTCTTCTTGTTTTGTAGCTTCAGTTTTCCTGTTTTTACACTCATTTTTAACCAAAACGAAATATAAAATACGGCAACAACATAAAGCAGCGCGGGAAAGTGTTGAGCCGGACTCCTCCTCCATGCTGTTGTTCCATCGTGGATCGGCTCCTTACACATTTATATATATATTTAATTAATCTAGAGGAGGACTGCTGCTGAGTAAGTGTACATTGGGCTTTTTTAATTCCATAACTTTAATTTTCCGTGTTGCCAAACTTCACCTGTGTGCCGCCGCCGGTCCCCGCTGGTTCGTCGGCTGTGTGCTAGCGGGCAGGTGTGCGAGCCGAGCCGGCCGGTGCGTTCACCAGGGTCCCCCCGTGTTTCTGTGTGTTTTAGCTGGTGAGTGTTTCTTATTCTATGAGTTGGTATTTGTGGAGGACAAGGGGGCCGAGGGATAACTTGGACCCAGCGACGCCCGCTGCTCGGTGTCGGGATTTCAGAGAAATGGCGTCCCTTCCGCGGGACCCTTCCTGCGTTATATACCCCCTCTCAGCGCCCTTCTGTGTGTGGGGGTTTTCTCTGTCAAATTGCCGCCGAACGACTCGATTATTGCTCCTTTCGGTGCAAGTTATCAGCGTGGCTAGCTAGCGTTAGCTCCGTGGCGGCTAGCAGGAGGCGCTAGCCTTAGCGGCTAGCTGCTAACGCTACATCTACTTGTTCTCCGTAACATCTCGCAGCGGAGCAATGTCGGAGGGGTCCGTCTGTTCGGACACTTCTTTTATCAACAAGGGGGACGTGAGGGACGCCGATGGACGGGGGGGTTCACCGGGGAGGCTCAGCGGGGGTTTGATCCGCTGCGGGGTGGACATCCAGGCGGCCATAGTGGCTTAATAACAAGGTTATAAAACATTTATTCCTCCGCCGAAACAAAAACAACACTTTTCAGTCGCAGCAGAGAGCCAGAGGCTTTCATCTTGAAACCCTCCATTTTAAGCTTCATTTCGGGGGTTTTGGGGCCCTCTGCAGCGGCATGTGATGCTGATAGAAGTTTATCCGGACAACTTGGTGTCCCACCCGGGGAACAATTACTCCCAATTACGCGGAGCAGCGGCCCCCCGCCGCAGGGCAGGGAAGCTGCGCCTGAGACCGGGGGTCTGGTGTGAGGCGCCGGGGTGAGGGTGAGCCACAGAGGTCCCGGTACCACCTGTACACACCCTACCAAGTACTTTTACAACAGGCCTGCGGAACGGAAGCCTTTTCACGTCCTTGTATTTTCATGCACGGTGCTGGAATGTACTCTTTACTCAAGTACTAGAGTTTTAAGTCTTTTTACTTCCTTACATCACTCACCTACTCCTCTGCGTTTAAGATATTCATATTGTACTTATGCTGATGTATTGTATATTAGAGAACCGAGTTTAATGTACTTGTACATACAAGTGATGTCGATGGACGTTTATTAACTGATGTACACAAAGTACATGGAACTAAAAACTCAATCAAGCAGGAGTCTAGTGGTAAAGGTCACTTTATGACATTTTATAGAGTACTCCCTCTCTCAATTCAGAAAGTACTTCTAGTCTCCTCCAGTACTTGTGTTGCTTTTTCAGGTTAAACGTTTTTCCATTTTTAATCTTAGTACTTCAATAATATTAAGATAGTACTAATACCTTTCTGTCTACCTCTTACTACAGATACTATACCTACACAAAGAGCTTACTACTTTTTGTACTTTTACGACTACAGATACTATACCTACACAAAGAGGATACTACTGATGTACTTTTATTACTACAGACACTATAGCTACACAAAGATAGTTATACATATGTTCTTTTAGTACTATAGTTATAATAACTTCAGAAATGTGGTTATACTTTATGTATTTTTACTATTAGATACGCTTTAACTAGTAGTTATGATACTACTTATGTACAGGTATTTCCACATTCTTCATGTTGCTGATAATACTTGTGTACTTGGTACTGCTTCCATTGCTGGTACTAGTACTGGTACTGTGGGTCTTATGTACTTTTACTGCTTACTCTGAGTCCCTGTACCCGTGCGTCCCTGTGTCCATGCGTCCCTGTGTCCATGCGTCCCTGTGCCCATGCGTCCCTGTGTCCATGCGTCCCTGTGCCCATGCGTCCCTGTGTCCATGCGTCCCTGTGCCCGTGCGTCCCTGTGCCCATGCGTCCCTGTGTCCATGCGTCCCTGTGTCCATGCGTCCCTGTACCCGTGCGTCCCTGTGCCCGTGCGTCCCTGTGCCCGTGCGTCCCTGTACCTGTGCGTCCCTGTGCCCGTGCGTCCCCGTGCCCGTGCGTCCCTGTGCCCATTCGTCCTTGTGTCCATGCGTCCCTGTGTCCATGCGTCCCTGTACCCGTGCGTCCCTGTGCCCGTGCCGTGCGTCCCTGTACCCGTGCGTCCCTGTGCCCGTGCGTCCCTGTGCCCGTGCGTCCCTGTGCCCGTGCCGTGCGTCCCTGTACCTGTGCGTCCCTGTGCCCGTGCGTCCCTGTGTCGTCCCTGGGGGACACAGGGCGCGGAGCCCACCGTGTGTGGATGGCTGAAGGCTGCTGTCCTCATTCAGATGATGGAACGTCTGTTTACTATGATTCACATCAAAGAAGTTTAAACAATAGAAAACTTTGCTCGTCACAAAGAGCGACAAAAAAGACACATCCTGGTTCTTGGAAAAAAAAATAGAAATAAATATTCTATAATCCAACAGAGAAATGAATATCACTGAAATACAATCCCATATAAAATATGAAGATGGATCATTCTGAAGTTCTTAATAGAGAAACAAACGCATCAGAGTTCCATCTTTCTTAATGGTCACGGCCTGTTAACTAGGACAGGCACGCGTACCTTCTGTACAGTAAAGCAACACCTACGTTGTCATGCGTGAAGATTTGTTTCGAATTAACCCGCAAAAACTTTGATATTGTAATCACCTCCAGGTGGTGGTACTTGTGACGTCATTTTGACGCGCTTGCGTCAGAGTGACGGATGTGGATTATTTGAAAGGTATTTCGGCACAGAACAATATGGCGTTGGTTTCATGACAATAGCTCGATTATGAAGGAAGTTATGGTCAAAAGTGTCTTTTTGACCTTTTCATGACCGTGACCTTTGACCCGATCGCTCCCAAAATCTAAACAAATGTGCCCCGGATAATGACCAATCAAGCCACCAAATTGCGATTGGGTTCAATACTTTTTGAGTTATGCGAATAACAAACAAACATATTTACAAATAAATAAATACACAGCGATCAAAACATTACCTCCGCAAAAGTATTTTGCGAAGGTAACAAGGTGCGTTTGTTGTGTTAACAGGGCAGCACGGGGGGGTGGAGTCCAGTCCCACAGCCAGGCGGTGAGTCTCCTGTAAGATAATAACAATCATCATCACACATGCTGATTATTAATAAAATCAAATAAATAAAACAAAGTTTTAAACATTTTCACTTCAACGTTCCATTTCACATAAAATGTGGAAATAATCAGAGGTAACTATTGTTGTTGTAACACTGGTAATAACTGAATGATATAAGAACCAGTCATTTAATAGTTATCTATGTCGTTTTTCACAACGTGACTCCGTGTTGATAAACTGCAATATTAAAATGATCTAATAGGCATTTGTTGCCAATTAAAAACTGATATTCTGTATTATCAGAAGTCTAAGTAGGTTACGCTGCTGAAGTTCTTTGGAAATATATAAACTTCATTAGGAAAAACCTGATTCTATATAATAATGAACATATTTCATGAGTTTTTAAGTACAAATGCAGGAACATAGTTTCCAGTGAGATAAACAAGTTTATTAAACGCACTCATAAGGAGAGTTACTATCATAGCGTGACAGTATTTGAACGATGAATTAACCATATATAATCTATAATAACCAAGCTTTCTGTTTATTAAAGTTGGAATGTTTGTTTCCAGCGGCACTTTAATGCTTCAGGTGGATGGTTTTCCTCCTGGAGACGGTGTTAAGGTAGAAGCACTCTTATTAATAAACAATAATTATTCATAATTCTAACTTGTTGATACCTCATTAAGGTAGTAATAATATGAGGCCCTGACTGTGTGTGTGTGTGTGTGTGTGTGTGTGTGTGTGTGTGTGTGTGTGTGTGTGTGTGTGTGTGTGTGTGTGTGTGTGTGTGTGTGTGTGTGTGTGTGTGTGTGAGAGCAGGCTGATCGATCGGCTGGCAGACTGACTGGATCCATGATGGAGCTCCAGATGTTACAGGAGGCCCTGAAGGTGGAGATCCAGATCCATCAGGTGAGTCCACGGCTTTGTTCCTCGTACATAGTTTAACTAAGTCGATCAAAGGTCCCGTTATGCAGCTCAAATTAACCCGATGATTGAAGTCCGGCGGATCAAACAGTCTCATGTGTCATAACTACGTCTCTGACGTTTATAACAAACCAAACCGTTTAAAAATCGGTTGAGAATTGAGCAAGTTATTGTTATTTAAAAAGGTCACGTACCACTACCAACACAATGTGATCGGTGAGCGAGAACACTGTACCAAGATGGCCGCCATCGAGGACCACACATCTAGCCTTAGATGCTTTTTAGAGCCCTTGGCGTTGGAAGTAAAACAAACAGACAGACGGGCTGTGTTTTCTGACTCTCTGCGCTTCTTCTATAGAAACTGGTGGCCCAGATGAAGCAGGACCCTCAGGTAAACCGGGGTACCGGCGTGAACGCACCACATGATGCTCTTTGTCTTATTTTATCGGAGCTCTGACTGTTTCCTGTTTTCAGAACGCAGATCTGAAGAAGCAGCTCCACGAGCTTCAAGCCAAGATCACGGCCCTGAGTGAGAAGCAGGTACGTCCAACTTACACACACACACACACACACACACACACACACACACAGAGTGGGTCTGCTGGTGAGGCTGCAGAAGGTTACCATGACAACAAGGTGAATCTAGCATGTAGGCTTTGAGTGAGTGAACTACAATCAGAAGGCGGGTGAACTGCTTCCTGTTGGTGAGTTCTCTTCCACCTGACTGAGCTCTCAACCAATCGGGGGAGAGAAGAGCTTTGTTTGTTCCACATTTTAATGTTAATAATTATACACAAAAAAGCATTTTTGTTTCAGCACTTTGTCCATTTGTGTGACTAAATTTACAAAAAGTTGGCATTACATAGTGTCTCATTTGCATATTCTGGAACAACTAGACCTTCTAGAGTTCGGACTAGACCATCTTGTGGTGGACCTGGACATACTGTGTCTGTGATTGGTTGGGACGGTAAATGTCTTCAGTAGTGATGAAGTCCTCCTTCTCGATCAGGAGGTGTGTGTGTGTGTGTGTGTGTGTGTTGAAATAACACATTTATAGCCATATCTTGTATTAAAATTACGATTTAAATATTAATGTAGGTATCAATCTGATTGTACTACAGATTAGACCAGTTAATAAAATGTATTATTTGTTTGATCCAGCTGTGTTGTGCAGCTACAGCCAATGAGATTGAGCGATCGCCAGTAGAAACAATCAGGAAGCCAAACAAAGTTGTGGGACGGAGCAGCATGTTGGAGGAAAACAAGCGATCGTCTTTATTTAGTCAGTATAAAAACTTCAGTGTACGGTTATTTTATTAGAAGGTCTGACTCTGTGATGCTTGAGTGAATACGCCACGCTGGCGTTATCAGTGCAGTGCATGCTGGGATATTCCTTAGTTCCCTCACAAGATTGAACAGCAACCAGTGACCTCAGCAGCTCTCCTTTGGTGACGGGGTTTCCTCCTTTTAACGTCCTGTTTCCTCTCCTCTCTTCCTGCAGAAGAAGGTGGTGGAGCAGCTGAGGAAGGAGTTGTTGGTGAAACAAGAGCCGGATGCAAAGCTGCAGCTGCACGTCCAAACTCCTCCAGCAGGGGGCGACATGAAGCCAGTCAACTTGCTGCAGAGAGAGATACCTGGAGGCCTGCAGCAGGTAGGACACGCACACAATAAACACAATCACACCATCGCACCAAGTTTACTGAAGTGAAGGTGAAAAGAGTTCACACTTAATTAACTAGATTCCCAAAAACTGACAATTTAGTATCCAATAAAGCCGAACAGGTCGTCATAAACAGATTATTGAACTGAATGACTGTCATGCAGGGAGTGAAGCTCCAACCCTCCTTTAGTAACATGGCATGCTGGGTAACTGTCTGTCTGTCTGTCTGTCTCTCTGTCTGTCCACAGACCCTGACGGTCACCCCGGTCCTCACCGCAAAGACTCTACCTCTGGTGCTGAAAGCCGCTGCCGCCCCGCCCGCCTCCGTCCTGCCGCATCGCCCGCCCGCCGTCGCCATGGTAACCACGGCTATTCCCAAACCTGACCCGCAGAGCGCCCCCATCAACCTGCAGGTGGTCAGCAAGCTGACCAATCAGAGCTCAGAGGCGGTGCGACTGGTTTCCAAGAACGCCATGGTGGTAAGGCCCGCCCCTTCCTGCCATGTACCCCCTCCTGTAATCTGAGTGACTGTAGATTACGTGTTGTCATCTGTAGGAGAGGAAAGGTGTGCCGGCTCTCTGATCACATGGGTCGTAGTGCGGGAGGCTGTGGCTCATGTTTACCTCACACGGTCACACGGTCACACGGTCACATGTTCATGAGGACCAGTAGCGGTCGAAGAAAGCGTCACAACGTCCCGAGTAGTTTAAGTCCCAATAGAGAAAAGAAACCCTCAGTGGAGCAACCACCCACGTGTTGGTGTAGAAACAGCAGGTGTGCAGGTGTAACCGCACCACAGATCCACATCTGCTGTGGTTTTGTCTCAGGTGCAGGCCACCACCATCACCTCCACCACCTCCACCACCAACACCACCACCCAGCCAATCAAAGTTCCTCAGTTTGTCCCTCCTCCTAGACTGATGCCTCGACCCACCTTTCAGCCACAGGTGCGTCCCCATACGCCCCGCCTCCGACCCTAACCCCCCCAGACCAGTGTGTGTGGCCCCCCGAGGGGACCGGGGGAGCAAAGCAGACGCCATGCCTTGCTCGATGGCACTAAAACAGTGTGCTCTGTGCTGCCTCTACTCATCTCCTGTCCTCTCGTTGTGCTTCTTTATCCATTTAACAACTGTGTGTGTGTGTGTGTGTGTGTGTGTGTGTGTGTGTGTGTGTGTGTGTGTGTGTGTGTGTGTGTGTGTGTGTGTGTGTGTGTGTGTGTGTGTGTGTGTGTGTGTGTGTATGTGTGTGTGCGTGTCTGTGTGTGCGTGTGTGCGTGTGTGTGTGTGTGTGTGTGTCTGTGTGTCTGTGTGTGTGTGTGTGTGTGTGTGTATGTGTGTGTGTGTATGTGTATGTGTATGTGTGTGTGTGTGTGTGTGTGTCTGTCTGTGTGTGTGTGTGTGTCTGTGTGTGCGTGTGTCTGTGTGTGTGTGTGCGTGTGTGTATGTGCGTGTGCGTGTGTGTGTGTGTGTGTGTGTGTGTCTGTGTGCGTGTGTGTGTATGTGTGTGTGTGTGTATGTGTATGTGTGTGTGTGTGTGTGTGTGTGTGTCTGTGTGTGTGTATGTGCGTGTCTGTGTATGTGTGTGTGTGTGTGTGTGTGTGTGTGTGTGTGTGTGTGTGTGTGTATGTGTGTCTGTGTGTGTGTGTGTGTGTGCGTGTCTGTGTGTGTCTGTGTGTGCGTGTCTGTGTGTGTGTCTGTGTATGTGTGCGTGTGTGTGTGTGTGTGTGTGTCCTGCAGCTTATTTTGTGTTCCTGGCTGTGTGTGCTTTAACCCTGATGTTTACCAGTGTTCTAATACTCTTGTATTAAAGTCCACATGATGTTAATGGAAATCTGTCATGAGAGACTCACTTGGACGTAAATATCTACGTGTGCAGCACCAACCCCGCCACAATAAAAGCTCAGGAAGCTTCAGTTCACCATTAGTGACCCGTTTCATAACTAGAGATGGATGTCGTGGTTTCAGTGACCCACCTGAAAAACATCAGTACTAGTGGTATAAGAAGTACTAGTAGAATCCTTGGTGGTGGTTGTAGTAGTAGTAGAATACGTGGTGGTTGTAGTACTAGTAGCAGTAGTAGAATGCGTTGTGGTAGTAGTACTAGTAGCAGTAGTAGAATGCGTTGTGGTAGTAGTACTAGTAGCAGTAGTAGAATACGTGGTGGTAGTAGTAGTAGTAGTAGCAGTAGTAGCATACGTGGTGGTAGTAGTAGTAGTAGCAGTAGTAGAATACGTGGTGGTAGTAGTAGTAGTAGTACAGCAGAGGTCCACAGTGGCGTTGCCCAGCTCTTTCCTCTCTGGTGCTGCTCTCTGATTGGCTGTCGGTTGTCCACAGGTCAGGCCGAAGCCAGCCACGCCCATGAACGTGCACATCGCCCCAGCCCCTCCTCCCCCCATGATGGCAGCCCCCCAACTGCTCCAGAGGCCCGTCATGTTGGCCACCAAGCTGTCGTCCTCGCTGCCCTCGGCAGCCCCCATCCACCAGGTCCGCATCGTCAACGGCCAGCCATGCGGCAAGGCTGGCGCCGCCGCCGCGCTGACCGGCATCGTGATCACCACGCCCGTGGCCGCAAGCCCCGCCCGCCTCGCCAGCAACGCCCAGGCGCTGGGCCTCACTCCCATCCTCACCCCGACTCCCGCCAAGCCCATCCAGATAAGCAGCCTGATTGCTGAGCCCAAGGTAGGAGAGCCCCCCCTTCCCTCTGGAGTTCACCTGTCCCACAAACCCTGAACACATCGCGTGTGCAAATCTGTAAGATGACTGAATCTCACCCGGTTCTCTCAACAGACTGTTAAAGCAGCAGCAGCAGCAGCAGAGCAGAAGGTCGTCGTCAGCATCTCCTCCAGCTCCTCCTCCTCTTCCTCACCTCCGCTGTCGCCTCCTCCTCCCAGAACCAAGAAGGAGGAGAACCCAGAGGTCTGTGCTGATGCCGGTAGCTCAGATGCTAGTCGCCGTGGCAACTTGGTGACAAATATTAATTGATAAACAATATTGGATCAGTATTGGAGGGGTGTTAAAGATGGAAGTTCAACCGTAGTTTCTTGTAGAACACATTTATACTTGACTGGTTCCTTCAGAGGGTTTATTTAAAGTTGATTAAGTAGTTTGAGATGAGTTTTCCAGGAGCATCATCTCTCCTCTAGTGGAGGTGAGTTCATCAGTTCCTTTCGTCCCTCTCCTTGTTCTCAGTTACTTAATCCATCCATCCATCTCCAAGCCGTTTATCCTTCATACAGGGTCGAGGGGGCTGGAGTGAATCCCAGCTAACCTTTTAGCGTGCGAGCTCCGCCATAAACTGTCCTGTAAATGGCGAGAGGATGCTAACGTCAGCTTGACTTGTGTATGAAATAAAAGATGTTGCTTTAGGGCCTTTTGATAGTGACTCTTTGTCTCCTGTAGAAACTGGCCTTCATGGTGTCTCTGGGCCTCGTGACACACGACCACCTGGAAGGTGAGCCCTCGCCTCTTCCTCCTCCGCTTCTTTTAGGTCCACTGTCTCTTCACCTGTGTTTCTTTTCTGCAGAGATTCAGAGCAAAAGACAGGAGCGCAAGAGGAGAACGACAGCCAACCCGGTGTACAGCGGCGCCGTGTTCGAGCCTGAGGTACAGGAGTGCTCCCGCCTCCTTTTATCCCACAGAGCTCAGTGCTCCTCCTTTTATGAAAGCAAATATTTTCCCTCCTAGCTAGCTTCCATTTTTTATATGTATTCATGATTTCTATGTTCAAAACCACGGAGACTTCTTTTAATACATGATGTCCAGGTGTGCTACAGATGTGTAACGGATGTGTTTGTTGGTGTTTCAGAGGAAGAAGAGTGCCGTGAGCTACCTGAACAGCCCTCTGCACCAGGGGACCAGGAAGAGAGGTCCGTATGACACAGTGGCCAGTAGAGGCTCCCCGTGCGCCCTGCTAACACGTCCCCCCTCCTCTTCCTGCTTCCTGTCGCTTCACTCAGCCGCAGTTCTGCGCAGTTTCTCACCAACCTGAGAAATGTGAACGCAGAATAAGAGACCCTAAAACCTGCAGCAGCAGATTCATCCTTACGATCTTTGTATATTTATCTTTTACATTAATAATACCATAAGAATGCATTGGACAACGCTCACTCTTCTATTGATCTCCTGATGGATCAATGGCTGCTGTTGATATGAATGAAGGCATCAGACTGATATTTTAAATGTTTTTTAAATCTGCAAAGCTCAGATTGTTCACACATATAAACGCCACTAATCGGAATCTGCTTTTATTACTTCACAACTCAAAATACTACACTTGAATTAAGAATCTTCAGTTTTCTCCCTGTTTAACTCCTTTTAACTTATTTTTACATATCCTCCATTTAACTTGTAACTTTACAAGCAAGATGAAATCACATGTCACATGTTATCACGTCAGTTGTTTGATGACAACCGCCTGGACTTTGTTTAAAAAGCAGCAGCTAGCTAACTGTTAGCACTAGTGTTGGACTAGCTAGCTAACTAGTCATTGCTAGTGATGGACCATAGACGTAGACACTAGATGTATTTGTATTTATATGTGTGTGTGTGTGTGTGTGTGTGTGTGTGTGTGTGTATGTGTGTGTATATATATATATATAATGTCAGTTGCTAAAAAAAACTAGAAAATCGCATTAGATTCGGACTATTTACGGTGCCTTCATTGATGTTGGTGCGTTTAAAAGGGTCGGCTCCCCGAAGCAATATGGCGGCTTTTTTGGCGTATTCGTACCAATGAACAATCGTAACGAATCTAGTGCATATGTCTATGGTGATGGACTAGCTAGCTAACTGGTCATGGCTAGTGATGGACAAGCTAGCTAACTGGTAGCACTAGTGTTTAACTAGCTAGCTAACTAGTCATGGCTAATGATGGACTAGTAAGCTAACTGGTAGCACTAGTGATGGACTAGCAAGCTAACCGGTCATGGCTAGCGATGGACTAGCTAGCTAACTATTCATGGCTAGCAATAGACTAGCTAGCTAACTAGTTATGGCTAGTGATGGACTAGCTAGCTAACTGGTAGGACTAGTGATGGACTAGCTAGCTAACTATTCATGGCGAGCGATGGACTAGCTAGCGAACTAGTCATGGCGAGCGATGGACTAGCTAGCTCACTAGTCATGGCGAGTGATGGACTAGCTAGCGAACTAGTCATGGCTAGTTATGGACTAGCTATCTAACTAGTCATGGCGAGCGATGGACTAGCTAGCTAACTAGTCATGGCGAGTGATGGACTAGCTAGCTCACTAGTCATGGCGAGCGATGGACTAGCTGTGGAGCTGAGCATGCGACTGAGGCTTGTTAACATCTGACACAAAGCTCCATCAACGTCTCGGTTGTACTTGTGCTCTGGCCTCAGCTTGCACGGAGCCAGTCTCATGCACTAACACTGCTGTCTGTGCTTCTGACTCCTCCTTCTCCCTTTACCGCCCCCCACCCACCCTCCCCCCGTCTCACGCTAGCCAATGAAGACTCCCTTTCCAAGGTATGTCATACAGACTGTTTGTTTTTGTTTTCTTCCCCCCTCTCCATCTTTCTTTTTTTCTTTGTTTTCCGTCTTTGTTGTCTGTCTCATTTCACCCAGGTCGCCCACCCAAATACAGCAGCGTCCCGGAGCTGGGCAGCCTCACCCCGGCCTCCCCCTCCAGCCCCGTCCGTCCCCTCCCCCTGCCCAGCCCCAGCTCTGGGGATGTAAGTAAAGATGGGGGAGACGGGCAGAACACCCCGTCACACACAGTCCTTATTGGCCCGGTAGCTCTATTGCTTACCCCTGCCCCCCCCCCCCCGAACTCCTCCCGAGACCTCCACCAACACTTCATTAGTCTGTTGTCTTCATGTGGTAACCATCAGTCATCATTTTTTACTTTCAGCCTTACAAAGTGAACAGTGTCCTGTAGCCCACAGCATCCATTAAGAACTGCTACGTACACATTCTAACTCAAAGATATCCAGTAACGCCTCACATACCATGTCTATTGGGTATTAAAAACCAGGCCAACTGTAACCTCAGCCCAGCCAAATCACGGTGCCTCCCCCTGCCTCTCCGCGGGGCTCGGTTGGGCGGCTGGAAACTGATTGGTCCAATTCTTCCTCACAGGGAGACATCCATGAGGATTTCTGCACTGTGTGCAGACGCAGTGGCCAGTTGCTCATGTGCGACACGTGTTCTCGTGTTTATCACCTGGACTGCCTGGATCCGCCCCTGAAAACCATTCCTAAAGGCATGTGGATCTGTCCAAAATGTCAAGATCAGGTAACCACAGCAGCCGTGACTGATCCGGAGTAAGGGGGAAGGGGATACCAAGGGCCAATCAGAGCCGCTAGATGGTTGACTGTAGAAATCTGCTCCTGCTGACTGGCCCTCTGCCACACTGTGCTAGACTTTAGGACCGTTCAAGCCTTTGTAAGCATACACATAATGCAGTATTGTTTTTTTGTGCATCTGTCCCATTCATTGTCAGCAGGGATTGGCATCTCACATCCATTCACTCCATTGCTTGTCCCCCTTCTCGGTCCCACCACAGGGTGCCGCTCAACTGGACTCCCTCAAATCCTTTTCTCTTCCTCTTTGACAACTCTGAGCTTCTCTTTGCAGATCCTGAAGAAAGAAGAAGCCATTCCGTGGCCCGGTACTCTGGCTATTGTCCATTCCTACATTGCCTACAAAGAAGGTGACGTCAGGTTTCGTCTCCTCGTCTCCCGAGCAGCTCAGCGGGGAAATTAACCTTCACTTTTCTGTCTGCTGCAGCTAAAGAGGAGGAGAAACAGAAGCTGATGAAATGGAGCGCTGAACTGAAGCTAGAGCGAGAGCAGCTGGAGCAGCGAGTCAAGCAGCTCAGCAACTCGATAACGGTAAAACTGTTTACCAGAGTCCCAAGAGACAAGACTCAATTTTAGGAATAATTCAAATGAGCTTTAGAAAGTTTGTATTTTATTGGAGGTGGAACATGTTGAACTAGTGTCTCTTCCTGTTTCCTTGTGCACTTTGCGCTCAGCTCTCCATCATTTAGCGGCCAATAATGTCCCACGTTTTAGTAGAACTTTTTCAAACCACTGTCTTTTAAGGACACAGCGGTGGTCCTCTGCAGGGGAGATGTTGAGATGAAAGCAGCTTAGCCTAGCACTAGCTAGCCTAGCAGCTAGCTACTGTCAGGGCTCTGTCGGCCATAGTGTCCGCACGCGCCTCCCCATCGGCCAACAACATGTCACTCCAAGGTTTTCTGCAAAGTGGTCCTTTGCCACTCGTCTGAACCTGTTGTCGTCTCTCATCAGAAATGCATGGAGACCAAAAACAGCATCCTGGCCCGTCAGAAGGACATGCATCTCTCCCTGGAGAAGGTCAAGCACCTGATCCGCCTCATCCAAGCCTTCAACTTCAACCGAGCTTTGGCAGAGACGGAGGTCAAGGAGGTGGACGCCAGACGGCGGGACGCTTCTGAGGGTCTGGGGGCCGACTGCGCAGAGACGGCAAAGGCCGGGAGTCCCGCGACTGGTGGGGACGCCGAGGGCGTCAACGCACCAGAGGACAAGGAACCTGCAATGGGTGCAGGCGCACGGGACACCGACGGCCAGGCGGTCCAGAAAGACGGCGCGGTCCCAGTGGCAGATAAGAGCCCCGACAAAGGGGCGGAGGCGAAGCCCGGTAACGGGGCTGCAGGAACCACCGGCCAGGCGGAGGTTGCGGCCGGACCGGAGGCCGAGGCGGCTTCGCTGGTTGACATTGTCGTTCCCTCAGAGGTTGCGACCCCGGCCACCACCAACGGGACTGCCGTGCTGGCCCACCCCGACGTCAGCCCCCCCGCAGCCTGCCCTGCCGCCGCCCCCCCCACCAACGCCACCGACTCCGAGGAGCAGACGGCTGCCGCCGACCCTCCGGAGCCGGTGGAGAAGAAGCAGGAGGAGATCACCGACGGGGACAACAACAACAGCAAAACCTCAGAACCCTCCCAGCATTCTTTGCCAGCTCTTGTCAGCAATTTGGACGACAAAAAGTGATTCCCCCCCCCCCCCCCCCTCCCTCGCCCCCCCTTCACTCCCCCCGCCCGCCGCTGTGGGATTCAGACACATCTAAAAGAAGACTTTTGCTCGCACCCTACGGGGTTCTGAAGTTGCCAATCTTATAAATGTTGTTTGTTTGCATTGTATTGTCAGACTGTGTCAATGGTAGATATACAGCCCAGGTCACGGGGGCGTAGGCTGCCCCCCCCCAACCTGCCACACAGAGCTGGGGTACAGAAAGGCTTCTGTGGTGGGAGATTTAGTTGATCATCACACCAGTGTGCCTGTTACAGTGGCCCTGTGTTCTCCTGGGGGGGGGGGGGGGGTCCACATGGGATCGGAGAACATTGAACCAAACATCCGTCAGGGGTTGCCTGTCTAATAAGCAGTGTTGTGATAGTGTGAGTGCTGAAAAGAGCCTGTGTGTACCCTCGCTCCGATGACCCCCCCCCCCCCCCCCCCCCAGAACCAATAAGTCTGATGTAGAACACTGAAACGTTCAGTACCCAAACCAACTTGTTCATTAATGTAGAGGGGTTAATTAAAATAAAATAAATGGGAATTGGGCACTTGAGGTGTGGTTGCTCTCAAAAAGAGTTTTGGGGGGGGGGGGGGGGGGCTGTGATACGTTCGTCACAAAGCATATCGCCGAAAGCAGCCTCCCCCCCCCCCCCCCCCCCAGTACCTAAAACCAGATCCGACCCATTCCAACGGAGTCTCCCTCTGGTCCTGAACCAGAACCCCCCCAACCCAATGGACCAACATGCGTAGAACCCCCCCCCCCCCTCCTTTGCATCCAAAGTGCTGTTCCAATACGAGTTTACGTCTTGTTTGTTTGAATCTTTTTTAACCTGTTTTGTCGACTCAACAAACACGAGCTGAATGAGGGGGGGGAGGGCGGGGGGGGGGGGGGGGGGGGGATCTAAAGTGGGTCAATGACCTTCAAGCAAACACATGGAAGGTGTTTTTATTAAAGCAACGTCCTTAACTTTCAAATAAATGTACGAGTACAAACAAACTTCATTCGACCTCGAAGTTAAAACGCCAAGAACCAAGTGGAACCAAGCGGAACCAAGCGGAACCAACCCCCCATCAAGAAGACAAATGAGACCAAA
The DNA here is from genome assembly GCA_021346845.1 of Apeltes quadracus. Taxonomy (NCBI): domain Eukaryota; kingdom Metazoa; phylum Chordata; class Actinopteri; order Perciformes; family Gasterosteidae; genus Apeltes; species Apeltes quadracus. The sequence goes on from CM037935.1 coordinate 19,608,431, forward strand.
TGTCCCCAACTTAACACCACCAGTCCCATTAACCCCCCCAGGGCAGAATAAGGCAGGGGGGTGTTTTTCCAGTGCTGTCAGTTAAGTGTAGTGAGTTGTTCTTCATTGTGAGACTAAATGTGAAAGATTTGCAATATTGCAATGTCAACAAACCACACACGCACCACATGTGGTCTGTGTTTCTTCTTTTATAGGAAAAGATATTCAGGTCTTCCTGGTCTTCAGATGAAGTGATTTCTGTTTCCTTTTTTAAACTGCTGGGCTTTTGCATTGTGAACATTTTTAATGTGGAATCCCAAACTGCCAAAAACTATATATACTATCGGTACCTGTTAGATCGGATCGCCTGGCGTGGTGATTTATTTATATAAATAAATCACCACGCCAGGCGATCCGATGATCCTCCTGGAGTTCCACGTCTGAGAGCGATATGAGATGCTACCTTCAGGCTCCAGACTCCTCCAATCAAACAATAACTCGAGGGGAGCTCCTCCTCTCCGCTTGTTTATTTTATCTTTATATATATATAATATATATATATATATATATATATATATATATATATAATTCGAGGGGAGCTCCTCCTCTCCTCTCATCACTACAAACATCCCGACATGAAAGCACAAGATCACCGCCGAGCTTCTTTTGTACGTTGCTGTGGAATCAGATGCATCTTCTCAGCACATCGCCAATATTTTTGTAGGAGGATTCTCAGACCTCCGGGGGGGGGGGGGGGGGTTTGTGTGCTGTCTTTGTTCTGGTGGGCCGATTTGAGACCTTTTGGTCTTTTTGTGTTGACGACGTTACCCATCTCAAACAACCATTGGATGGGGGGTACGTGGTCGGTTTTCTTCGTATCGTCGTGGACTCGTCATATCTGAGATCAGCTGTACAAACTGCCTTCATTCATCCAATAGATAGAACACGTTGACCCCCCCGCACTGTAGGAGGTACCTTGAGTGCCTTTCTTCAAACAGCAGATAATATTTTGTCTCTTGACTTGCACTGTGATTTGGAGAAACCTTACTAACCCTCCAGAACCCCCCCCCAGTCCACGCAGTCAAACTACTTTCCGTCTTGCAGTCTCAGAACGGCCACATTTGTTTGTCGGGCGATTTTAGGAGTTTGAGCCTTAAATGTTTATTTTTTATTTTTTAATTTATTCTTGATGTTACTTTTGACGTTTGACGTTTTGGAAAGGTAAAAAAAAAAAAGATGTGGTGATCGATGAGATGATTCTCGGCTCAGATGTTTGGTGATGCACTTTTGGTTGACCAGTATTATTGTTGTTCTGATTCTTATTAATGTCGGAGTGTCGGACTCGTTTGCCCCTCTGAGCCGTGCGTCTTCTTCCTCTTCCTCTTCTAAACTTTGCTGAACCGGACCGACTTGGACCTTTTGAGCAGTACGCTGGATGGCATGCCTTCTTATGCAAAACTTTTAAATATACTTTAGACAAAAGTCACCTTTTTTTACTTCCTTAGAACTTTGAAAATATTCTTTCTGAATCTGAATGAACGTTCCGAGCCAGATGTTCAGGGGCAGAAAAGTCTAAAATCAAGTCCGAAGTGATCGGAAGAACGCAGCCGGTTCTTTGCGTGAGGTCCGGAGGTGGAGTTCTGTGTGTGGGGCGGGTGGAGTTCTACGTCGGGTCCTGTTGGTGTGTTTGGGGGGGTCTCACATAGACGAGCGGTCGTGTCATGATTGTGGCCTTCTAGTGTTCTGTCGAGACATGACGTCATCAAGATGTTCACCCGAAGCTTCTTTACCTCATCCACGGCTCATTCCATCGGGGGGGGGCAGAAAAAAACAAGAAATAATTCATTAAAAAAATACAACAAGGGTTTTTTTAATCTTCCTTTCAGTGAGATGCATTGTAGCGATATGAATAAAGAAAAAGTTCACCTGGTGTGCTGAATAATGTGTAAGTTGGTAATTACACAATCTGAATATTTGTATAATTGTTTGTATTTTTTCATAATGATTTTGGAAAGGAATGTGTTTATTTTTTTGACTTGTGTTCCGGATGTGTCTTCTGTTTGGCCTGACATTGTGACTGGTCTGGTGGGATTCTTACCTCTGTATTGAGCCTCTTCTGTGATGAATTATTTGTATGCAGTGTTTAGGAAATACTGTAGGGAACATGGGGGAGGAGTTGATATTAGGAGCATTTGATCAATTTGTATTTATTTATTTTATCATTTTGTTAATAAATTGTGAAAAACAGATCTCTTCGGTCGACTTTTTGTTTGATGGCTATTAAATTGGGCTTTACCTTCAACATTATATATGAAAGATTCATTCTAAAGGAAACGCAAACCTCCCATATGATGAATTGACGTTCTTCCGTGAATAATTCGTATTATTTTACATTTCTGCTAACGGATCTTTTAAAACTGTCTCTAATGATGAAAAGAATCATACCTAAGAACATACAAGAACTGTTGGCGAGCATTTTATTTACTTACCTACTACGCAGCTTAGCCGTGGTGCAGCAGAAGCGTTACTTAGAAAACGTTAAGAAACATTACGGGACCCGCTCTGTTTTTAATCAGATACTAGAAACACAACGGCCCGTTATTCCTCTTCACATGAACATGTGAATGTTTGTGAGCGAGCGGCCTTTCGATGACTCCTTGTGGGCCTTAAAGGTTCACTGGGACGACTGCGACGACTGGGACACCAGCGGCCCGTACTTCGGCTTCTCTTCTTGAGTAAATCCACATTAGAACTGGTCACACACCAGTTAAGAGCTAGTCCAGAACCGATTAGAACCAGTCCAGACCTGTTTAGAAGCAGTCCTTGACGTGGTTAAACTTGATTTGGTTAGACTTGACGTGCTTGAATTTACGAGGATTAAGCCTTTCCCCAGCACCACAGAAGAAGAAGCCGCTTGTTGACGGGGGTCATGGAAAACAATCAGTCCTTGTGGAGCTGAAGCTGTGAGGAGATCTCCGTCCTGTCGCGCAAGTCTTTATATCACTTTATATCACTGCATCACACTGTGTGTATTCATCTTCTTCTAAGAGCTTTGGAGGCATTTTTTCTCTTGAATGAGGTGATTGTGCCACAAAGACAAAGGTGCTCTGCCATGTCGGTTTGACAGATAATAATGTGATATGTTCTATATTACTATTGTTTGTTAACAGGGACTAAAAGCAGCTGTATAACTTTATTTTATTGTCAAACCTTTTTATGTGTGTGTCCAAGGAGACATATGTGCCGGAAGTACATAAGTTAAAATATATATACATGCTTTGTATAAGTATTGAGCCCCCCTTTGGACTTTTTCGTGTTGGTGATTTCATCCAAAGCGATCCTACACATCCCACACAGTGGGAGCAGTTAGGGGTTTGGTGTTTTGCTCAGGGAGACTTCCACATGGGACATGGAGCAGCCAGGGTTTGAACTGCCAACCTTGCGGTTCCCGGCGCACCGTCTCTACTCCACGGACCATTGTTTTTACATTTGGTTTTGTTACAAACTGGAATTCAAAGAGAGTAAAATAATGACAACAAAACAGTTGACATCCCCCCCCCCCCACCCCACAATACCCAGCTTAGGAAATCTACAGACCTACGAGATGCTCCTTCATTCTTCTTGAAGCTCAGTCAGATTGGATGGAGACGTCTGAACAGTTCTTTAAATCATGCCAAAGGTTCTAATGGGATTGAGATGTGTTCTGTGACTGGTCCATTTTAAACCATGCACATGCCCCACTCTCAAGTCGTGTGCAGCCCACCTTGTTCTCCTCAAGGATTGTCCTGTATTTGTCTGCATGTTTCCCTCATTGTGACTAGTTTCCTGTTGCTGCTGAAGAGAAGCATGATGGTACACCACCATGTCCCCCTGTTGGGTGGTGTGCTCAGGGATGGGGTGGGGTTGGGTTTCCTCCACACAGCGTTTTGCATCGAGGCAGAAAAGACGTCCTAAAGAAGTTCAAATCGAACTAAATCTAAACATGTTTCTCTCACGTCTGTGTGTTCGGGTTTCACGAGTAGTGTGAATCTTTGTCACAGTGTTAAACTATTGAGAGGGATGTTCGGGGGGGATATTTAAAGAAGAGTTATGAATTATATTAATCCGAGCCAAACCCAGATTTTCCTACTTGGTGTGCGGAAGGAAGCAAAGTGTCTCCTGCCGAGTTGCAGAAAAGATAGGAAATGGAAATGTGTCCTGTAGAGATCATGGACCAGCAGGCACACACAAAGACATCTGACGCCCCATGATGCTCTTTGAATGTCTTCATTTGTTTAATAAACTAAAGAGTTTTTCATAAAAACTGCTGAATTAAAATCTTTGGAGACCTTCTCAAACATTGAGACGTCTTAGTCTGTATATGTATATATTAATACACATGAATACACGTTCATGTACACTCACCGGCCATTTTATTAGGTACAGCTTGCTAGTAGCGGGTTGGACCCCCTTTTGCCTTCAGAACTGCCTTAATCCTTCGTAGCATAGATTCAACAAGGTACTGGATTCCTCACAGAGTTTGGTCCATGTTGACATGAAAGCATCAGCGTTCAGAGATGCTCTTCTGCAAACCTCAGTTGTAACGAGTGTTATTTGAGGTACTGTTGCCTTTTTATCAGCAGGAACCCGTCTGGCCGTTCTCCTCTGACCTCTGGCATCAACAAGGCGTTTGCGCCCACAGAACTGCCGCTCACGGGATAGTTTCTCTTTGTGGGACCGTTCTCTGTGAACCCCAGAGATGGTTGTGGGTGAAAATCCTCAGAAATACTCAGACCAGCCCGTCTGGCACCAACAACCACGTCACGTTCAAAGTCACTTAAACCACCTTTCTTCCCCGTTCTGATGCTCGGTCTGAACTGCAGCAAATCGTCTGGACCAAGTCTACATGCCTAAATGCATTGAGTTGCTGCCATGTGATTGGCTGATTAGAATTTTGCGTTAACCAGCAGTTGGACAGGTGTACCTAATAAAGTGGCCGGTGAGTGTATGTTAAACCACATTAACACACTGTTCCAGGACCGATCATTTACTGATCCAGGACCGATCATTTACTGATCCAGGACCGACCATGAACTGATCCAGGACCAACCATGAACTGATCCAGGACCGACCATGAACTGATTCAGGGCCAACCATTGACTGATCCAGGACCAACCATGAACTGATCCAGGACCAACCATGAACTGATTCAGGACCAACCATGAACTGATTCAGGACCAACCATTGACTGATCCAGGACCAACCATGAACTGATTCAGGACCAACCATTGACTGATTCAGGACCAACCATGAACTGATCCAGGACCAACCATTGACTGATCCAGGACCAACCATGAACTGATCCAGGACCAACCATTGACTGATCCAGGACCAACCATGAACTGATCCAGGACCAACCATTGACTGATCCAGGACCAACCATGAACTGATCCAGGACCAACCATGAACTGATCCAGGACCAACCATGAACTGATCCAGGACCAACCATGAACTGATTCAGGACCAACCATGAACTGATCCAGGACCAACCATGAACTGATCCAGGACCAACCATTGACTGATCCAGGACCAACCATGAACTGATCCAGGACCAACCATTGACTGATCCAGGACCAACCATGAACTGATCCAGGACCAACCATGAACTGATTCAGGACCAACCATGAACTGATCCAGGACCAACCATGAACTGATCCAGGACCAACCATTGACTGATCCAGGCGCCATTAAGATGTCAAATAGTTTTGTGATGAACTTGAATAAATCCATTTGTCTTCACATAAATATAAAAACAGATATTAGAGATCAACACATTAATAATTACATTTGATAAGGCTCATAAACATGGGATCTGTTATTTTCTAATCATTTAAATGTCGAAACACTATAATATAAATTGAATGTATTCTACATCTGTATGAGTCATTCTGTACACATGACATCCATTGCAGTCTGTCCATCCCGGGAGAGGGATCCCTCCTCTGACGTTCTCCCTCAGGTTTCTTCCCTTTTTTCCCTGGAAGGGTTTTTTTTCATTTTTTGGGGAGTTGTTCCTGTGCCGATGTGAGGGTCTTGGGACGGAGGATGTTGCATGTGTACAGACTGTAAAGCCCTCCGAGGCAAATTTGTAATTTGCGATTTTGGGCTCTACAAAATAAAATGAATTGAATTGAATTGAATAATACAAAATATTTTTGTTGGTTGAATTCAGTGTCAAGATAAAGAAACAAATAACATTTTGAGTCCGTTTGATAATCGTGTGAATGTTTCTTTGATAAAGCCTCACTGAGGAGGAGGAGGAGGAGGAGCAGGAGGACAGCAAGTCTTTGTGGTCCTCTGGACAAAGACACACTCAGTCTGCCTCCCAGCCGGATCACACCAGACCGGACCTGGTGGTGAGGGGTGGACATGGAGCGCCTCGGCTTTCTCCTCCTGCTCGCTGGGCTTCTTCACCAGGGTGAGTCGACACGCATCACGCAGAATAATACAAGACATGTGGTTCTAATGTAAGTATTGATTCTTAGAATCATCAGAATGTTACTGTCATTTTACTTTCAGCCTCTGAAATTATGATTATTGATGATCAAAAATGTCAATTTGTCTGTAGGAATGAAATGAGTTTATCTTTTGTTGAACTGTGAAGTGTAAAAGTGTTTAATATGAGTGTGATGATCTCAGATCAGGATGAAGTTGGCATTGGAACATTATTGACCTTATTTATGTGTCTAATCACCGAATGAAGTGTTTTATTGACGCTTTACCTTCACCAACGAGCAGCTCGTCGTCATGGAGACAGCAGCCATGTTTCTACAGAAGCCCAGAAGGGACAAAATGCTCTGTAAAGTCACCACATACTTCCTCTGCGTCCTCCTATTTCTCCTCTGGCTCCATCTCTTTCTTCTTCTCCTCCTCCTGCTCTTCGTCCTCCGTCTTTGTTCTCCTCCTCCTCCAGGTTCTGGACTTCGCTGCTTTAAGTGCTCTGACTACACGGGCCGCTGTGAGAACGTGCAGGAGTGCACGTATGAGGACTCCTGCATCTCTCTGAGTGAGAGAGGTGAGCACAAGCTGTGACCTTAACGAGCTGCTCCTGGAAGGACGGGCTCCATCAGAACCCCATCAGAACCAGAACCAGCCCACTGAGTGTCTCACTGTGCCCCCCAGGTGGGAAGACTATCCGCCAATGTATCCGCTACACCGACTGCGATAACTCGCGCCTCTCCCAGATGTTCCCAGCGGTGTCGGGCTTCACGTACCGCTGCTGCAGCAGCAACCTGTGCAACGCCGCCTCGCCGCCGCCCGGCCTGCTGCTGCTGCCTGCGGCTCTGACGCTGCTCAGCCTCTGCTGCTCCGCGGGTTGAAGTCCACGAGGAGTTCCAACTAAAAGGAGTCTCCGGTCAATGAAATATTTTAACAATAAAAAAACGTAAATCACAAAGAGCATTTGTTTTGTTTATCTTTGCATCACATTAACCTTCTGAAAACATCTTTGATAATGTTTCTATCCATCAGGAAACACGTGACTCAACCGGCCAATCGGATTCAGATGCAGGCTCATTAGAATAAACCGAGATTAAAGAGAAAGCTCTCAATACTAACTCTCACATACTAATGTGTTACGTTCAAGAATGTAAACATGTTTGATTTGAACGTGCAAAGCTGAAAATTTATATTTTATATATATTTTTGAATATATATTTTTTTATTTGAAATTTGATATTTTAAATGGTTGTGATACCATTTTGTAATTCTATAGTAAAATAAAATAATATGTAATCTATATACAGTTTCATCTCAACGCTTCTAGAAAAAAATGTAAATAATATGAATAAATAATAAATCCATTTGTTAAATCTGAGGTTTTATTATCCTCACATCTAAGAATAATTAGTAGTAAGAGCTGTAATAATGACGTGAATTAAACACAATATAATATGAATAACATGTTTTTATGTTACTGGGTTATAGTTGTGATCAAAGATGAGATGAAACATGAAAACACAAACACTGATGGAAGGAATGAAGACAACTTAAATAAAATAAACTTCCTTGAAACACGTTTTATAGTTCAATGAAGCGACAGCAGTCGGCCATCTTGGATAGCGGCCATCTTGGAGGGTTGAATTCTTTATAATGACGTCACGTTTCAGGCTCTTTAGTTTGTAGATAATCTTTGATTGTTTGTTGCCATGTCGTCCTGGTTCTGTCTCTGCTCTAGCGGGTCAGAACCGGTTCTCCAGCAGGAACCGGGTTTCCTGGTCCTCATTCGCTGGTCTCTCCCAGTTCGCCGTCTTCAATCCGTCGTCCGATCACCTCCAGCCTCACCGTCTTGTTCTTCTGGCCGGTCGGCTCCGCCCCCCTCTGCGGCTGCTCCGATTGGGTGTACCAGGGCTCAGGGGGGGAGGAGCCGTCGCAGGCCCGCCCGCCTCCTCTGCGGAAGCCCCCCCTCCCGGCCCTTACCAGCCCCCAGCCCTGCAGGTTAACGGGGTCGGAGGGGCCCCCCTCCCGGACCCCCCGGGTCTGGTCCAGCTCCTTGGCGCTGAGGGACGACATCTTGACGGGAACCGTGTTGCCGAACTTGGAGTAGTCGACGCAGTAGCGCCCGTCCTCCTCCGTCATGATGGAGACGAAGCGCCGCCCCCACAGGATCTCCTCGGGGGTGTAGGAGGTCCGGGCCTGCATGGTGATCCCGGTGGTCTCCACCACGCCTGAGGCGAGAGACACACGAGTGCTTCCGTTTCATATCGAATGAAATAACACAATCATATATAATATCAATTATATACATGTATAAATATGTGTAACACAGGATATTTATGTTCTGTAAAATATCTATCTCTTTGTGATATGTATCGTATTATATTATAAAAATAAAATGTGATGACAAATGATATATAATGTTATTATTATATGTATCAACTCTAGTATGGTACATTAGTGTGAGTATTTATTATTCAGGTTCCTGACCCTCCAGGATGACGAGGATCTCCAGGTCCTCAGAGGCCAGCGACTGGGAGGACAGCTCGTACAGAGGACTCCCTCGCTCCATGGTGTGGCTGATGATCAGAGGAGACACCAGGAAGATGCCGTTGCTCCTCAGCGGGTTCTCCACCTGGATGTCCAGCTGGCACACCGGGATCACCTCGCCCTCCGCTGTCACCGTGCGCCTGATCACCTGCAGGGGGACAGCTCGGCGTGAGACAACTGGACGCAGCAGGGTTACTCTTTGTGGTAGTTTTGTGTCTCTTTGTGGTAGTTTTGTGTCTCTGTGGTAGTATTAGCCTCTCTGTGACCGCGGCACATGGAGTAGAGAGGGTTGGTGGTCTGGACCCTGCTGCTCCACGTCCCATGTTGAAGACACCTAACTGCCCCCCGGCCGCCTTTACGGCAGCGCAGCTCCCACCGTGTGGGACGGGTTAAATGCAGAGAACAATCAATCAAGGAACCTTTCTTTGTGGTTGTTTCATGATCCGTCTCAGTGTCACCTGCAGCTGCACCGTGGCAGAGATGATCATGCTCTTCCTCAGGTCCCCCACCCGGAACATGAAGGTGGGCCGCCCGTTGCGGGAGGCGATGACGGCGTTCCTGGAGAAGATGAGCGTCTCGGCGCGGCGGTTGGCCTGTGCCGTCTTCATGAAGACGCAGCCCAGCATCACGGCGTTGATGATCAGCCCCAGGATGTTCTGGATGATCAACACGGTGATGGCCAGGGGACACTCCTCCGTCACCATCCTGCCCCCGAACCCGATGGTCACCTGCAGCAGGACGGGAGGTCAGCGCCAACACAAACACACCTGAGGAGTCGGAAGCTGTGCGGCTCCTCTCACCTGGACCTCGATGGAGAAGAGGAAGGCGGAGGTGAAGGAGTGGATGGCGGTGACGCAGGGCACGGGGCCCGGCTCGCCCTCCGGGTCGCGAGGCTCCAGGTCCCCGTGGGCGAAGGCCAGGAGCCACCAGATCATGGCGAACAGCATCCATGAGCAGAGGAAGGCAGAAGTGAAGATGAGGAACGAGTGTTGCCACTTCAGGTCCACCATGGTGGTGAAGACATCCTGCAGGAAGCGACCCTGAGCGAGAGAGGAGACATTGTGGATTCAATCGATCAGCCTCTCCTGAGCTTCCTCTTTCACTCTGTTAGTAAGCGGCGTTCTTTCCCCTCTGCTCTTCTCCCTGGACACCAACAGCTGCACCTCCAGCCACCAGGACGACACCACCCTCATTGGACTGATCTCTGTGGGGACGAGTCCTCCTACAGGTGGCTGGTGTGTGACTCCTCCGTCACCGCTGTGGACTCCTTCCGTTTCCTGGGCTCCATCAGCAGCCAGGACCTCAAGAGGGAGCTGAACATCAGCTCCCTCACCAAGAAGGCTCAGCAGAGGATGAAGAAACGCAAGCTGCCAAAGACCATGATGGAGTCCATCCTCTGCTCTGCAGAGGCTGATCGTCTCTCCAGGACCCCCTGACCCCGGACTAAACTTCTTCTGTACAGTGGAGGTATTCAGAAGTACTTGTAGGTACTCAGAAGTACCTGTTCCATGATGTTCTTGTGGGCCACGTTGCAGGAGCCCGTCTTGGTGATGAAGCGGGCCTTCTGAGCTCTGCAGTGGCTCCGGTTCCGCTGGTTCTGGTCCTCAGCGAGACGAGTCAGAAGGAACCCATCAGGCAGGAGGCCTTTCCTGGCCAACATGGTGCTACACAAAGACACAAAGACACACACACAAACACACACACACACACAGTGACACACTAACACACACTCACACACATTCATAACAGAATTCAGATACAGATTCATAGTGTGTGATGTATAAGAAAAACATTCAGAATTATTATTGTTATCAAGAACCCGCTACACAACAATACGGTAACAATAACAATAATAACAATGAAAATAATAATGATACATATCATAATGAGAATTTAAATGATTGTGTTACACGGTCATCTTATTGTTATTAGAATGATGATGATGATGATGATGAGCAGCAGCTTAATATCACAATGATCAACACGGACTGTATTGATCGCAATCCACGTGATAAACGGCACATGACGTCATCATAAGCATAGGTGGGTAATGTTACCTGTTGAGGAAACAGCTGCTTGGAATAATAAGCGACGTATTGTCCTATTGACATTGATAACGCAGATCCATCTTCATCAGGTTCATCATCAGGTTCTTCATGCAGCCGCAGGACCCGGAAAAGTTACAAAGCAACACCAGGTAGAGGTTCCGTTCATCACCTTCAAATTAAAACCACATCGCCCAATGACATGTCACGTGTGACCGACAGATGTTCGAACCAACAATCAAAGGATGAAATATAACATTAACTATATTGATCGTAAAACATGACGTTCTGCTCACAAAATACGTTCAAGCTGATAAAAAGAAGCGCATGGATGAATAAAGATGAATGCATTACTTTCTCATCATCATCGTCATAGCCGTCATCTAAATATCCTCGTCTTACTTTAAACAGATATTCATTCACGTATACTTCCACTTTTATCTTTAAGACCTTTATTCTGAAATGTTCCACTCAGTTTCCGGTATGATGTAATCCGGAAACATCGATTTTGAGAGGCGTCTTTACTTCCAGTAAACAGCGAAATATATTTGACTATTCTGATACTTAAGAAAACAAAATATGTTAATCAAGATATGTTGTTTACGGTAATATGTTTAAAATGTTCTTTCCTTGGTTTTTAGACACAAATGTTCACTTATAGTAATACGTAAAAACACATAAATAGATTCAATAAAATAGTTCATGGCAGTTCAAACAAATACCATAATTGTCAAGTTTAAGTGAAGCGAATCCAGCACAAATGTTACCGGTTTTAATCATTTGTTTGATCAACACAACGTGTTCAGTAGTGAAGGTGCAGAAGCTTTTATTGTGACAATCATGAATGTTATATGCGTTTAATGATGAACATAAAGGTAGACATATGTAGGATCTCAAGTCTTTTTGTCTACATCCATGTTTCCCTCATTGTGACTAGTTTCCTGTGGCTGCTGAAGAGAAGCGTGATGGTACACCACCATGTCCCCGTGTTAAGGTGGGGTTAAGGTGGTGTTGGGTTTCCTCCACACAGCGTTTTGCATCGTGGCAGAAAAGTTCCATTCTGGTCTCCTCTGAGCTGAGCAGCTTCTTCCCCATGTTGCTGTTTCTCCTGTTTCTGGATGCTTGTAAGGCGTGTGGAATGTGTAATGTGTGGAATGTTCACAGCGTCTCATGTTCTTTCTAAGCAAACCTGCAGGTTCATTTTTAATGTACGTGTATTTATCCGCCACTAGGCGGCAGGAAGGCGCTGCCACTGGGTCTAAACTACCAAAAACAAACACCGGAAGTAAAAAGGAACTTTCTCTTCCGGCCTCCACCGGATGTTTAGGACTTCTGGAGGGAGGACCGCTAAGAAACAGACAAAATGGAGAACACATATAGAAGTAATGCGTCTTAAATCTGTTGATTAGATATTAAGACAATATTCATAATAACACTTTGTGAAAACCTTTGAAGTTAACGTCATTCAATCAAACGGTTACTTTGTCCTGTTGTGCTCGAGATGCTAATGCTAGCTAGCAATGACAAAAACAACAGTGACGTCTCCAGTTAAAGTTGATTCGTTGGCTAATTTAATTTACGTGATGGTCGAGTTGAGTTTGAATCGATCGATGGTAGAACAGTAGAAGTTATAGAAACCAAATTCAGATGTAAAATGAACGTAGTGAAGAAAAAATACTCTGTTTTATTCTGAAAAAGTTGATTCTTGATTCCTGATCTTGATATTGTTGCTTATTTAAAGGCTGTAAAGTCTGTCAGGAGGTAAATGTGGTAAATGTGTTGCCATAGTGACGGACGGAGACATCCGGCAGATGATACAGCTCCGGGCCACCAACGCCCACATCTTCACCGGGCGGAAGAACTCTGCGCTGAGAGGATGGAGGTGAGTCTGGTCTCAGATCCTCTTTCAGGGCCCCTTGGTCTGATCCTCATCTCTGACGGTGACCTCTGACCTCCTGCAGGGCCATCAGGAAGGAGATGGGCATCCAGCGCGTGATGACCGCTCAGCAGCTGAAGAAGAAGTGGGTCAACCTGAAAGACAAGTACAGGGTCCGTTTCTTCAGGACTCACAAGCAGCTGACCTCCAACAGCCTTTATGTTGGCTGCACTGCAGACGTAGCAGCTGTCATCATCTGCACCTCGGATGAAACAAAGAGGAGAAGGAGTGCAGGCTTAAAGACGGCTCGCTCTAGAGTTTGGTAGGAACGTCAGACGGGTTGAGGCTGCGTATCTTCAGGAGGGGGGGAAGCAGCCAGTGGACAAGGAAGTGTTGAGATGATGGGAGAGAGAAGGGATACGGTCAGGAGCGATATGCTGTACCATGTGAGAGGGGAGGAAGTCGGGGGGGGGCGAAAGTTCTCAAGGTGAGAACTTGGTCTTGAGACAAGGATTTGGAAGACGAAAGTGAAGGAGATGAAACAGGTGTCCCGGAGCGGGTTGCTGGACTCGAGGAAGGCTGAAGAGATGTTGGAGAGTCAGGTTGAACTCATTGAGTTCAGTTAGTGAGATAGTAAGCTAGCTAGCAGTCAGCTACTGAGGTTGTTTATTCGTTCTTTAGTTCGTCTGTGAACGAGTGAATTAGAACCTTCCATTGTCCACAGCACCACGATGCTCAATAGCGTTTTGGTTTTCTTGTCTCATTCTGCCTGTGTGCGATGTCTCACAGAACGTCCCAACGAAGGTGCTTCCTGTTCTGTGTTCTAATGAAACGTTTACATTCTGTGGTCCTGTGCAGTTGCTGAAGAACCCTCCGGTGGGCATGCAGATGTCGACCAGCTCGTGGCGCTGGTTCCAACTGATGGACGAGGCCATGACCGGCCGCCTGGCCGGGACCGCCACCGTCCTACGTCCGTCCCCGTCGAGCGATGACGAGGAGGACGTCTTCGCCGCCACGCCGCCGCATATGCCCAAAACAGAAGCGTCTTTTTCTGAAGTACCTGAGGTTGAGTCGCGGATTCCGAAGGACATCGGGATGCTGCGGGGCGTCCTACAGATCAGCGGGAGCGTCGTGGACGAGACCAGAACCAAGTCGCCTTCCGAGGTCGAGGCGTCAGGACGGGACACAGATCACTTGAGAAGCATCGACTGTGAGCTCGCTGTGACAGAGAGCCCTCCTGCCGTCAACAAGAGTCAGACCGCCATTCTGTTTGGCACTTCAGGGCCCGAGCAGACGGCGTCCTCCTTTGGACGCGGCTGTGGGAAGGACGGCGGGGCCGCTTGTCGGCTGGAGGAGCTCCACACAGAGTGGCGAGCTCTGGAAAGAGAGCAGGCCGAGTTCGACAGAGAGCTGATCGCTTTGGAGCGAGACAAGGAGGCGCTGAACAGAGACACGGCCGCTCTAGAGAGAGACAGAGCGGCCGTAGAGCGAGACAGGGGAGCCGTGGAGAGAGACCGGGTGGTTCTGGATCGAGACCGAGTGGTTCTGGACAGAGACCGGGCGTTCCTGGACAGAGACCGGGCGTTCCTGGAGAGAGACCGAGTGTTCCTGGAGAGATCCAGAGAGGACTTGGAAAGAGAGAAAGCGCTGTTGAGGAGAGAGAGGGCCGTCCTGCAGAGGGGGGGGGCAGCCGTGGACGGAGATCAGGCCGACTTGACCTCAGAGAAGGAAGTGGTGCTGCAAACTAGGTTCTTCCAGAGGCTGATGGCCACGGACCTGGACCCCGACCAGCTGGAGACCAGACAGAGACTAGTGGGTTTGTTCCAGAGGCTTGTTGAGAAGCTGTGAGTGTCCTGGGATGGAGGACACGTTCCCACAACTATTTCATGTTCCCTTTTGTGTCAATAAAGAGTCAATATTCCTCTGCTTTAGACCTTTCATCTTGACTGTGTTGTTCTGGTGTTTGTGCCATTAGTGCCAAAAGAATTAATGTACACAATGAAAGTAAGTAAAGTGTCAAGCAAATAAAATCCTAGACTCAAGCCATTTGTGAGGCGTCCTTTCTACTGTGTGTGTGTGTGTGTGTGTGTGTGCGTGCGCGCATATATCTATATATATATATATATATTATATATATATTATATATATATATAAATATATGCATGCAATATAATATATAATATATGTATTTTATTTTACTCAAATCATTCGATATTTCATTGCATTCTGTGCTTTAAGAATCCCTGTTTTATTGTATTTATGACGTGACGTATGTGTGTAACCCCGCCCCCTCCCAGCTGCAGGTCATCTGACGGGAGGCTCTAGCACGGCTCTGTTTTCGAGCGTACCCTCACCGAGCGGAGGAAACGGGGTGTAGGGCTTCCTCCCGGTCCCTCCGGTCCCTCCGGTCCCCTTTGAGTTACAGCCGCGTTCTCTCTGGGGACGAAGGCGCGCAACGACGCGAGGACACGAATGTCAACATCAACCGGGGTTGCCGGAAACCGGTGTTGTTTTGTGGCGGGAAGCCCGTTTGTTGTTGAGGTTACCGTTAGCAGCTAGCTAGCAGCGCGCTCCTGTCAACCGGTAACCGGGGCTTCGCTTCTGGAGGAGACGGCTAACCGCCGCCCGGTAAAGCGACGGTACATCTTTACCGCGGCTCACGTGATGGACCGAGGGGCTAACCGGTAAATCCGCAGGGTCCGGTAGCGGATGTAGCCTGACGTCAGTGGGTTAGCATCGGGCCCGAGTGCCAGAACACTTCCTTCCTTCCTTTCCTCCTTCCTAGCTGGCAGAGGCGTGTCAGACCTTCTCTTCTTCCATGATCACAATGGAGTCCGCCCTCAACCCTCTGCCCCAGTTCCCCGAGAACTCCTATAAGAGTGAGTAATCCAGTGTCCCTCCTGCTCCCAGTGTCCCTTATGTTCAGTGTCCCTCCTGCTCCCAGTGTCCCTTATGTCCAGTGTCCCTCCTGCTCTCAGTGTCCCTTATGTTCAGTGTCCCTCCTGCTCCCAGTGTCCCTTATGTTCAGTGTCCCTCCTGCTCCCAGTGTCCCTTATGTTCAGTGTCCCTCCTGCTCCCAGTGTCCCTTATGTTCAGTGTCCCTCCTGCTCCCAGTGTCCCTTATGTCCAGTGTCCCTCCTGCTCTCAGTGTGAGTAGCCTGGAACGCAAGTTTACTTTGAAAGAAGAGCAACTTTTGGCGTTGAAACAATTCGTGACCAAGAAGGACGTTTTGTCCCTGCTACCGACAGGCTTAACTAGCCCCGTTATTGGCTAAGGCAACGGGGCTTAGCGATTGGCTCTGAGCGAGGAACAGGCGCATTTGACAGACATTCGTAGCGGCCAATAAACGGCTCTGGGCGTTCGTAAACCCCGCCTCAAATACGAGGAAATGGACATGTGGTTTTCAGACCCCGTCTCTTTTGAGATCAGGGTATGGCGTTAGCCAGGCTACGTCCAACTAGCTCTGCTTCTAATTCCTTCAAGCGTCATTACGCTAAGGAAACGAGAGGAGTCCGTAGTCTATTAGAGAGAGAGAGACGAGGGAAAGTTATGGAGCTCATTAAAAGTTATTGTGCGATTAATTGATTTATTGACTATCGTTACAGGCCTTCCAGCGTCTGAATCGGACGAACCTAGGACCTAAGCTGATCTAACCTGTGACCTCTGACCCCTGTGCAGTGACCGAGGAGGACGTGAAGAGGCTGATTGAGTTCCGGGCGTCGAACGAGGCTCTGTTCACCGGGAAGAGGAACTCTGCCAAGATCGCATGGAGGTACTGAGCCGAGGTACTTTTATCTTACTGGGATATTGGCTTTTTAATGACACATTTAATGACGCCACCCCGCCCCGCCCCGCCCCGCCACCACCACCAGCACCATCTTGAAGGGCCTCGGTCTGGAGGGGAAACTCACAGCTGATCAGATCGCCAAAAAGTGGGACAACCTGCGGACTAAATACAAGGTGATGCTTTAAGATGTTTGTTTGTTCGTCTGCAGCGTGTGTGCGTTATTTACTGATGAACCATTAATCAACACTAGTATAGAATTAAAATGAGATTGAACTGCATAATAATACTAATATAATTAAGATCTATTTCTTAAGGTTCTGTGTCTTGCACTCCTCCAGTCTCTGTTCTCTATTTCTAGTCTGGATCAGTTAGACTTTACACGTGGTTCTATCTGTGACCCCCCAGGACCTCAAGCAGCCGTACCAGGGCCAGGACGGCATTGGGGGGCCGGTGGAGTCGTGGCCCTGGTTCCACATCATGGACGAAGCCATGCACGGCCGCCTCTACAACGGCAGCCTGGTGCTGGGCCCGGAGCCCGGAGGCCTCCCCCACAGCAGCGGGGGAGGCCTCCGGTCCGACCACCAGGAGAACACCGACATCCTGGAGTTCCTCATCAAGACGGAGATGGACGACACGGCGGCTCAGGAGGCCAACGCGCCTCCCACCGAGGGGGTCCCAATGGGCTGGAGGAGGATGAGCGAGTGCTCCTATAAGAGTAGGTGTTTACTCCTCCTTACGCCCTGCTTCTCCTCCTCGCACCCCCTTCTGACCCCCTTGTTCCTCCTCCTCAGTGACGGAGCCGGAGACGGAGAGAATGATCAAACTACGAGCTGCTAACGAGGCTCTCTTCACTGGCAGGAAGCACTCAGCCAAACCTGCCTGGAGGTGAGTTCTCCGCTGGGTCCCGAGGTCCACCCCGTTTGGGTCCCGAGGTCCACTGGGCGCTGTGATTCTGGCGGTATCACGTTTCTTCTATTCGAGGAAGTTGTGTTGTTGCATCTGTGGTCTCGCGTTGGTCCTCCTGCATCCCTCCTTCAGTGTTTTCATGTAGCAACTCATTTCGTGTTGTGATCGCAGGCGAGCTGCACCCAGCATGCAGTTCGGTGGGGTCATTTTTTAAATGCACAGTTACGCGTGCCGAAGAGCGACAACAGTCTTCACGGCTGTGACACGTTCACACTGTAAGGAAATTAAAACCGGTATTCCGCCATGTTCTAAAGTCCACCCTGTTCAGGTCCTAAAGTCCAGAATAATATCTTATTGCATCACAATTCAGTTACTTTCTTACTTTCCATCCAAATGACGTCCTGACTTTCAGAGCCATCCTGTACGAGCTGGGCCTGCAGGGGAAGCTGACCACGGATCAGCTGGCTAAGAAGTGGGACAACCTGAAGAGGCGGTACAAGGTAGGTCCGGGTCCACGCACCTCCCAGCTCCTCGCAGCACCGGTCCAAGATCAGGCGACCCCGTGCTTTATGCAAGAACCTCTGGACAGAGACGGATGGTGCAGAGGAGGTTCCACAGGTCCTAAAGTCTGTAGAACATCACTGCGAGACCCTAACTAGAAGCAATTCCTCACTTAGTTGAAAACACTCTTCTGACGATAAAATCAGAGAGTTAATTTAGAGTTTTGTTAATGCGACTCAAACTAGACTCAAGTACCAGAATTGGTTGATGAAAAAGGTCCCTGTGGGGGGCTGAACCGAGCCAGAGCCAGAGCCAGAACCAGGAACAGAACCAGGAACAGGACTACCAGCAGAGATCGCGCTGATCTAACTAATCTGATGAGGGATTATAATCCTACATGAGTTAAGATCGTTAGTAGGTGACGCGTCCCCACCGACCAGGCGCCTGAGGAGGCTCTTGCTTTAGTCCTGATGAACAGAACACACAGCCAGACGGGCTGTGATTGGCCGCTGGCAGCGTGTCGGCAGCAGGATGAGGATCTGTAGAGCTTTGCGTCTCTACCAGGAGCTGAAGTTTCCTGCTCGCGGCGTGGAGACCAACCCCAGCTGCTGGCCCTGGTTCTACCGCATGAACGACGCCATGGAGGGCCGCTTTGCCGGGGCGGCGCCCATCCTCACGCCCATCGTGGAGGACGAGGACGAGGACTGCGAGCCGCTGTCGCCGACGCCCAGGAAGCGAGCGCGGCGCAGCCGGGGGGGGATGGCCGAGTTCCTGACGGAGTCAGAGATGGACCTGCTAGTGGACCATGAGGACAAGAACGGGGCGGCGTCCCTGGGGGAGCTGCAGCGGATGGAGTTCACCTACAAACGTGAGATCTTCATACTGCTGAATATTAGATTTTCTATATTGGTATGAATATAGTAATATATAGTCTGAAGGCAACAACGGGCTATTTGACCTTTGACCTCCGTTACAGTGACTGAGGACGACACTCGGCGCCTGATTGAGCTACGAGCCGCTAACGAGTCGCTGTTCACTGGGAGGAGGAACACGGCCAAGCCGGCCTGGAGGTATCCGGACCAACCGTCAGTCCTTGGGGGGGGGGCTGTTGCCATGACGCTAATGTGTGTATCTGCAGGGGCATCGTGAAGGAGATGGGCCTCACAGGGAAGATAACACCTGACCAGGTCGCCAAGAAGTGGGATAACCTGAAGACCAAGTTCAAGGTGCCCTTGAACGACCTCCAGCCGTCCCACTTGAGCAGGAGCTGTGAAATGACTGTGTGTGTGTGTGTGTTTGTGTCCCCCCCCCCGGCCTGCCTCCAGGACCTAAAGTTCCCCCCCCGCGGCATGGAGGGCCAGACCAACCCGGCCTCCTGGCCCTGGTTCCAGCTGATGAACGAGGCCCTGGAGGGACGGCTGGCGGGCAAAGCCCCCCGAGTGGCGCCCGTGTGGAGCAGCGAGGAGGACGGCGTCTTTGTCGCGTCTCCGCCCCGCCCCCCTGACAGAGACTGTCTGCTGGCGGAGCGGAGCGGCGGGTCGGAGCTAGAGAGCCTGGGGGGCGGCGAGGGGAGTGTGACCTACATCGACGCCAGCGGGGAGGAGTGCTCCACGCCCTCCGACCTTCTCCTACAAGAGTGAGTTTATGATCAAACGTCTTCACTTGTATGGGAGGTCAGGAGAGATCAGGTTGCTATGGTTACCACGCCGTACAGTCATTACTGGCGGCTGGAAGTAGTTTAAATGTTGACTGACTCACTGAGATGTTTATGTGTTGGTATCAGGATGTAAAGGTTTGTCTCTGTCCGTCTCACAGTGACGGACCAGGACACCAGGAGGATGATCCAGCTACGATCGGCCAACGAGGGCCTCTTCACCGGGAGGAGGAACGCCGCCAAGGCTGCCTGGAAGTAAGGGTGGAGGGTTACGGTCTGTGGGTGGAGGGGTGCGGTCTGTGGGTGGAGGGGTGCGGTCTGTGGGTGGAGGGGTGCGGTCTGTGGGTGGAGGGTTACGGTCTGTGGGTGGAGGGTTACAGTGTGGGTGGAAGGTGCGGTCTGTGGGTGGAGGGGTGCGGTCTGTGGGTGGAGGGTTACAGTGTGGGTGGAGGGGTGCGGTCTGTGGGTGGAGGGGTGCGGTCTGTGGGTGGAGGGTTACAGTGTGGGTGGAGGGTGCGGTCTGTGGGTGGAGGGGTGCGGTCTGTGGGTGGAGGTGGAGACAGTCTGGGTGGAGTAGCATGGTGCTACAGAGTGTGATCTGCTCTTCAGAGCCATCCTGACGGAGCTCGGTCTAGGTGGGAAAGTCTCCACCTATCAGATGGCAAAGAAGTGGGACAACCTGAAGAGGAGATACAAGGTGAGGTCACTACGTGTCACTTCCTGTTGTTACGTCACATGGTTTCATGAAGGAAGAGGCGGTTTAAACAGTTAATGTTTTACTGGATAGAAACACGTTAGTCAAACATCACTGTGAACTAGAAAATGCATAAAGCTGAAATTAACTGAAAGAATTGCTGAAAATAAACAAATGGGAGAATCTGAAATGAATTTCAATAGATTTGATGACAATATATGAATGAAAAAGCTTAAATGAAATACAAAGAATTGCTGAAAATATATCCACGGCAGAAAATATACATAGCAGAAGCTAAATATGAATTTCAAAAGACGCTAAGAATACAGAAATGGCAGAAACTGAAAGCCGACAAGAGCTGAGAAGAATAAACATTTTTACTTTTTAAAGTAATTTTGGTACTAATTTTACTAGTAGAAGAAGTAAAAGTATCAATAGCAGAAGGAAAACTAGAAGTGTTAGTAGTAGTAGTAGTACTAGTATTATCAGCTCTAGTACTGTAGTTGTACTATTATTTGAAAGAGCAATAAATATTTTAACAAAACCGCTTCATTCTGAGCTTCGCGGTTACGGTACAGATAATCATTGAGGCTTTTATTTTGAAATGATGGAATTGGGTGGGGGTGGTGGGGGGGACAGAATGGTATTTAAACTAAGTTATTAATATGTGGCGGGGAGAAAGAAAAAGACAGACAGACAGACAGACACAGACAGACAGACAGACAGACAGACAGACAGAGTGCAGGTGTCCGTAGCCGTGGCAACGGCGCAGCTGCGCATATTAACGAGCTGATCAAAGGACACAAAGCAGCGATTTAAACAGAATCCACACCTCAAACAAATTACTGCTAGCGCAGAAAATAACTGCATGATGAGACTCTACCGAACGCATACGTCTAGTTTACATGTCTCTAGGGTTTATAATATGGCTGTATTATCAGTTTCAAAATCATGTACCTTCTCGTCTTTTTTGTGAAGTTCGTCACCAGATTAGTATTGAAGTCAATGGGGCTTGAGACAGGCTTTGTCTCTCTCTCAAGCCGCTCAGGCAAAAAGTAAAGAACTCTGGGATTCCATACCCACATCATTCCGACCAGCACAAGCACGGCATCATTCTGATCCCAAAATGAAGCTTTGTAAGTTCATAGTGTGGCCATAAGGTCAAGAGTTCCATATTTCTTTTACCCGATTCTCACGCAGCCGTACGCTCTAAATTTGCATATTCTCACTCTGAGGCTCCACACACACACCCATGTTAAACTCAGAAAAGGACTGAAAACCTAGTGAAACATAAATCAGTGCTTATGAAAAAAGTAAAACAGATATCAAAAAGCTGTACACATTTTAAAGCTGAAATGGTGTCTGTAGCTGAGATTAGCAAAGCAGAAAAAGTTGAAATTTGTAGACGTTTGAGCTTATTTGAAGCTGATGTCCATAGGAAAAGCATAGAGCGAAATAGTGGTCTATTTATATTTATATAAATTCAAGTTTAAAAGGTAGGCAGCTGAAAAGCCTGCAAGGAGCTGCATTTTTTACTATTTAAATGGGTTTAATAGCTGAAAGTGTGAAGGAGTTGAAAGGTGAGACAGAAGAAATATAATCATACGTTTATTAAAGATTCGAAGAACAATGCATTAAGCATTCCAACTATTAAACTGAACCTTTTCTGTGTCTCTACATTAATGGCGATGGACCTCATAGTGTTTGATGTATATAATCTAATGTGATCAATGAGGATTTAGTGACTCATCATTGATCCGTTCACGAGGAATAACGATCATGACGTAGAAACGAGATCACGAGGTTTATAAATGTTATGTTTCTCTTTGAAGCTGCTTGACTCCCACTGTAACTTTGGAGTCATGAGTCTCTGTCCATCCCCACCTTGATGACTGACGTGGTCTCCTCCTGCAGGACCTGAAGTTCCCTCCTGTGGGCATGGAGAACGTGGCAGACAGCACCTCCTCCTGGCCGTGGTTCCACCTGATGAATGAAGCGATGGAGGGCCGCCTGACGAGCAGCGCCCCCCTCCTTACCCCCGTCACCCAGGGCGACGAGCAGCAGCCCTCCCCCCGGCACAAGTCCCGCCACGCCCCTCCCCCCCAAACCTCCTCCTCAGACTACGGACCGCAGGCCTTCGGCCACGACAACGAGCAGAACCAGCGCGGCCCGGAGGAGGGGAGCGAGGGGCCGCTGGGAGGACTGGAGAGGGAGTGGGAGGCGGTGGAGCGGGAGAGGGAGGCGGTGGAGCGGGAGAGGGAGGCGGTGCAGGCGGAGCGGCTGTGGCTGGAGAGGGAGAGGGCGGCGGTGGAGCGGGACCGGGCCATGGTGGAGCAGGAGAGGGCCACGCTGGGCCGGGACCGGGAGGTTCTAGACCAGCGGGCTCTGATGCTGAACTCTGTGGGACACTCGGGACACCTCAACGGCCTCATGTAGACCAGCGGGGGGGTCACAGCACCGACACCCGGGTCCCTGGTGGACCTGGTGGGTCTGCACGCGGAGCTGGTCCTGGTTCCTCCTGCCACGGAGACGCCTTCTAGTCGCCACCTTCTGGGCTCCTTTGGGACGTGGTTCTATTCTGAGGGGGCGGAGCTTGTTTACCCTGAGCTTTCTGTTGCCCGGTAACGGGCTCGTCTCCACAGACGATCTACAGGCCTTTCTGTTTGCCATGGAAACCGAGGAACGTCGACCTTTAAGAACACGGATCTCCGTGCAGCTCCTGTTGACGCCTCCACATCACATGACCAAACCACACGACTGAGGCGTCGAGCTCCTCTTCTTCAGCGATGACGATGTTTTCATGGTGCAGCAGCAATCGACAGATTGAGGAACTGAGAACATAAGTGATGGTGATGAATGAGATTATCCTTTATTTTCATATTTATTGTAAACATGTGAGAAGAATAAAAGAAGAATAACAAGCTTCCTGTCACATGGAGCCGTTTGAGGACACGAAACAAACTGTAGAGATACACGTTGCACACGTGACCTGATTTTATTCTTCATTATGTTTTACCACATTTAGTTCATTAAAACGTTTGGGCAGCAGGAGAGAATTAGTAGTTGATGGATTTATTGACTTTTCATGATTGATATTTTTGTCTTTGAGTTTGAATTGTTTGTCTTTGACGTGTGTGTTTTTTTTTTTCCTTTGCAATATTTCACAAAAATAGAAGGCAGGTTTTGTTTTTGACCAAATGTTTAATGATTTTCCTTTGTGGGGTTTCCTTCATAGCATTATGAACTTTACTGTTGCATGTCGCGTTTAAAAAGTAATTAAAGTAAAGAATGACATGTATTATAAGAACACAAAGTAAACCAACAGATGGGAACAAATTCTAAAGACTTACAGAAGTGAACTAAAACTCCCAGAAGCGATTCGTCGTTGCTGAAGCAGCGATATCATGTGATCATGTGATCATCAGTTCATCCGTTCGGAGCAGCGATCATTCAAT
The DNA here is from genome assembly GCA_021346845.1 of Apeltes quadracus. Lineage (NCBI taxonomy): Eukaryota > Metazoa > Chordata > Actinopteri > Perciformes > Gasterosteidae > Apeltes > Apeltes quadracus. Next base: position 19,632,353 of record CM037935.1, read on the forward strand.
TCATTTCATTTCCTTTTCCCAAAATGATCCCGATCATCGTGATGCCGAAGTCTGGTTCGATCAGCCTGACTTCGTCCATCGGACCTTGTGGTCCGTTCGATTGGTCAAAGCCACAATAACTTGAATGCCTCTTTAGCCGAGGCTCATGGGTAATGTAGTATTTGTCATAATTCATCACAGCCTCATGTAGCGGCAGCGCAGGAGGCTGCAGAAGGTTTTCCTGAAGGTGGCGTTACAGAGGGCGTAGCAGCCGGGGTTGATGGCACTGTTGACGTAGCAGAGCCAGTAGCCCGTCGTCCACAAGGCGCCCGGGACGCACACGTGACAGAAGGTCGCCACGACAGCCATGACGTTGTACGGCGTCCAGGTGACGATGAAGGCCAGCACGATGGCCAGGATGGTTTTGGTGACCCTCCTCTCCCTCGCCATCACCCGACGGCGGCGTCTCTCCTGGGACCTGAAGCTGGGGCAGGAGGCGTAGGTTGCCGACGCCCTCCGCTGGAAGTCGCCGTTGGACGATGAGTCAGTGTCCGCCTTGTCGTGGTCCTCGTACCCAGCGTGGCGAGCGACGGCCCGAGCACCAGCTGGCTGAGGCGCTGCGCCGTCGCCTCCACCTGCGGACGCCTTCTGGCTCTTCCTGGAATCTGGGGTCCGGGACTCCGACTGGCTGAGGGAAGCGGCGCAGCCCGGCTCGCCGGTCACCAGGCTGCGCCGCCTCAGGAAGAAGTCCTGACCAGACGGACTCGACGCGCTCAGCCGGCTCCGGCTGGCCGCGCTCAGCCGGCAGTACAGGCCGACCATGACCAGCGCAGGCAGGTAGAAGGAGGGCAGCGCCGTGCCCAGGGTGACGGCGGGGCTGGCCAGCAGCCGAGTGTGGCACTCACCCTCAGGCACCACGCGCTCCCCCCCGAGCGTCTGCCAGCTTAGGATGGCGGGCGCCCAGAGGAGGAGGGGCAGCAGCCACGCGGCGCCAATCATCAGGCCGGCGGTCCTGCCCGTCCTCCACGTCGGGTAGCTGAGCGGCCAGCGTCATGCAGAAGTACCGGTCCAGACTGATGACCAGCAGGTTCATCACGGAGGCGCTGCTCACCACGTAGTCGGTGACCAGCCACAGGTCGCAGGCGGCGGCCCCCAGCGGCCAGCAGCCCAGCAGCAGGTAGAGCGCGTGCAGGTTCACGGAGAGCGCCCCAACCAGCAGGTCGGCCGCCGCCAGGCTCAGCAGGAAGTAGTTGTTGATGGTGCGCAGGTGGCGGTTGACCTTGACGGACAGGATCACCAGGGTGTTGCCCACCACGGTGACCGCGCTGAGGGAGGCGGTTACTGCAGCAACGAGAACCAGCTGGGTGGCGCCAAACGGACAGGAGACGTTGGTGCAGGGGAGGAGCCAAAGGGAGGCGTTGAGATCGGGTTCAGGTGCTCCGCCCATTTCCCTGCATACACAAACACAGGCAGAGTTGCATTATGGGTAAACTGAGGTGCCAGATTTAGCCTACGGTTGGCTACTTAGCTAGCGCACTCACACAACGCTCTGACGCTACACTGGTCAAAGGAAAAGATCACTGATCTGAACCGATTGGGATTGAAATGTTCATTAAGACAGGAAACGGTATCAACTATGATTCCTCTTATGAAAACAAACGGATTCAGCTTCCTATTCAGTTTTCTTCAAAATTATTAAAATAAAGTTTTCCTCTTGTGAAAATACCTTTTAGGAAAAAAATGGGATTCCTGATAAAAAATAAATTTAAATTATGGACTTACAACAGATCTTGGACCTGCTGGTCCTGTATCTCCTGGACCTGCTAGTCTCGTCTCTCTCCTCCTCAACTGCATCTCCTGCGACAGTAGCAGCAGTTTATATTGTTTCTTTCTCATTAGCATAGAGGCTCCGCCCACATCCCAAACGTCAGACCTGGGTCAGCGCTGCGACAATGTGTATACACACACACACACACACACACACAGTAAAGATCGTCTTGTGGTTTTGATGAATATCTGATTTATTAAGTTGGTTCTAAGGTTTTGTTTAACAAAACTCACTAAAGCCCAAGAGCTCATGACTTGATCTATTGATCTTAAAGATGAACTGATTATTAACACCTGATTAATCCCCCCTCCCCGCTCCCCCCTCCACTCCCACTAACACACACTGGGAGCACGCACCGTTTACATCGGCCATCTTTAATCCACAACACTTGGTCTCACTTTCACACTTATATTTTACATTTTGCCAACCATTTACAAATACATGTTAAAAAAGCGCACCGAACCGCCCCCCCGCCCCCCCTTACCACCACACACAGCTTCATTTTTGACTTAAATCTCCAAGAATAAACTTTTTTCTTGGAGTTACACACACACACACACACACACACACGGTGTTTGTTCAGTCTTGGGGGGGGGGGGGGGTCTCTCTTCAGCATTAAAAAAAGGAAAGAGTTTGATGTGTTTGTGTTCTTCAGCATGTAAAAAAGGTCATGCAGTCGATTGAGTCATTCAGGCTTCCTCAAGGACGCAGGAGGCGGAGTCAAGCTTCAGATTCACGATGGATAATCATGATTCAGAGTTGGGAGGCGGAGTCATGATTCAGTCCCCATGTAGCTCCGCCTCCAGCTCCTCTTTCCAAACATAATTAAACACGGTACAAAAACAGGCTTCAAAATAAAAGTAGTGCCGAATTCACCTTTGAAACACTTCAATCGATCACTAATTCACATGAAGTTTTGACATAACATGGCACCAAATGCAGAATGTTGGAGTAAGTGTGTGTGTGTGTGTTTGCCCCCCCCAACATGGCACTTTGAGGAACCTTCCATCACGCTGACAGTCGGGCAGGGGGGAGCTCAGAGCTCCGTTCAAGTAAAAGCCCTTTCTGCTGAGGAATGATCGCGGTTCAGCTTCGTGTTTGGGGGGGGGGGGGGGGGGGCTTCTGTTCTGAGTCAAAGCAGCACCTATTTCTTGGAGAGATAAGGCTACGAGGAGCAAGGCTCTGCTTCTACCTGCTGTACGGGTCGCCCGGGTAACTGTTAGAGGAGCCCCCTCCCCCGCTGGGGGCAGGGCTGTGGGGGGGCGAGGGGGAAGACAGCAGCAGGGAGGAGGAGGGGCCCGGCCCAGAGTCCTCGTCCAGGGCGGGGGGCCGGGGAGCCCAGGGGGGGGGGGCGTGGGCCTGGGCGAGGGAGGAGGGGGGGGTCCGGCGGCGGCCTGCAGGCCCCCGCGGCGGTCTGGGAGCCGCGGTGGATCCGGTGGCTGACGATGATGTTGTTGCCGAAGCCGCCCATCGACGCCATGGTGGTGCTCTGCTCCCGCTGGACCACCGCCGTCATGCCGCCCTCGGCGATCAGCCGGCGGATCCGAGCCAGAGCGTCTTCCCCGGCGCCCGACTCCGGAGACTCTCCTGGACCAATCAGAGTCGAGACGGAACGTTACTCAGGAGTCAAGAGGAGCAGCTCATCTTATTGGCGAATCACCAACAAGCCCCGGAAATACAACGTACACACACACACACACACACACGTGTTCACACGTACTCGTATCGATAGAGATTTTATTACGTTGGTTAATATGGACGTCTACAATGTAAGAATGTTAAATTGGTTTCAACATACATAACTACTGCGTTGGGCCTGTACTGAGCAGATGGAGGCTGGTGAACTTTGACCTTTAGACTCAGTAACATCATTAGATTCCAGCGACAGCTGTAAACACTTCAAATAAAACCAGAGCTTCGTAAAATCCCAAAAGTCAACATTTATTGAACAAAGATAGACGGAATCATTTCCATAATTCACAACATGTTTTCATCCTCGCCTTGTTGGTTTTAAGCTCCTCCCACCTGTGTTACAGGTGGGAGGAGCACCATCAATGACATGTATGTGTATCGGTTCCACAGCACACTTCATCTGGAAGGCTTGAAAAATATTCATAAGTTATAAACCTTCCGGTTTCGATCCACAGAATAAATACAGACGCCTTCATCCAGCCGCTGGTTTAAGTGAGACATGATGATGTTGTTTCTCCACATGACGCGGCGTCAATAAAGACAAAATAAAAAAGCCCTTGATGACCGGAGGTCTGTGAGTGAGCGGTAATTAGGTCGGGCTGAGGGACGGAAACATCTGGACGTCTACCGTAAGAGGAGTGAAGCTACACCCTCAGTGTGGATCAGTACCAGTACCGGCTGTGGAGGTGGTGGCCTCCGCCAAGGCCACTTCGCCCGGGAGCACACCGTCCGCCGCTCTGCCGCTTGGAGGCGCGGCCTCCCCCCCGCTGGCTGTCTGGCTCGTGGACGGAGTTGCAGGAGGAACACCTGGGTGGAGAGAATGAAGACTACGCATTACAGGTCCGTATCATAGAGGCTCAGGACTCTAGAGCAGGGGTGTCAAACGTACGGCCCGCGGGCCGGAAGCGGCCCGCCAGGTGGTTCAGTCTGGCCCGCGGGATAAATCTGCATTATTGCATTATATTGCATTATATCATTAAAAAAAATAATAAACTTCATTTTCTATGAAATATGCAGTTCCTATATTGACCAGCTAGTCCGCTAGTGGCGCTGTGTGTGGAGTCAGTTCATGTGTTCAGAATCCGATTGTTAAGTCTGACGTCACACGGGACGTCACAAGCGCTCCGCTCGTCCACATCTAATAACACTGGCAGAACCTGTTAATTTATTGACGATCACGTCCTACTTTAGTGACGCACCCTTGGCGGTCATAAAGTTGGCGGTTAGCAGTAGAGCACAGTTCGATCCTCGGCTCCGCTAATCCACGTCCTGCTGGCTATGAATATTAGTTACTGATGAACAGGTGTCAGTGTGTATGGTAGCTGCGGACACCATTGTGTGAACACGTGAAACCTACGTACGTTAACGTACCGGAACGTTACCTTCCCGAAAAACCAACATCTAACTACAAACTAACCTTCAGGCAACGTTTGCGAACCAAACGTTAGCGTAACCAAAAACTAACGTCCTGGGGACCTTAAATTGTTAGCTGGGTTAGCCCATAGCATCGGCGTTATCAACTGCAGCCATTTTCTCGTATGTTTCTCGTCACAGGGAAAGCGACAGAATGACAGTTGAATGTCACTTGTTTTTTTAAACTCCGATCTATTTAAACAACACGGGACACAGCACTGCGGCATGTTAAAACTCAGGCGAAAGCGGTAAATAGGTAGAGAGGACCCGGACTTTGGACCCGGAAACAGTATTATTGGAGCGTGGTGACGTCACGACTTAACAAGCGGATTGCTTCCCAGAAGCAAAATGGATTTTAAATCATTTATACATTTTGAGGTGTTTGATGTATTTTAAGAGGGTCAGGACTATAGAGGGTATCAGAGGCTCAGGACTATAGAGGGTATCAGAGGCTCAGGACTATAGAGGGTATCAGAGGCTCAGGACTATAGAGGGTATCAGAGGGTCAGGACTATAGAGGGTATCAGAGGGTCAGGACTATAGAGGGTATCAGAGGGTCAGGACTATAGATGGTATCAGAGGGTCAGGACTATAGAGGGTATCAGAGGGTCAGGACTATAGAGGGTATCATAGAGGCTCAGGACTATAGAGGGTATCAGAGGGTCAGGACTATAGAGGGTATCAGAGGCTCAGGACTATAGAGGGTATCAGAGGCTCAGGACTATAGATGGTATCAGAGGGTCAGGACTATAGAGGGTATCAGAGGCTCAGGACTATAGAGGGTATCAGAGGCTCAGGACTATAGAGGGTATCAGAGGCTCAGGACTATAGAGGGTATCAGAGGCTCAGGACTATAGAGGGTATCAGAGGCTCAGGACTATAGAGGGTATCAGAGGCTCAGGACTATAGAGGGTATCAGAGGCTCAGGACTATAGAGGGTATCAGAGGGTCAGGACTATAGAGGGTATCAGAGGGTCAGGACTATAGAGGGTATCAGAGGCTCAGGACTATAGAGGGTATCAGAGGGTCAGGACTATAGAGGGTATCAGAGGGTCAGGACTATAGAGGGTATCAGAGGGTCAGGACTATAGAGGGTATCAGAGGGTCAGGACTATAGAGGGTATCAGAGGGTCAGGACTATAGATGGTATCAGAGGGTCAGGACTATAGAGGGTATCAGAGGGTCAGGACTATAGAGGGTATCAGAGGGTCAGGACTATAGAGGGTATCAGAGGCTCAGGACTATAGAGGGTATCAGAGGGTCAGGACTATAGATGGTATCAGAGGGTCAGGACTATAGAGGGTATCAGAGGCTCAGGACTATAGAGGGTATCAGAGGGTCAGGACTATAGATGGTATCAGAGGGTCAGGACTATAGAGGGTATCAGAGGGTCAGGACTATAGAGGGTATCAGAGGGTCAGGACTATAGATGGTCCGTACTGGTTGAGGGCTGCATGGTCCGGGGCTCCGGCAGCTCCCTCTCCGTCTGGGTCTCGGCGTTCTGCAGCTGGATGATTGGCGTCTGAGTTCCCTGTGATGTCACTGAAGGGGCGGGGTGTCGGGGCTGAAGGCCGATGGCGTTCATCAAGCCCATGTCCCGGTCCAGCCTCCAGCCGGGCCGGTTGGGCCTTAAGAGAGAAACAGAGGACCACAGTCAGCTGTGGAGGCACATCTGCATATTTACATCCTCTCCTCTCAGTGTTCACTTAGATTGTCTGATTCATGGTCACATGGTCTGCGGGTTCTCACCCTGGGCGCTCAGAACCTCTGCTCCGGGTTCCTCCGTTGTTGACGGAGAACAGAGGCTCGTTGCCGGACTCAGCTGGGTTCTCCCCGTCGCTCTGGTAGAACCTGAGAAAACATACTGGTTATCAGCCCTCCTCCAGACAGGAAGTCAATTACAGCACTAATTGACCTCCAATCGATCAATCAATCTTTTTCCTGTCGGGATAATCGCATCAGCACAGGAAGGGAAACCCGGCTCACGCATAGCCACAGTCTGGCTGTTGTTATTGAGGATCTATTATTAGTTATTGATGACGCAGCGACACAAAGTGAGAGGAACAATCATTACTCCCAATTGATTTAGTGTTCTGATACTTTGCAAATAACTTACGTTTTTAGGAGATGAGAAAAGATACAGGTTCTGATTTCTAAGACCAGCGGACCTTAAACTGTGTGTGTGTGTGTGTTATATCCATATATTATACATCAGGAGGACTCACAGGGGCCGGCAGATGACCAGGTCTCCCTTGTTGGTGCCGTAAGCCAGACCCATCCCCGGGTCAGGCAGCCAGCGGGCCGAGTTGATGCTGACGTGGCGCCGCTGGTCTGGAGCCATCGGGTAGACCACGTTGAACACCATCTGGAGGGGGGGGGCAGGGGGCAGTCATTAGGTTTGCAGGCCTGTGAGTCACGTGTCTGTCGAGCAGCTCAACGCTGATTGGCGTTTGCAAGACAGTGTCAGGAAAATATTTTGCCCAACATTTAAATATTTCAACTTTGGGCAAAAAGGCGATTTTCTTTTCCACATCCACCATGTCTTTCACGCCGCGCGTTTCAAACTCTCGTCTCAGCGTTGACTTTGTATGGAATCGGATCGCACGAATAATTTGCTTTGCTTTTGCAGCATTAGATCCTCAGTGACAACAAAGGGCCTCACGTGGGTATGAAACGTAACAAACCAGCAGCTCATCAGCAGATTTAAACAGACCTCCTCTCCATCAAGTGAAGACAGCAGAAACAAACATTCAGTGGCGTAGACGTGTTTATTGACTTGTGTACTTGTATGCAGACTGATGCTGTGACTGAAATGATGCTGATTCGCTCGTCTCCTTGGCCTCTGGAGGCAGAAGTGAGGAAACGCGCGTTCTGGTTTACAGTTGCTTCACTTTACGCATCACTACCATCGACCCTCTCGTTCCCTCTGCAGGCAGTCTGCACTTGTTTGTAACTCGCCCTTGTAAAAACAAATAGTGAAGAGCCTTCCTCTGTGAACCCACCCTGATGGAGGTCTCTCCTCCGTGAGGCTGCTGCAGGCGGAAGACTTGCGCCACCATGTGGTCGGTGGTGGGGTGCAGCAGGATCCTGCGAGAGGCCAGACCCACCATGACGTAGCAGCCCATGGGAGACAGGCTAACGGAGATAGCATTGGGCCCGAATCGCTTGGTGTAGAGCATCTCCCCCAGGTTGTGAGGAGCCAGCGAGTAGATGGCCAGGATGCCCTCGTCAGGGAAGCCCCGCTGGCTGCTGGGAATGAAGACCGCCAGCAGCTGGCCGTCCGCAGAGATGTCGCAGCTGGCGTCGTTATAGATCTTACAGTTTGGCACCAGGACGTTGACCGAGGCTGGAGGAGGAGAACGGAAACAACATCATCATCATCATCCTCCTCCTTCTCCTCCTCAAGGAGCAGCAGCTTCTTCATCCAGTAAGAGATGTGCTGATGTGACCCCGAGTCGTACTCTGAATCATCTTACATCTATAAACTACCTATTCACAAACTCCTTTATCCCCTTTAAACAAACGAAGGTTAGGAGGCGCCGTCGTACCGTTGCTGATCTCCGGCAGATCGAACTTGGTGAAGTCCCACCACTGCAGACGGTAGGTGGTGTTGGCGATGTTGCTGGCCACCGCAGACTGACCGTCTCCTATCGACGCACCTGCAGCACAATGAAGAGTCCAGACCAACAGGAAGTGACCACACAAGGGCTAACCTGTCAATCAGCGTGTAGCCCCGCCCTAAAGCGTCCCCTGCTTTATGGTCTGTTTGGCTCTACATCAGTGATGTCAAACTCATTTTAGGTTCGGGCCAGATACTGCCCACGTTGATCTCAAGCGACCGTGCGGAGGGTCCAGCTGAGGCGGGGGGGAAGGGGGGAAGGGTGGAGTTTGGCGCTAATGGTCCGGGGGAAGTGCCGCGCGTCATTTTCAAGCGGGCGCTGCTGCTTGGAGGGCCGCCGTGATGGAAAAGGTCGAACGCAGGGCTCCCCACACTTTTTCGGCTCACGAGCTATTTTTCACTCGACTTTTCAATCCAAGTCATGACGATTGTCCGAACTGTCCCGTCTCTCGCTCGGACAGTTCGCCCGAAACAACAATACGCAGCAACATGGCTGCGTACCGGCAGCGCAAAACGAATCGATATAAAAAACAACCCAACGAGCCTCTCGTCTGTCAGAAGCCATCTGCCAATGGCAGGTGATCTACCGGCACTGCGTTAGTGAATGACGTGGTCTAACGCATGCGCCCCCAAGTGGAATCTTTAAGAATAGCAGCTACTTTTCTTTACAATTTATGTCTTTTTGAAGTTCTCACAATAGCAAATTCATCCGGCGGGCCACACTGGACCTCACAGGGGGCCGGATTTGGTTTGACACCTATGTTCTATGTGAACCATAATTCACTAAATGAACATCAAACTGCGTTAAAGAAGACTTGAAACTAGAGACTGAGACCATAAACTCATGTTTACAATGTTTACTGAGGGAATAAATCCAGAGAGAAGTGGAGTCATTTCCTCATAGACGTCTATGGGAGCAGAGGAGTCGCCCCCTGCTGGTCACTACAGAGAAGTAGAGTCATTTCCTCATAGACGTCTATGGGAGCAGAGGAGTCGCCCCCTGCTGGTCACTAGAGAGAAGTAGAGTCATTTCCTCATAGACGTCTATGGGAGCAGAGGAGTCGCCCCCTGCTGGTCACTACACAGGATGCAGCTTTAACACTCGGTTCTCCTGGTGGTTCCTGACCATCCAGCCTTCAGCTGCTGGAGATCTCAGAAGCTAAAAGTGAGAGTTTACCAGCCAGCACTCTGTTGACGGAGGAGTGCGTCGCCAGGCCGGGCTGCCCCCTCTCGTGGAAGATCCCGGCGTAGGGCAGGTACTCGGGGAGCAGGAAACGCCTGGAGGACGGCAGGATAATATAACAGACTCTTCACAACTGGTTCAATCAGTGCAAACACATAGAACTCAGAAGCATTGGTGTTTTTGTTGGCTTCATGACAAAAGGTCAGAGGTCAGACATAAGGACAGTTCAAGGAACAAATACAGAAAGAAAGCTCCTAGTTAACAGTTCCTCTCTAGAGTTAAAAGGTCAGAGGTCAGAGGTGTCTCACCGCGGGACAAAGCGGCCTAGCGAAGGAGCAGACATCCTGGCGTTACGAGTGGTCCGGTGCCTCGCTCGCTCCCCGTTATCACTGCAGAGAGAGTGAGGGGGCGGAGCTTAGAGAAGAACACGCCACAGTACAAGAAGCCAGACGGGAAGACTAAACTAAACCTACTACAAGAACAACTACAGAATATACACACACACACACACACACACACACACACACACAATATGACTAATTACAGAAAAACAAGGCTGCTGCGTGACGGAATGAATCCCACCAACAGGTCGTCTGTCGTGAACAACTCAAGCGTTCAAACCCAAATCTAGCTGGGAGACATCGTCCACAGATCGTCATCACTTATCATGTTGGACGCATTGAGGAGACGACACACAACTTACTCCAGCTCCTCAAAGTCCACGTCACCGGTGTCCACGGCGCCGGACGGGTTGCCGGCCGGACTGTCGGAGGAGGACGACATCGCTCGCAGGCGGTTCTGCTGGTAACGGAGAGAACGCTGGCGAATGCTGTCCCTCCTGGACAGGTACTGGATCATCCTCTGGGCGTAGTAAGCAGCTGGGGAGAGTCTGCAGAGCACGCGGGGGGGTCAGTGCGTCTGATCGGGTGGAGTCAGTGATCGGGTGGAGGGGGAGGGGTTACCTGGCGGGGTCGGGGTAGATGGGGTGGTCTCTGGATCCTGACATGTCGTAGCGAGACAACGACAGCAGAGAGGATTCCAGCAGACGCCTGAAGGACACAATGAGACACGGGACATGATCTTCTGCTCCACTATGCTACGTCACGAGCCACCGAGAGACACCCACCTCCTGAGGGAGTCCTCGCCGGGGGGGTCCACAGGCATTTCTTGGCTTAAGGCCTCCGGGGGCTCCGCCGGCCTGCCGGCTGCCGCCTGCCGGTAGACGCGCTCCCACTGCGCTGTGTCCTGGTTGTACACCAGGCCCACCGTCTGCTCCCCACTGCGGGTGGGGGTCGGGGCGATGGGGAAGGCCACGGAGCCTCCACCCCTGAGGGCAGTAGGGGGCTGCTCGCTGGGCTCCGGGGGCACCCCGCTCTCCGAGGGCGGGACTTCTAGTGTCCTCCTGCTCTCCTCGGGCTGCCAGGGGGAGGTGGAGGAGGAAGAGGAGGGCAGCTCCAGGGCGGAGGCAGAGGTTGAAGAGGCCTGGTTGGTCCGCTCCCAACGCTGGGAGTCGTGGTTGAAGGTCAGCAGGTTGTGGCAGGCCCGGCAGCGGTTCAGGTGGCCCCTGGAGCTCGGGGGGGGGGCGCTGGTCTCCAGGCTGGGGGGCGCTGGAGGAGGAGGAGGAGGCAGAGGAGGCTGGTAGTGGATGATTGTGGGCGAGGAGGTGGAGGAAGAGGAGGAAGGTCCAGGCCGATCTGGGTCCATGTTGTTGTTCAACAGCTCTGGGCTCTGCTCCGGCCCCCCCTCGCCCATGCTGCCCCCCCCCAGCGGGGGCTCCAGGTCCTGCATGCGGTCAAACTCCATGAAGTAGCGGCTCAGGTTGCACTGCAGCACATTGCGGAAGGAGGCGGTGTTGCCACGGGAGCCGTCCCAGAAGGGGTGGTGCCCGCTGCTGGTGCCGGCAGCATCCCGCCCCCCAGGGTCTCCCTGCTGGGGGGGGAAACCCCGCCCCTCTGATGCGGAGGTGTAGACAGGGGAGTGGGAGGAGCCGTCCTGCTGACGCAGCACCGACAGCAGGCTGATGGAGGAGGAGGACGTCCTGGGGGGCAGCATTCCAGGGCCGACCCCCCCCTCCCTCATGCTCAGCAGGTTGCGGGTCCAGTCGGGTCCTGGCCTGGGGGCCACGTGCGCCTCCACGGCGCTGGGGGCGGGGGTGTTAAGGGAGGGGCCGGCGCTGTAGTAGACGGAGGTGAAGGCCGAGGGTCGCTCCGACGGCTGCCTGGGCTCCGTCCGCGCCGAGGAGAAGGTGGCGGGGGGGGGGGGCGCCGTGCGGGGGGGCATCGGCACTGCGTCCTGCGGAGCAGCGGCTGCACAGGCACACCATGCCCAGGTGCTGGGTGCAGCCCAGGAAGGGGGGGCCGCGCTCGGTGCCCGGAGGCTCCGCCACGCCCCCCCCCTCGCCCTGAGCTCGCGGCTGCTCCACCCCCGCCGGGGCTCCCGGCGAGCGGGACGACAGGATGTGGAGGAAGTTGTGCAGGATGGGGGTGCGGCGCACCGGCTGGGACGGCAGGAAGGAGCGCTGACGGAAATGAGGCATCTCCACGCTGTCCATCGGGACCTCCGAGTCGTCCTCGCTCTGAAGGAGACAGGGCGGTGAGGCAGCGCCAGGGACACAGGTCACAGGTCAAAGGTCAAAAGGTGCTCACCTGCTGGTTGGACGGGTTCACGGTGGCCGTCAGCAGGTTGTGGCCAAGAGGGTCGAACCTGACCAGCCTGGAGGAGGACACATGGTTCACTTTGTGGTCACATTATTCAACACTAAAAGCCCGTAGAAGGGAAGGAAGAACTGCCCCCCCCCCGACGCACCGGACTCTCTCGGTGTCGCTGCCGGTCTTCACCACGGCGAAGGGCTCGGGGCGGCTCCAGTCCCAGAAGTGGAGCTCGTTGTTGGTGGCGATGAGCAGCAGCTGGGCGGTCGGGTGGAAGGCCAGCGAGGCGATGGCCACGTTGCTCTCCGTGAACCAGTTCTCGCTGCCGCCCTGAGGGACCACACAAGAGAACCCCTTTATTATTCTCACTCTCAGAACACCAGTTGCATTTGACTTTCAAAATAAAAGTCATGCTTCTATATAGAAACGGAACCACAATGACTAGAAGCAGAGCTGATGACATCGATCACCAAAAAGATTACAAACGCTGTCAACTGTAAAGCACATGTGTCAAACTCATCCTCTATTTAGTGGGAGAGCTGCTCCCAATCCCACAATGCACTGCCCACGTAACAGAACAGTCGGTGTTACATTCCACCATGGAGGCACAGTAGGCGTGTGTCTTCTGTGCGGAGACAGTAATGTAAGAAAACAACACAAGAAGCACCACGACCGACACAAGGACTGGACATGTGGACATGTGGACACAAAGGCCACGTCCACTCAATCAGCCCGGCTCGTTAGCGACTCAACTATGAGGGCAGCCATTTTTAAATGTGACCCTCGGCCCAAACACCAGTGCTGCGGGTGCGAGCACCGACACGTCTCTTTGAAGACGTGTCCACATGAAATGGGGCTGACTGACCACAGATGCCGCTGGTCACTGCATCGTACACCAGGAGGCGCCGTGTGGCAAAGCCGTGAAGATGGATCATGTGACGACCATCATAACATCATATCAGAGCCAAAGGTTTTAATCACACAGAGGTGAGCTCCCAAATACAACGTCTCTGTGTGACATCACGAGCCGCCGGAATGCGCTCAGCCTGCAGCTGGAGGGGCGTGGCCATGTCATGATGTCATGATGTCATGATGTCATGCCGCTGCCTCCCAGCTGGACGGTTTGCTAACGTGCTCAGTAACCCATCAGCTGATGGCACACTGAGTGTGTGTGCGACACAAAGAGCCCGTTTGGCAGCACGCACTCGGGTCAACAACTGTAATTACGTTATTTTTTTGCCGGTCTTTTGAAAAATCTCATAGCTGAACCCTGTTGGATAGGCGACTCTACAGGCTCCATATGTGGAAACACGCCTGGTCTCGGCTCACAGAGTTTAGCTGCTCTAAAGTGTGAACATCTGGTTTAATGACGTCATAAAGGTCAGAAATTAATATTTATTAAGGAATCTGATCAAGCGGTTTATTTTGAAGCTTTGTTTCAGGACAATGTGTTTAAGGACCATTGTAAAGATGAACATAGTTCAAAATGATGTACTTTATAGGAGTAGAATAATCAGAGACACAAACCAAACCACCTGACATGAAAGTGTTTACTGAATAACTAACAAACCAACCCAGCGGACACAGGAGAGTACTCACATGCAGGTCCCAGATCCGGACCTCCCCGTCCAGGCAGCCGGAGGCCACCAGGCCTGGGATGGTGGGGTGAAAGGTCACACACCAGGGCGTCCTCCGGTGGCCCATCAGGGAGTGCAGGCACTTTCCGGTCTTCACCTCCGTTATGTAAATGTTGTGGTTCACGTGGGTGGAGGCCATCAGGGTTCTGTGAGAGGGGGAGGAGTTAGAAGAACCCACTCGCACATAGAAGCGGTTCTGTGGTCTGGGTCTCACCTGTCGGGGCTGAAGGCCAACAGGAAGGTGGAGCGGGGGCTGTCGGGCAGCTCCACTTTCTTCATCATCAGGAGAAAGAACACAAGGAGTCTTTGAGACCAGAGGAGGTCCGCACACATACACACTATACAGTACTGTGCGCATCCCAATGAAGACTAGAATAAATACCCAGAATGCTCTCTGCTGCCCCCTCTCACCTGACTCTGCCACTTCATGCAGCGGACCTTCTCCTCCACCAGCAGCTGCAGGAGCCTCTGGGAGCCGAAGGTCTGGGAGCCTCGCTCCCGGCTCAGCAGGATGCGCACGGCGTTCCTCCGACGGGACGCCATGGCGCTACGGCCCGCCTCGGCTGATTGGCTGGTCACTCCGTTTGTTGCCAGCCAATTGCCATACAGGGTCTAGGCTTGGGTGGAGATGATTAGAGTCAACACTCGAGAAAAGCAGCATGATGGTCAGTTTATCCCGATTCCCACAGACTCTGAACACACCACGCGTCTCCAAAGCTTCAGAATGAAACACTAAAACAAAGAGGGGATGTTCTTCTTTTTGTTGAGCAGTGGGAGGAGCTTAACTCTGCTGCACATTCGATAAAAGCAAAGCTTTTTGTAACCACTGGACCCAACGGTATATTATCACGAAGTACCACCAGCCTGAAGTACTACCAGCTCGTAGTACCAAAAGCTCGTAGTACCACCAGCTCATATTACCACCAGCTATTAGTACCAGACTACGTTGACGAGGCGTGCGGGAGAACTGTGGACAAACCAACGAAGAAGAATGAAGCGTCCTGAGAGTGGAGGCGCGTACGAGCCTCCGACGTGAAGAGAACACAAGTTGTATAAAGCGCAGTGACGACGTTGCAACGAGCAGCAGCTGTTGCTCTCAGCCTGTGGAAGGCGGGTCTCTCTCAGGAGAAGAGAGGTTCTTCATCATCTGAGAGGAGCAACACGTGTGAAGTTTGAGGGATGGATAAAGGAGTGAACCTACAACAGCCTCTTCTTATCCCTCGATTGTATTAAACTCTTACTAGCAGAAATCTCCTCGCAGGACGGATTCATTCGGTCTCCCTCCTTACGTGTCCTGCTGGTCCCTGAGATAGATCTATATCTATATATATCTATCTGTCTGTCTGTGTGCGGCGCTCGCAGCACGACAGAGAGCACCGACCCCCCCTCTCCCCCCCCCTATGACCTCATCTCAAGACCATGACATCATCACAAAACATTTATTGCCAGGGTACGATTGGAAATACTAGGTATTTTACATGCCGTTTTGGGCAACAGGACAACAGACGACAGTGGAGGACAAGACAACGGACAACATAGTGCAAGGAAAAATAAAGTTATAAAATATAATATAATACAGTACTATGGGCTCGGGGTTAGTATATAAGCCCTATAGTATATAATCGTCATTCATTTGTTGTTAGTTCACCACCACAGAGATTGTTCTAATAAATGTGTTGTGTTTCCCAGCTGAAGATACATTTAACATCCTCACAGTAACGCTCCCTGTAATAAAGAGCTACGCATAGTTGTGATGTATGAAAGGATGACCAGTTTTAGAGGCGGTAAGCGATCTATATTTTGATATTTATATTTGGGGAGATGTCTTGAACAACGCCACCACCTTCACCTCTGTGACAATAATACACATCTTAATGTCGTTTTTCTAGTTATGGTCCTAAAGACTCAATCCCGTGGACTATACTTTAGTGCACATATAAAAGTACTTCATAAATACTTCATTTCTTTGGTAGGTTCTCTGCATTGAACCCGGGGGGGGGGGGGGGGGGACACTTGGACGGGGACACGGAACCTGGGTGTCCTGCTCGGGGGGGGAAACATGGACGGGGACATGGAGCAGCCGGGTGTCCTGCTCGGGGGGGACACTTGGACGGGGACATGGAGCAGCCTGGTGTCCTGCTCGGGGGGGAAACATGGACGGGGACATGGAGCAGCCGGGTGTCCTGCTCGGGGGGGACACTTGGACGGGGACATGGAGCAGCCGGGTGTCCTGCTCGGGGGGGACACTTGGACGGGGACATGGAGCAGCCGGGTGTCCTGCTGGGATTATTATTCACACATAATAATCGAATGATTGATAATCTATCAGAAGGGAAGACAGTTTTAATATTTTAACTGCATTTTACTGAGAATTACTAATGGGTGGTATTAGTAATATTCATAGAAGACTATTTATTTTAACAGTCTAGTATTGGTACATTTAATGGAACATTGGTTGTGAAGTTTGGATTAGGTACTTTTACACAGTTTGGTATTAGTACTCAGTGTGGTATTGGTACTGTAAGAGTATATTTTTACTGATTGCTTTTAGTACTTTTAATAGAACATGTAACGTTTCAAGTACTCAACGTTAATGTGGAGATTTAGATTTAAATAATTCGAGTTGGATTCTTTAACCATAAAACCCAAAACAGCAGAACAAACACAGCTAGCTTCCTCACTCTCGACAAACGGGTACTAATGGGAGTTCGCGCTACGGTTAGCACTGGGGCTAATGTGCCACACGGCTACAGGGGGGTTTAACCATTAACGCGCCCGTCACAGGGCATATTGTTGGGTTAGCTCCGCCTTTAAACCCGCTTTCTGACGCTGCTAACCAAGGAGCTACGTTAGCTCCATCCGAATATAACGTTAGTTGCCAAGCTGAATATCTATAAATAGGAGGTATTCGAGGTTTTAATACGGTTGCTATTAACTAAAGATCATGTGGTAATTAGTACCGTTTGATTTCGCCGATAGTGGGATTACATATTGAGTGAAAACAAACTGTGCGGCCTACCTTCCTTTATCGACCTGCTTCCCGGCTCAGCCATCATCGGTGGCGCTAAGAGGCTAACGGTGGCTACGCTAGCTACTTAGCTAGCTCGGCCCAGAACGGAATATGTGGCCGCCGCAAAAAACAATTTGTCCGTTGCGAGCATCGGCGATTATTGGTTATCGTAACGAACGGTGTCCACTGCGATCATTTGACATCATTTTTCGTATCTTGGGGAGAAATAAATGTCGTCTAAGGCATCGCTCCAATGTTTAACTAGCTGCCCGATGCAAAACCGCTAACGTTACTGCGTAACTAGCTAGCTGCTAGGAGCTAGCGCCCCCCCACACAAGCACGCACGCGCGAGCGCGCGCACGCACACACACACACACGCAGGTTTAAGAACAGAGCGGCGATTACAACAAATCGAACGCAACCCATTCAACAATGATAGTATTTTTATGACATGGTATAAACCGGTCTAAACAGATTTCTTTCTTTCTTTTGATTTGTTGTATGTTCAATGTATTTTACAAACTGGTACATTTAAATGCATTGGGTTAGAAACGCCATCACTTATCAGGGGGAGGCTGATCTGTTATCGACTAGAAACCCTGGATGCAGTGGCTTTTCACAATCTGGGTCAATGTCTTTAGTTTCGTTAAATAAACAAGATTTAGGTTAAATTACATATTCCAGTTATTCAGTGATTGTTACGTTTGATTTATTGACCAGGTGTAAATACACAAAGCAGGGATTTTAACAATGAAATAAGATGTTAAGTGTTTGTCAGATGGACCTCTGGTTTTAGGTCTGTAATAAAAATATAATAAAACACACACCTGCTCCTCCCAGTGACGTCAGCAGGATAAAGGTGTGAAGATGCTGCAGGTGACTTTCAGTTTTTCATTTACTAAATAACATACTTTTATATTGTGACCAAGTACATTAACATTATTCAGGTACTTGTACTTCAGATCAGAATCAGACAACACTTTTTTCCATCATATGTCAGACATACAAGGAATTTGACATGGCGGTTTGTGCATAACAACAGACGACTAATGGACAACAAGACAACTATAGACAAATATTGCAAGGAATAAAGTATAATATAATACAATACTATGGGTTAGTAAACTAAGACTAGGGTTTAGTTAAAAAGGAAAGTGTTTGTGCAGGTGTAGTGTGAGGAGGAGTGGGGGACACGGCTCTGTGGATGAGGACACTGTTTGTGGTGGGAGGTCTTAGCCTCCTGCCAGGTGGAAGCGGCACAGACGGGTTTAGTCCAGCTTCACGTCCTGAGTGTTTCCATATAATTGTAATTTATGACATAGGTGTTGAATCCTTACGTGGCTTCTATTTAACTATGACATCATGCAATCTGATTTGTTGCTGCTATCTGATTTTAACAACATCAGCTGATTAAAGATCAGAGCAATGATGTCATCTATATACTCAGACACAGATTCATCCATATAGGTATTTATGTCAACAGAGCTCTTCTTCTACTGTCCAATACCAGACGGGAAACGAGAGGCAGAAGGTCGTCATGGAGACGCACACACACTCAGAAGTTCTCCTTGTAGAAGTTGAAGTTGAAGTGTTCACACTCGGCCTTGATGACTTTAGCCAGAGCCGTGGAGCCGCAGTAGAACACGTGGACCTTCCCTTTGTTCTCTTGAGACACCTTCTGGAACACCTGGACACACAGCACCTGTCTCACTACACACACCTGTCTCACTGCGAGCACCTGTCTCACTGCACGCACCTGTCTCACTACACACACCTGTCTCACTACACACACCTGTCTCACTGCGAGCACCTGTCTCACTGCGAGCACCTGTCTCACTGCACGCACCTGTCTCACTGCGAGCACCTGTCTCACTGCACACACCTGTCTCACTGCGAGCACCTGTCTCACTGCACGCACCTGTCTCACTACACACACCTGTCTCACTACACACCTGTCTCACTGCGAGCACCTGTCTCACTACACACACCTGTCTCACTGCGAGCACCTGTCTCACTGCGAGCACCTGTCTCACTGCACGCACCTGTCTCACTGCGAGCACCTGTCTCACTGCACACACCTGTCTCACTGCGAGCACCTGTCTCACTGCACGCACCTGTCTCACTACACACACCTGTCTCACTACACACCTGTCTCACTGCGAGCACCTGTCTCACTACACACACCTGTCTCACTGCGAGCACCTGTCTCACTGCACACACCTGTCTCACTACACACCTGTCTCACTGCGAGCACCTGTCTCACAGCGAGCATCTGTCTCACTGCGAGCACCTGTCTCACTGCACGCACCTGTCTCACTGCGAGCACCTGTCTCACTACACACACCTGTCTCACTGCGAGCACCTGTCTCACTGCACGCACATACCTTACTGCACGCACCTATCTCCTAGCGAGCATCTGTCTCACAGCGAGCATCTGTCTCACTGCGAGCACCTGTCTCACTACACACACCTGTCTCACTGCGAGCACCTGTCTCACTGCACGCACATACCTTACTGCACGCACCTATCTCCTAGCGAGCATCTGTCTCACAGCGAGCATCTGTCTCACTGCGAGCACCTGTCTCACTACACACACCTGTCTCACTGCGAGCACCTGTCTCACAGCGAGCATCTGTCTCACTGCACGCACCTGTCGGCAGAGGCCTTAACATGGTAGTACATGTACAGACCTATTGATTTTTATTTTAACATTCAATCTGTAATGTAACACATTGCTTTGACTTATACTATTATTACATTGTTACTTGGTAAATTAAAATATATTAAACGATCTGTTCTATTAGATGCAAATAAATACAACTTGAGTTAAGGGCAGGTGTTCAATTTAATTCATTTTATTTTGTATATAATAATATGGACAGAGTAATCTGCCTCCTCTACCAGCTCTCACCTTGCCCCACTCGGGACGTCCCGGTTGGGTTCTGGTCCGAAGCCCCGTGATAGAGTCCCTCTCCTCCTTCTTGGCCAGCAGGTCCAGCGCCATCTGCAGGCCGATGGCCTTCATGTCGTTCTTACTGAGCGCCGACGTCATGTACATGTGCATCTCAAGGAAGCGGCCTGCGGGACGATCAATACAGGAAGTGATGAGGTTCTGATCAGCTGACCTGCTGTTCTACGGCTGGATTGGAATAAATGAGTCACATGATCTGTGTTTCTAGGTCCTGATCGTTATTTCTCATTGGGTTTGACTCCGCCTGTGTCTGTGTGTGTGGCTTCTATCCGGCTTTGTGCAGTAATCCAGAATGTGCCTTGCCTCTGGGACGGACTGCAGCCCCCCCACGACCCTCTATGAAGGTTCATCGGTTTGAAGATGGATGGATGGATGGATAAGATAGAACACCACAACTTAGTTTATTAAATCACTTAAGTTACGTAACGTTGGTAACCAATGTCGCCATTTAAATTTAAACACAAAAGACGTGAGAACAAACTGCTCTTAGTTAGAACCCCCGCTGCGTCCCCCCAGCGGCCCCCCTGCAGCCCTCCTGCGCCCCCTGCCCCAGATCCCCCCCCCCTCCTCCCTGAAGTACCTCCATCTCCATCTTCTGTTTCTTATGAACATTTAGCTTGGAATGTTTTGTAATATCTGCATCTACGGTTACAGTAAATGACCTCTGACCCTGCGACAGAAACAAAAGAAGGTGGTGCATGTTTAACATGTTTGCTGACATGCACGGTGACGGAGCACGTGGAGGGACAGGTTGGAAGGACATGGTGACATCTCACCTTCGGGCTCCTCGTCAGCCTGGTCCATCTCCAGCTTAGTCAGTAAGCTGACGAACCACTCAAAGGACTTTTGGTCCCTGTTGATCCAGATGAAGTCCACCTGCAGGGAGTCCAGACCAGACTGAGGTCTACAACTGCGCTTCACCTCCACCCAGATCTCCTGTGTGGAGGCGCCTTACCTTACGGAGCTTCATCTCACTGTCCTTGATGTTCTCACACCAGGAGTAGCTGCAGCTGGGACAGTTCTGCTTCCTCATGCGATACCTGTAGAGACACACACGTGTCATCAAGGCTCCGCCGCCCCAGACTAGAGCGCCGCTGCCTCACCGGTACATGATGCTCTGCAGGATGGAGGCGAATGGCGTGATGCCGATCCCGGCGCCGATCAGCACCGCATGCTCCGAGGTGAAGATCTGTCTGGTGGGGGTCCCATAGGGGCCGTCCACGTAGCACTGACACACACACACACACACACATCACTCTCATTGAGTCCGTCATGATGTATGAATATCTTTAAAATACACGTAATATATGACATAAAGATCACATCTCAATGTGATGCTTACTCACCTTGATGTTACACAATCGGTGATTTTCCCCAAACTTGGCCAAAACCTGAAGATTTAAAATAGTAGTAACAATAATGAACAAAATCACAGTACTAATATTGACTACTGATGATAGTAAATCATAGTACTAATATTGACTACTGATGATAGTAAATCATAGTACTAATATTGACTACTGATGATAGTAAATCACAGTACTAATAATGAGTACTGATGATAGTAAATCACAGTACTAATATTGACTACTGATGATAGTAAATCATAGTACTAATATTGACTACTGATGATAGTAAATCACAGTACTAATAATGAGTACTGATGATAGTAAATCACAGTACTAATAATGAGTACTGATGATAGTAAATCATAGTACTAATAATGAGTACTGATGACAGTAAATCATAGTACTAATAATGAGTACTGATGACAGTAAATCATAGTACTAATAATGAGTACTGATGATAGTAAATCATAGTACTAATAATGAGTACTGATGATAGTAAATCACAGTACTAATAATGAGTACTGATGACAGTAAATCATAGTACTAATAATGAGTACTGATGATAGTAAATCATAGTACTAATAATGAGTACTGATGATTGTAAATCATAGTACTAATATTGACTACTGATGATAGTAAATCATAGTACTAATATTGACTACTGATGATAGTAAATCATAGTACTAATATTGACTACTGATGATAGTAAATCACAGTACTAATAATGAGTACTGATGATAGTAAATCACAGTACTAATAATGAGTACTGATGATAGTAAATCATAGTACTAATAATGAGTACTGATGACAGTAAATCATAGTACTAATAATGAGTACTGATGACAGTAAATCATAGTACTAATAATGAGTACTGATGATAGTAAATCATCTGAGGACCTCTTTGGGTGGAGGAGCTTCTCCTCTCTCTGCCGGCTCCAGACCATCTGCAGGAGGCTCCGTCGGGCCCTGAGATCCAGACTTCGGGGGGACCGGGATCCGGACCGGGACCTGGTCCCCGTCGGACCGGGACGCGTTGTGACGGTACATCATGAGCTCCACCGCGTCGTCCTCATTAGAGGCCACGGCGCCGTCACAGTGAGTGAAGCTGAGCATCTCGTCCTGTGAGGACACAAGACACACGACCGTGTGAGTGTGTCAGTGTGAGTGTGCACGTTTGTGTATGTGCGTGCGTGTGCGTGTGCGTGCGCGGGGGGGCTCGGGGAGGACCTGGTTCTTCAGCATCTGTCTCCGGGTCCTCAGGCTGGCTGTGAGTCTCTTGGTTTTGACCTGGTCCTGGTTCTCTGACGTCCTGAAGTACTCGTACAGACGGTTTGTCCACTGACCCATCGAGCGGATGTGAAGCCAAAGACTCTCTGCAGGTCAAAGGTCAAAGGTCACAGCAGGAAACTCCTTCACACAAGAACCTATTTGTGCGTCGGGTGTGTACCCGACTGCTCCGGAGCGCTGCTGATGGTGAACGGGTGCCACTCGTACTTAGCGATCGTCGGGATGTTGATGTAAACGTAATCTCCTGGTTTGAACTGGAAGAACTGAGGACGTCTGATCACCAGGTGAGTCACCTGACCCACAGACAGACACCAGGTGAGTCACCTGACCCACAGAGAGACACCAGGTGAGTCACCTGACTCAGTGATGACCCACCTTGGAGGGCAGCAGGTTGACCTCGACGATGTAAAGGCCCCCCATACGGGACACAGCCAGTCCCACGGTCTTCTCCAGCAGGAAGACCAGACCAGGAACCACAAACCACTTCCAGAAGTTGGCGCAGTGGATCATCAGCAGAGACCAGACCCACACGTAGGACAGGTGAGACCAGTAGAACACCTGAGAGGGGAGGGGGTTCATGATTACGTTATGTCTCACACTTAGAGAAGCAGCCCCCCAGTCCCTGAATGCATCGTGTGTGATGGTCAAGTCAGAAAACTGATTTGAATCCTAAACACTTTACTACACTAATTCTTGTCTATTATCTCTCCATTAATTCATCATTCATCGCTTCAGGAAGTGACCAAAGAGCAGAGAGGAGAGGTTTCTATTTGTAAAGAGTGATGTCATCACACCAGAGTAATGCCCCTCCTCCCCAACAACCTCAAAGTGGCCGCTCCTCCGTACGAAGGTGCTGGAGCAGAGGACCATGAGGCCGATGACCAGCTGCAGGAGGATCCCCGTCAGGGAGGCGGTTCCTCGGACCCAGCCAATGCCGGGTCTGGTGGTCAGAAGATACTCCCACAGCCGGTAGCGACCCGCCCCACTGAGTCGGGCTGAGAGGAACATCACATGATCAACTGACGACTAACACGTTCAGCACTGCACCGCCACCCTGCGATGATGATGATGATGGTGGTGATGGTGGTGATGAGTGTGGGGATGATGATGATGATGGTGATGGTGGTGATGGTGGTGATGAGTGTGGTGATGATGATGATGATAATGGTGGTGATGGTGGTGATGAGTATGGGGATGATGATGGTGGTGATGGTGGTGATGAGTATGGGGATGATGATGGTGGTGATGGTGGTGATGAGTGTGGGGATGATGATGATGATGGTGATGGTGGTGGTGGTGATGATGATGATGAGTATGGGGATGATGATGATGGTGGTGGTGGTGATGAGTATGGGGATGATGATGATGATTATGATGATGATGATAATGGTGGTGGTGGTGATGAGTATGGGGATGATGATGATGATGATGATGATGATAATGGTGGTGATGGTGGTGATGAGTGTGGGGATGATGATGATGATGGTGGTGGTGGTGATGAGTATGTGGATGATGATGATGATGATTATGATGATGGTGGTGGTGATGAGTGTGGGGATGATGATGATGATGGTGGTGGTGGTGGTGGTGGTGATGAGTATGGGGATGATGATGATGATGATGATGATAATGGTGGTGATGGTGGTGATAAGTATGGGGATGATGATTATGATGATGGTGGTGGTGATGAGTGTGGGGATGATGATGATGATAATGGTGGTGGTGGTGATGAGTGTGGGGATGATGATGATGATGATGGTGGTGGTGGTGGTGGTGGTGGTGGTGGTGGTGGTGATGAGTATGGGATGATGATGATAATGGTGGTGGTGGTGATGAGTGTGGGGATGATGATGATAGTGGTGGTGATGATGAGTATGGGGATGATGATGATGATGATGATAATGGTGGTGATGAGTATGGGGATGATGATGATGATGGTGGTGGTGGTGGTGATGATGATGATGATAATGGTGGTGATGGTGGTGATGAGTATGGGGATGATGATGATGATGATGATGATAATGGTGGTGATGGTGGTGATGAGTATGGGGATGATGATTATGATGATGGTGGTGATGATGATGATGATAATGGTGGTGATGAGTATGGGGATGATGATGATGATGGTGGTGGTGGTGGTGATGATGATGATGATAATGGTGGTGATGGTGGTGATGAGTATGGGGATGATGATGATGATGATGATGATGATGATAATGGTGGTGATGGTGGTGATGAGTGTGGGGATGATGATGATGATTATGATGATGATGGTGGTGATGGTGGTGATGAGTGTGGGGATGATGATGATGATTATGATGATGATGGTGGTGGTGATGAGTGTGGGGATGATGATGATGATGGTGGTGGTGATGAGTGTGGGGATGATGATGGTGGTGATGGTGATGATGAGTATGGGGATGATGATGGTGGTGGTGGTGATGAGTATGTGGATGATGATGATGATGATGGTGGTGGTGTTGATGATGAGTGTGGGGATGATGATGATGATGGTGGTGATGGTGGTGATGAGTATGTGGATGATGATGATGATGATGATGGTGGTGGTGTTGATGATGAGTATGGGGATGATGATGATGGTGGTGGTGGTGGTGGTGAGGATGGAGATGATGATGATGATGGTGGTGGTGGTGGTGGTGGTGAGGATGGGGATGATGATGATGATGATAATGGTGGTAGTGATGATGAGGAAGAACCTGCGTGGGTACCGAAGTTGAAGACGTGGGCGGTGGTGTGGACCAGGGTGAAGCAGAGGATGGCGTAGCCCACGATCTGGTGCAGCAGGATGTTCTGATCCAGAGGTAAGACCTTCACCACCCAGGTGGCTCTTAGCCAGGTGAGAAAGCGACGCAGCATCAGCACCTGGAGGACAGGGAGACAACATCACTAGAGACAACGTTACATCTCCTCAGTCACGTCTCCATTCCACCCTGTGTCTCCTACCATGATGAAGGTGCAGTTGAAGTTGAGACATTGTCCACAGCCCTTGGCCAGCATGAACCAGCCCCCCCCTTCCCTGTGCTGCATCAAGGCCGTGAAGAAGAGAAGCACATTGATGAAGGAGTAGAGACACAAGAAGAAGAGCTTCCTGCTGTTATTCAGCCAGTACGCTCTCGTCAGGTAACGAGGAGCCCTGCGCCTCCTCTGCTCCTCCTCAGGGGGCTTCAGCCAGTTTGCAGCGCTGAGAACGGGAGGGTTCGGGAGAGGAAGAGGATGAAGACAATAGAGGTTGGGAAGGAGTAGGAGGATAGGGAAGGAAAAGGAGGAGGAGAGGTGAAACATTGTGTCTTGATTCATTAAGAGGAGGTGTAGAACACGGCATGGTTGAAATAGTGTAAGTCGCGTTGGATAAAAGCGTCAGCTAAATGACGTGGAACTTAATGTAATGTATTAAAGAGGAGGCGTATAACCTCTTAAGAAGGTCACGTTCTGGGGGAGCCCATAGAGCCTCTAGGTTCTCCCCCCTGGTGGAGTCTGACCTGATGGTGAGGTTCTCCATCACCTCGGGGAAGTTCTCTAGCTCCTCCTTGAGCTCCTCGAAGGTGATGGAGCCGCTGTTGTCCTTGTCGGCCGACTCGAACAGCGCCAGCGTCAAGTCGTCCAGCTTCTCCTCCGGCAGAGAAATGGCGCTCTCACGCAGACACGACTTCAGAACCGTCCTGAGCTCGTCTGGATCGATGGAGCCACTGCCTGAACATCAAGAAACATCACTTGTGTCAGATATTAATACAGATAATATGAGATTAGAATGTCAGTCTGCGTGTTAGCAGTGGACGTTGTCATGGTGACGGCCTGTAGATGTTTTAAAGCTAGTTTGCTGTTTTGGCCGTCATTGACTGGAAGTGACCTCATGGGGACTAGGAGGATTCTGGTGACATCAGGAGTGCAGAGAGCCTCTCTTCAAACTAGAGACCCACTGATAGGGCCCCGAGGGTGGAAAGTATGCTTTAATTTATTAAAGGGGTGTTGGTCAATCCCGTTGAAGTTGCTGAGCAGTTAATGTCATTACAAAGACAATAGGAAGAAACCCTCGCTGAACCTTCTGTGTGACCGACTGATCAAATCACTAACCTAACAGATGGGAAACAGGATACGGATCAATCAAGGTATCTGTGGACTCCTCTGTTTTAGGTAGAATGTCCTCGTGGACTCAGACAACGGCGATTCCCTGAGTGACTCACAGTAAATGATTGCATTGCATTGTAGGATATATGACCTCGTCACCTGGCAGGAGGTTATGTGAAGACCCGCCCTCGTATGCAAATCTGTTATCTTCTGTGAACTTTTTGAATAAAACTCGGAGGTCCGAGGAGCTTCGGCGGATGTCGGCACGGCAAACGCTGTGTGGCTAGAATCCCCTTTGCAAAGTAATACGACTTGTCTGTGGTTTTGTTCTCGCCTCTCTAATGATAACTGAAAATACCTGACATTATTTTGGTGCCGTGACCCGGATCCTAACATATCTACGTTTGGACCTCAGCCTGCGGATACACTGAACGCCCGTCGACGGCCCGACACAAAGTCGGAAACAAAGACCGGGGGAGTAAATTCTCTTCCCGGCCAGTGGCTAGAACCTCCGCAGGCAAAGGGTCCAGTCGTGGGTTGACGGGATCCGGCGGATCGGAGGACCGAGAGAGAGACGAACCAGGAGACAGAGTGCGTATGGTTTTTGTTGTTCCTTTTACCCTGAAAGAAGGACCGTGCACGTTAGGTTTTTATCCATGTTTGCCTCTAGCACGAAAATAAATGGACCATCGTAGGTTTATCCCTTTTGACCTGGAGAGAAAAAAAAGGCTCGTACGAATGTATATATATATATATAATAATACGTATTGTGGGGTGGGTTTTGTGTGTTCTGTGTATTTTGTGTGTTCTGTGTATTTTGTGTGTTCTGTGTATTTTGTGTGTTCTGTGTGTTTTGTGTGTTCTGTGTGTTTTGTGTGTTCTGTGTATTTTGTGTGTTCTGTGTATTTTGTGTGTTCTGTGTATTTTGTGTGTTCTGTGTATTTTGTGTGTTCTGTGTGTTTTGTGTGTTCTGTGTGTTTTGTGTGTTCTGTGTGTGTATGAATGCTGTGGGTTTGTTGAATCAGCGCGTTGGCCGAAACCTACCGGTGTAAACATAAACCAACGGTCTGTTGAAGTAGACAAAACCACAGATTGGCAATTTTTTGGGGTACAAAACAAGCATATCTACGATCACGTTATCATGGGTAATTTTTGTACCAAAGCCGAAGCGGCTTTAAGCGGTGATGCTCTTTTTATGTTCCAACAAAATCCTGAGAGTGTGAAATACTTGCGGAAGTGGAAAAAGATATATGGATTCACTGGTAAATTAAACGTCTTAATTTTAGAAACTATGTGTAGGGACCTAAAAGCGAAATTTATGATAAATAGAAAACCAAAAGATGGTGAAAAACAACATAACGAATTAGAACAAGCCGAATGTTGGTTAGAAGCCGCACAAGTCCGCAATCAGGCACAGACGGAAGCAAAAAAGAGAAACAGAAGCGAAAAAACAAAAAGGAAAAGCCACGGCCGAGGACACTGTATTCAAAAACTGATTCAGATGACTTGGCCGTAGTCCGGTCTATCGAGACCCATAGGCGAGTGGATAAAGATAAAGAAAAACATTGCGTAACCTGGGAAACCACGAGTGTTTACACAATTGTGACGTACGGACGCCACGCGGGAAATTTAATAAAACAAAATATGCAAACAGGACCAGAGGTGTACGTAATGCATGAATATGGTGGCGATTTCGGAATTACTGCCTATCAGGGCAGGGATTTGAGAGGAGGAAAAGGCAGAGGAAGAGGACGAGGTCAGTACAGAGGGAGAATGAAAAGTAGAAACGGAGAAGGTTGTTGGAACTGTGGAAGAAATGGACATTTTGCTCGCGACTGCCCTGATCAGATGTCGGGGAGTGGAGGAAATCAATGGAAATCACAGAACAGTCCCAACGTAACGGTAGTTAAAATGGAAACAGATAGTAGAACGGTATGTGAAAAAGAAAGAAGGAGGAAGTGAAAATGAGATATTCTGCGTCGCTTAGGAGTTGTTTAACGCATTAACTATAAACCATACAGAGTCATAAAATACTAAGACCAAGAGCGCGTTTCGACCGTGTGTAAATCAATATTCCCTAAAACAGAAGCGCGAAAAGGACCCAGTATTTAAACAGGACGGGGAAGTGGTAGCTTCAGGTACACTTCCCTCCCCACATTCCGCTCAGGCGGCGTAACTAATTACACTGACTGAGGCGTGTAGAAAAGGGGAGGGGTTACATCTAACGGTCTACACAGACAGTCAGCTCTTTAAAATAACTGCAAACAAACACATTGAACGCGTCACCATCACAGCCACTCGATGCAGATGTAATAAAAGAGACGCAAACATGAGACCCAGTAAAAGTGAGGGTTTCCTAGAAAACAAGAGGAGCCACAGAATTACACGACGTCCTGTGCGTCGAAAGAAATCCGGCTCTTCTAAAGAGCTTGTGTAGAGCTGCCGCCCTTATGAGCCATGGGCGATGCCATGCCTCAACAGGAGGGATGGTTACCATAATAAAACGACAGTTACACAATCAACATTAAAAAAAAAAAAACTACTTAAAATTTTTTTGTAGGGCATGTGTAACGTGCATAAGCACGTTCAATAGTAGAATATATGAAAAAGACCGTAACTGGAAGTGGGGTAAGGGAAGCAAATGTGTTGCCAGATTCACCTGTCTCTTCTACCATCTCTGTGCAGGTTGGCGACTGAGTGTTAATCCGTGAGATTAAAAGAAAGATGTGGAGTGATGCATGCTGGGAGGCACCGTTTCAGATCCTCCTGACGACTGCAACAGCTGTAAAACGAGCTGAAAGAACCACCTGCATGCATCTCTCTCTTTGCAAACTCTTTTCCCTAAACAACCAGGATCAGTGCAATGAACTTGTGACGACCACGAGTAGTTGGGGAAGCCTGACTTCAAAGGGGAAAGCCTGTTTAGAAGGCTGCCGTCTCAACGTCAGTGAAGAAACCAGCGATCCCTACTCATTAGGTCAGACCAAGCGATGGCGCATGAAGCATGACGGTTGTGGAAGAGGAGAGAGACCAGCGAGGGGACACATCCTTAAAGCTTCGAGCTAAGACGTAAAGCAGACATCGACAGAGGGAGATCCAGAGGCACCAACAAAAGACCCGCGAGGCCCACAGCTGCATCTAAAAAGATAGACGCACCTGAAAGCACATGGATTCAACTCCTCGTAAAAGTGGGAGAACAAATAGGTGCGGATGTGAAGAACTTGCCCTTCCACGGTCTAAGAATACCCAAATCAAAAAATGTTGTTTGTAACCAAAGTATTGTTTGAAAATGTATTAAGTAATGACATCTGAATGCAATGTAAAGTGAATATGATTTAATGAAATAACCGATAATAGATAACATAATTTCTGTAATATCCTGTTATGATGTTATGATTAGAAGACCTGGGGACGGCTTGCAGTATTTCCGTCTTATGGATTTCTCCCACTGTTTTCCCAAAGAGGTTTGGTGGGAGTTTTTCTCTCCTGTCAGGCGAATAATAATTAATAAATAACAAAGCATAAACAGGAGGGAAATGATAGGGCCCCGAGGGTGGAAAGTATGCTTTAATTTATTAAAGGGGTGTTGGTCAATCCCGTTGAAGTTGCTGAGCAGTTAATGTCATTACAAAGACAATAGGAAGAAACCCTCGCTGAACCTTCTGTGTGACCGACTGATCAAATCACTAACCTAACAGATGGGAAACAGGATACGGATCAATCAAGGTACCTGTGGACTCCTCTGTTTTAGGTAGAATGTCCTCGTGGACTCAGACAACGGCGATTCCCTGAGTGACTCACAGTAAATGATTGCATTGCATTGTAGGATATATGACCTCGTCACCTGGCAGGAGGTTATGTGAAGACCCGCCCTCGTATGCAAATCTGTTATCTTCTGTGAACTTTTTGAATAAAACTCGGAGGTCCGAGGAGCTTCGGCGGATGTCGGCACGGCAAACGCTGTGTGGCTAGAATCCCCTTTGCAAAGTAATACGACTTGTCTGTGGTTTTGTTCTCGCCTCTCTAATG